>KE373127.1:99992-136923 GCA_000418225.1 Zizania latifolia | reverse complement strand
CGCTGTCGATGGCGGCAGCGGACCCCTTCGACAGCGCTGGCGACCCTCCTCATCAACGCCGACCGTTGGATTTTTTTAGTGCAATGTGGCATGAATCGACGAAGGTCCTCATCTCCAGTTGTGTGCGGCCCCCCACGAAATTTTCTTCCTATTAAGTGCAGCTTACAATCGGATACAGTACAGACATATTTCGGCCCAATTCAAACCTTAGATCACTCTAGACCTATTCAAATTAAGCCCAGCTCGGTCAGCCTGACCTAGCCAGCAACGATGTTTTTCTCTCGAATCGTTGGGGGGAGCAAAGCTAATTGACAGAGTATAGCAAAGGATCTATATTTTGAATCTAAGTTTATACACATTGGTCAGATTTTTTTATTAAAAGGTAGACAGACTCGTACATGCATACCAAACTATACGGCCACACCACGAAACCTGAAACCAAACGGTTGGATGCTAAGAATAAATATTAAACCTTGCTAAATTTATCTAAAAAATAACCACATGTTTATAATCTGTACACCAGAAGTTCAATCTACGTGTATGGACTAAATATAGCGGTTAAAACTTTTCTAATAATGGATTTCATAAAAAAAAACTTACTACGCCTATTCTATATTATAAATCATTTTTTAAGTCAAGCTTCTATAACTTCGATCAATTTAATAAAAAAACATTAGTAACTACAACATTAAATTAGTTTTATTAAATCTAACTTAAAATATATGTTAACATTGTATTTATTTGAAATTATGTATATATATATATATATATTAAACTTTGTTAAAGTTAGAGAAGTTTAACTAAAAATCAAATAAGGAAAATTTATGAATTTGCCACTAAAAAGTTTGGGCTATTTGATTATTTGTCACTTATATGAATGACATATAGAACTATAAGTCTATAATTATAGATCAAAGTGATAAATAATTAAAATTACTTTTTAGGGATAGCAAATAATCTAGTATCCCTCCCTCATAAATATGTAAGTGTAAATATTGTTGTATTTTCGAACCAACGAAATCCTGATAGATAAAAGATAAGGCGGTGTACGACATGTACTGTCGCTGCGGTACGCACTAGAGCAGCTGTCGAAGGGCATTCATCTCGGCAAGCTGCCGCTGAGCCGGAGCTGTACTACTTAACCGAACAGGTCAGCATCGTGTACTCCAGTTTGCACGCCTTGTACTGATGGATCCCAGAAGGCAGCTAGCTCGCCCATTGTGTGTGTACGCGTGAGGCTATGAGTGTGGTACTACCATTGTACTAGCAGCTGAACCAAGACTCCGATTTTGCGTCATTGCGTGTGTATATAGATCTCTCCCATGTTTCTCGATGATGGTGGAATTGGCCAGCCAGATTTGTCAAGCTTTGTAAGCTTTCTCCACTGAGAGAGCTTGTGGTAAGAGAGGGGCAGACAGAGGAGGAGACAGGGATGAGGCAGAGCATGAGATGGGGCAATCAACAGATTCCTTCCTTTCTTGAGCTGCTGCTTGGTTTGCCTTTCTAGTTCATAGAATATCCTCTTGTGAGTTTTTCGGGAAGAAGAGAGTTGTGTTGTGAGTTGTGAGAGATGATGAGCTGACGTTGCTGCTCCCTCCCCTGCACTGCCTCTTCCCTGGCTCCCCTGCATCGCCTCATCTCCCTCTCTCTCTACCTCTCTCTCTCTCTCTCTTTCTGATTAAATATTTTCTTGCGTGTGATGCCGTGTTTGTATAGATTGCATCAGGTAGGTAGTTGGGAAGTCATAATCTAGTTTCGAAAAAAATATATTAGAAACCCCGTTGAATTCCATTATCCAAAACATAAAAAACTCTAACGATGTAACGCTGCAATAGCTGCGGCAAAATACTGCACTTTTAAAATGAACAGGTGTGCTGTATTTCTCTGCATGTAGTTCTAGCTCAAAATGGCATTTCGTTTGCCATGGTGTGCTAGTCTTTAGCTCAAAACAGCATTTCATTTGCTATGCTATGCTAGTACTTCAGTTTGTAGCTCAAAATAACACTTCATTAATCTGCCTGACATGACATGCTAGTTCCAGCTCGAAATACCATTTCATTTGGCATGCTATGCTAGTAAATTTCTAGCTCAAAAAACACTGTAGCTTTTTATTGATCATTTGTACTTTGTGCTTGGAGCTGGTTCAGTACAGGGGAGGAGACCGCGTGGTCTGATGGAGATCGGGCAACCAACCCCAGCAACGGCCGCCGCTCGGATTTGTCACTAAACTACATGCTTTTTTGTCGAATTATCACGGCAATATAGATTGGAGGATGAGTTTCACAGAATTACAAGTACTTTTTGTAATATGTGCCGCCAAACCATTGTGGCATGATAGTCTTGACAATCCATGCCCACTAAGTTGGATACGCGCATTTGATTTTATTATTCCAAACATATGTAAGACTGACTAATTGGTCTACGGTGTTAGGTATGTGACGACACAAAATGTAAGAGTAATTGTAGTCTTGTAAAAGTGATTCTCGAAGGACGGTACCAACTACTAAGGACCGTAAAATCAAGTCACATAGGAAGGTAACGTGTCAAAGTGAAGTTTACAATGCATGACATATACAATTCCTACATGTATACTGTAACTTGTTGATACAGAATCGCTTGAGCTTACACCATGATAACTGATAAGACAAATCAGACAGCTCGCATTATTTGACCTCCTCTCTATGCCCTGCATCCGCAATCAGCTTCTTTTGTTTCCTCCGTACAACTGCTGTAAGCGAATACCCTCGGACTCCAGAAACCCCAGGTACTAGACAACGTTAGCTAGTAAGCACCACCCAGTTCTCTAAATTACAAAAAATGGAAATACATCCTGTTTAACTAGCACTTAGAACAGGTATAGACAAGCATGTTCCCTAAAAATACAAGATCAGGACAACATTAATACATCATAACCAGTAATAACAAAACATAACAAATTTGCAATACCCAAAAAAGACTTAATTTTATATGCCATACGAACCTTCGTTAGATGCTCCAGCTTACCAGACTGGTAACTAAAGCAATGCATGTTCCTGCAAATCAATCATGAAGGGACTAACAGTAAACCGAGACGGGAAAAAAATGCAGCAAGGAACTTTGATCGCAATGTTCTTACGTGTCTTCACCAACGCAATAGATCCATTCCCCTCTTGGTGAAACAGAAGCGCTGCAACCTGCGACAGAGGGATGTGGTTGTTCGGCTTAAGCCCGAGCGCGACGGCCGACGGAGAGTCACTCCTAGTAGGCTGGCCCTTGTAGTTGTAGGCACGGTTCACGTCCGGTCGAACCGGGCCGGACTGGTTTAAGCAAACTATCCGATTCGGTTTGGAATTCAAGTTTGATTTCAAAATTTAGAATTTTTTTTTAAAAATAGAAAATATTCCTAATACTATGTGATTTATTATGAATTTTTTAAATATATATTAAAATTTAAAATAATTTTGGAACACAACGAATCGGTAAAAATAAAAGGAAGGAAAAAATCGGTCAGTCCCAATAAACTGTCATCGCCAGTTTTTTGGGTTTTTTATTTTTCAAAAAATAGTATTACTAAATTTGTAATGCTCTACCATTTAATTAAAAAATATGACACCAGTTTTTTATCATTAGATCACAAATTTACTTTACATTCCTATATTTTCTCTAGACTTTTCCATATTGTGTTGATAAATTGTCTGCCTGTGTCTAGCTAGGGTTTTGTATTTTTTTTGCTTGGGCTATTGGGCCATAGGGTTTTATAATGGCTTTTGGTTTTTTTTACAATTTACAAAGAACAGCAAGTTAAACGGTAAACTTCTGCTATCATGTGAGTCCTTGATCCAGTAGACCCATCTAGCCTTATATTATCAGGTTCCTAGCCTCGTTAGGTTAACTATAACTTCTGTTTAGATTTGGCTAGGATATGTACACAAATGTCAATGAACTTATTTCAGATCCACCCTAAATTGGTCCTTAACAATAGAATCCAGATCTATGGTAACTGGATCGATTAGTGTTTGTCTATCTTATCAACCAATGACAAGCGATTATCTGTCCTACTAACAGTGGAAATCAGACCCAAAAACCATTATCCGGCTGTAATCATCGACGATCAGTTTTGTAAAGAAACAACAGAAAATGCACAGTTTACAGCTTATTTGAAATAGAGTGCGTGAATTTTTCATCGACGATCAGTCTAAAGGAGCGTTTAATACCTGAATACTTTATTTGAATTTATATCAACATTTATGATGATTTGGCGCGACAACTATGACATGATGACGCGCAGCGCAATGAGTTCGCCCTTGCTCACACGGCATGCATAACAAGTGTTGGTTGTCATGTCTAATTAACTCGAATGAGTTCATGGTGTAGTTAACTTGAGTGAATGCTCACTTCAAGGGTTTTTTAATAAATATATGTCATATATCTCAATCTTAAAAAATATTTATAAATATCTAGTCTAAACAAAACCATATCAATCAGTCATGCGCATGTACTCGGCACATATTACGTAGTTATTTAAAAAGAACCATACAAATAAAACATAGGATTGAAAGCACACAAACACCATCATTTTTAACACCCTATTAAAAATAAAGATAAAACATATAGGTCAGTGATTGTTTTTGATAAATTGTGTTTGCAATCGAGCTGTAACTAAGCCAGATGGGTAATGCGTTTAATTCACTTTTAGAATTTGCATGGCGCATGGTTGGTTGGGAGTGGCAATTTGGTCCTCCCTCTTTCGCCTCATTAATTGAATTCTACAAATTTAAACAGTAACCAACCTGATCCACCACGACATGCATGCATGGACCAGTTCATGCATAATTGCATACAACGACTCTACTACACTTGACAACATCGATCGTCCATAGACGTACGTCCATATATGCATGTCACGCGTGTGATCATGTACGGCAACGATTAGACCATAAATTAATAAATACGTCGTAAATTAAATGAACCTCAATTAATCGAACCACCTAAAAAGCTGGATGAAATGAGGAAAACCGCGTCATAACAACAACGACGCACTCGTTGCGCGTGCCTTGAAACATACGGTTCAACACCCCCCACCATCTACACTTTTTGGTGGCATCATGTACATGTCCATTAGGCACTTTTTTCCTATCGGGAAAGGATGCTGGCCGTACAAGATCACCAGTGTATTAGTGTCTTTTATGTATAGCTTATAAGACAATAGTTTAAATAAAGATTAGGTGAGATATCTATTTTTATGTATCATTAAGTCTTGTATGATAGATAAGATAACTCCTATTATGCAAGTACCTTAACCTTTTGGACAATATAAACCCTTATCTCTCGTGTACAGGATGTCTTCAAAGTCATGGAATATTGGATCATCGAATCCACATTCCAATCACACATCACTACAGATTCGCCAACTCTCTAAACCTCCCACGATCACTACATTCATACAAACCTGAAAGCAGTTAACCACCACCGCCAAAGAATTGATTTTACAGTCCTTGAGTAGATAGAGGAGGTACTGTAATTTTGAGTGTTAATTTTAATATATTTTAATAGTATCTTCTGATACCAAAATTAACACTGAAAATTATGGTATTTCTTGTACCTACTAAAGACTATAAAATTTCTCAAAAAAGAAACCATCAGAAATATGATGTGTCAGCCCCACCTTTTAGCATCCAGGTAGCAGCAATTTCAGAAACAAAGTCACTGTCAAAAACTTACCATATCACATAATCTCCAACTGTTCATGCAAACTAAAAGAAATGTTTACCAGTACTGAACCAATCAAACTGGAAAGATTGTGAGTTCAGGGACATGGAGGAGAAGAAGCTGAGCAAGCTAAGCTAGGACAAGTAATAAGGCAAGTAGCTTTCAGGTTTCAGGTGCAACCTCTCCATCCATCTGCCTGCCTTTGCTTGCGGACAAACGCTAGGGCAGCAGCAGCTACATAGCTCGGTCAGGTTGATCAGTTACTTACTTACCACCACTTGATTGATTAATGACAATTATCTCCCCAATCTAATCGATCAGTCCATATATCACCACTTTAATATCCTGATTAGGTTAATCACCATCCAGCAGACACAGTAAACGTATGCAATTAAGATCCTGATCTGGTAATAACATTAAGCACAAGTCGACTCGATTAATTATTTATGGGCTCTGTTAGGATACATCAAAATTAAGATGTAATACTTAAGATTAATCTAGACAATTGATTTTAGTTAGGATTAAAAATAAACTAAAATTAAAAATACTTGGTGATCGGCAGATAATTAGAAAGTTAGTTCACAAATTTGAAAAGTATGCGCAGAAAATTATAAAGTTAACGTAGAAAATTAAAAAGTCTACGTAGAAAAATCAAGGAGGTAATAGGTCACCATCTTTAATCCTAGTCATTAGATCAAAATAAATAAACGGTCCACAATATTTCTGGTATACCGTAAAATTTGACTTATTTATACCATGTTTTTAAAGTACGATTTGTCAAAAAAAACTTTATTTATTACTAGTATATATTGCTTATGCTACTTTTTCTAATCTATATGTTAACTTTTATATTATATGATATTTAATTAATCAATTGGCTAATCGGATAATCGAGAACTGTTCAGCAGTTCCGAATGGACTGCATCAGAGATTACATTTGCTTTGCAAGATTGGTAGGCCGGTAAACCAGATATATTTGCATGAAATTTGTGGCGTGTATATATTCTAGACACGATGCATGCCATAATGTTATTTTTCTATGTTGTAAATAAATGAATATTTTTTCAGAAGACACACATGCAAATTAAAGTATGTGTTCAAATAACCCGACTCTATCAAGTAAATATGATTGTGTGATTACATCTCGATCTTTCGGACCGAATCGACTTACTATATCACTGAAATGGTTACATGTATATATGGGCATTAGCGTGATGGCTCAAAAATTACACATCTCTCTTCCTGCAATAAGACTTACAACTTCTACCTATCTTACCCAAAATTCACAAAAAAAAAACAGCCCAGACTTGTGCAGTTAAGGTTGCTGTACACGACCTTAGTTGAGCATACAGTTAGAGACGGCGATCGTAGGTTCTCCGGCTAAAAGATAGTATGAGTTTGAAAAGACTAGACAAAATTGTACAAAAGTAATTTATCATACACATACAAAAATGAATTCTTCAGGTGGAGATATCAAACATCTATATGGTGCCTACCTAAAATTCCATACGAAAAACACACAATATAAATTTAAGGAGATTTTAAGTTGAGGTATTATGGTATCTAATGGCCAACAAGGCCCTAAGAGCATGTGCAAACTGGGATCAAGGTCAGTTGAAGTGGGTCGTAAGGATGAAGGCTATGAAAAGCTATGGTTAGCTGGGGATATTAAAACTATAATCGTGGTGGCTGGTCTCTTCTGGCAGACTGAGCATCAAATCCCAGACACATTAATTGGCAGCTAAATAGACATCCTAACCGATTTAATAGTGCACACTTTGTTTTGGACTAAAACACACAAAACCATGCGTCTAAGTAACACTCGTTTTGCACAAGGAATTAATATTCAATACATGCTCTATCATGTGGCAACACATGGCTTCAAGGCTAGACAAAAGAAAGTTTTTTGGGGTCATGACTAACAATAACCTGCCTTCAAGTGAAGCTATAAGCACAACACTAGGTAGAGTGATTTGATTGCTGCTGGGACAAAGACTCTGGAATAGTGCGCCTCTTTTTGACTATGCTTGTACTAGAGAGAGCTTGTCATTTTCACCTCTAATAGAAGCAAATTAAAGTTGGAAATATTCACCATCCTTACAAAAAGTTGCAAATGTTCTTGTCTCTTCTTTGCCTTCTTTTTTACAGATGATGAAGCATGATAAATTATGAGTGCAATTGCATCTATCCTTATAACTAGTTATATATATTGCCTTCTTTGCCTTGTTTTTTACAGATGGGATCCTCAATTATGAGTATCCCATGCATACATAACAACTAATATGTTCAGTTATACATTGAATGATATAGAAGCAACAATTTCATTGATTTTATTTAAACCAGGAAGATTGGAAGATTATAGTACAGAAGTCTACTTAGCTGCTTTGTGTATTTAGCTCCCCATTCCGTTCTACCGAGCCCGAAATTCCACGTCGCAGGTGGGCGTGCCATGTTCATGTTGCTACTTGATTTATCCCCTCTAATCCTCCTCTAAACCGTTGCTTTATTGCCACTGTCAAGCACTAAGCACCAAAGGAGGAAAAAAGGGGAAAGAAACAAGCAGAAAAGGGCAGCACCAACTCCAGCTGCAGCTGCCTCCTGCTGCTGCTGCTGCTGTGCTTCTACTTCTACTGCCTCGCCATTTGCGTTTTCTTTGCACAGGCAAGCAAACACACGAATACTCCACGCGTACCACTTACCTACCGCTCCCAGTCTCCCACATCTCTCTCTCCGGCCTCCTCCTTTTTCTTCTCGTTCTCTTCCCACCCCCAAATCTGAAGGGATCCTCCATTCCTGAGCTTGCTTCTGGCTTCGGGGAGTGCGTGGTGTGTGTGGGCTCTCTTGCTTTGGAGGTAATGTTTCATGTAGCTGCTGCTGCGGTCGATCCCGGGTGTTCTGCTTGGTGGGTGACCTGCTGAGGAGGAGGAGGAGGAGATCTGGAGATCTCTCAGGTGGCTGCTTCTGTCTCTGTGCTTGATTGCCGCTGCAATGTGCCTGTGTTTCTTGTGGTTTCTTGGTCTGGATCTCGGGGTGCCGCTGTTCCTGCATTTGATTTGTCCTTTTTCCGGATTCTTGGCTAAATGCTTCTCTTGGGCTGGTTGAGTTTCCAGGAATGGAGTTCTTGGGAGATGGATGATTCTCGATAAAAAAAGATTTTTTTTTTGTCTTTTGGTTACAAGAAATCGAGGTAGAGAAGAGAAGAAAAGATGGAAAGTTTTGACCATGTAGTTAGCTGCTTGGTTTGTACTCTACTTTGTACTTGCTTGCTGAGGATTGCTTCACGTGTAAAACGCCCTCACGCCATGATCCTTCCACCACGGCCGTGAACACAGTGAAAAACTAAATGTGCTAGCTGTTGATCCTTGCATATGTCGGTGCACAGCTCGTACTGTGATCACCATGGCTGGAATTTAATCCTCTGTACAGCCTTGGGGCACAAGAGCTGTAACTTCGTTGCTTCCCTTCCAGCCCAAGATAGTGTACTGGTCTGTCTTAATTGGCGCTATTAGTTTAGAAACTTTGATTTCTTATGCGCTTTTACTGTCTACAAAGTTGCTTGCATTTGTTTCTAGCAGTGAAAAGAGCTGTAAGGGCATTGATATTGCCTACATTGTGTGATCTGTGGAGCTGAGCTCGATAGGTGGCTAATGTTCATCTGAACTTGTTTGTCTCTAGGAGCAGCGCCCTGACATTCCACGATGGAGTCACCTTCATCATCCCCAAGTCTGAAAGATCATCTCTCTTCACCAACTGGCCCCTTGCATCTCAAAGTATGGGAGGTCATATGCATTGTCTTGGGGGCTTTCATGGTGGTCATCTTCTTTGTAACCGTGTGGCTCACAATAATGCGGAATAGGAAGAGGATTAGACGGGCTTCAGCAAATATCCCAATCACCCAAATCCCAGCCATTTCCAAGGAAATCAAGGAAGTAAGGGTGGTGCAGGTCCCGACTAGTGATTTTGTGGCGCATGATGGAGTCGTGCTGACAATCCAAGACAAGTCTAGTGACAGGGAATCAGACAAGGTCATGGTCCATTTGGGTGTAAGCAAATCAAAACGTGGTGATGAGAGCCATTCGGGATCATTTCGTTACATGGATAAAGATGCAGGATTCCAGTCAGCTGATGAAGGAGGCTCAGGAACGTTTCGGCATAATTCAGCTCATGCAATAACTGCTCCTTCACCTTTGGTTGGCCTGCCGGAGTTCTCTTACCTTGGTTGGGGTCACTGGTTTACTTTGAGGGATCTGGAAGTTGCTACTAGCCGTTTTTCGAAGGATAACATTCTCGGGGAGGGTGGATATGGTGTAGTCTATCGCGGCCAGCTGATCAATGGCACTCCTGTTGCTGTCAAGAAGCTTCTCAATAACCTGTAAGCCTTGCCTTGTTCATGACGGTTTAAACCTTCTGTCTATTCTCCCCATTTGTTGTCTTCCATACCACGAATCGTCTCTGTGTTATGCTTATATTTTCCGATTGATGTTTTGTGAACTTGCAGAGGACAGGCTGAGAAGGAATTCAGAGTTGAAGTTGAGGCTATTGGTCATGTTCGCCACAAGAACTTGGTCCGGCTTCTGGGTTACTGTGTGGAGGGTACTCAAAGGTATCTATAATTCTCTCGGACCTTGATTCACAATGTTCATATGTTCATGGTACATGTATGGCCAAGAAAAATATATTCTTCTAGGCATTCCATGCTCTTCAGAAATCTAAATTCATTTGAGTACAATTACACAATAACTGTATGGAACTCTAAGATGCCATTGCTAACTTCTTGTGATGTTTTCAGGATGCTTGTCTACGAGTATGTGAACAATGGAAACCTAGAACAATGGCTTCATGGAGCTATGAGTCACCATGGCTCCCTTACATGGGAGGCCCGGATAAAGATTATTCTTGGGACAGCTAAAGCGTGAGTTCTGTTTTCTACAATGTCATCATTTGTTCATTATATTGTCAGTCCACATTAGGATAATGTAATATCATACTCCAAAATGGCATTAGATTTCTTCCTGGAGCTATTTCTATTATTCTACTTGCATTGTAACATGATGTCCCTCTTTATTGGAGTATAACTTTGCTGAAGCTACTCAAATTCCCAATACAACATCAAACACCTGGTTTGTTGTTGAATTCTTTATTTTCATGTGTAAATAGAATTGAATTCAAGAATTATTGCTACCTGTTTGCAGGCTTGCTTACTTGCATGAGGCAATTGAACCTAAAGTTGTGCACCGTGATATCAAATCCAGCAATATTTTGATTGATGATGATTTTGACGCCAAAGTATCAGACTTTGGTTTAGCTAAGCTTCTTGGTGCTGGAAAGAGTCATGTAACTACTAGGGTTATGGGAACCTTTGGGTATGTTGTGTAAATTGTGAGCAAGAGTTTCATGATGGTAATGGAATGCTAGATTGCTATTACTAGCTAATGATGCACTGCATTGACTTATTGCAGCTATGTGGCACCAGAGTATGCGAACACTGGACTCTTGAATGAAAAGAGTGACATTTACAGTTTTGGAGTTGTCCTCCTAGAGGCAATTACAGGGAGGGATCCTGTCGACTATGGTCGTCCGGCGAATGAGGTATGATAAGTTGGCCAAAATCATTTGTTTTGATAACATTCCGGATGCATTCTCCTTCGATCCTTGTTAATGGTATCGCATTGAAAAATTAGGACTGGAGCATTAGGATGCTTCTTCTCACCAAACTGAGTCTAATTTCAAGTTTAATGCTTAGTATTAACCTAGAAGTTGTTCTATACATGCTGTTGCCTGCTGTGTAATTTGTTATGCTTTTGTGAGTATTTTCTCCTATTTCATAACAGGGCATGATGCTTATGTCATTGGTGCAGACATTTGTTATATCCACTATACTAAAAAAAATTCCTTTATCTGAAGCTGTAGGCTATCTAGACAACTTTGGCTTGATAATGACATATTGACGTTATACTTAAATGTGTGATGCACATCATTACAGACATATAAGAATGCTTGCTGCAGACAGCATACATGGGTGTCCCTTCCAGAAATTTCTTATTCTACTTTGATTTTAGTCGAGCAGGTAGTATTTTTTTAACATGGCAAGGGCTCTGCCAATTCACTTCAGAAGGGATGAAAGAAATCTACACTGCTTTACAACACCTGAGGGAAAGATAACGCAATAATCAATACAAACTAAATGAAACAACAAAAGAACGGCAGACAATAAACTTAACCTCAGAAATTGTATGACTCACCTTAATACGCAAAATAGAAATAAATGTCAATAAAGAAGGCTGTGGGAATTTGCTCTCTGATTTTGAAATGCCTAACCTGAATCTTGTAAGTTTGATCTGATTTTGAAGGGCCCATGTTAGTTTTGCTCCCCTCATTTTTTCTGATCTTGTGATCCCCTTTGTAAATGGTAAAATAAATAATAACGTAGCATCCTAGAACAGTCTTAATCGTGTTACAATTTTGTTCTTCAATGCAGAATGCCTAATTCGTGTTACAATTTTTGGTCTTCAATGTGGAATACCTAATTTGGATTGTTGGGACTGGGGATATTGATGACACTTGGGGAGAAATATGTTTTACGCAACTTCATGTTAACATTTGCCAACCATAGATTGTTGACACTCCTGTTGTTCCTGCCATTCACATGTCCTGAATTCCTGATATATTGGACTGGCCTGGGAGATTTTTACATCATTGATGTTGCATAAATTGTCATCTGAACATCTTCAGAGCTGTCTAACTTTAAAGCGTGATAATTCAACTTCATGCCCTTTAGTTGGAAAAGCTACCAGCAATGCTGTAATTGTTGTGCCAGCCTGTCAAATCATTATGTGAGGCTCAGTGTAGCATCTCAAGAGCCCACACATCAATAATTGGCTTGACAGTACAAACCAAAACCTAGTGTGGCTTATAACAACTATATTGCATATTTAGCATTTTAGAGTTCATATATGCATAAATGACTGAACTTGGCCATTGTAGAATAAAGTATGATTCACATTATTGGATGTTACAGCACTCAGTGTTGATATCTATTCAGAGTTGGTGCTGATTGCTATCCCTTTCTACTTTTCTAATTGGACACTTTATTTTATACCACATGCAGGTAAACCTGGTTGACTGGCTAAAAATGATGGTTGCTAGCAGGCGATCAGAGGAGGTGGTGGATCCCACCATAGAGACACGGCCTTCGACAAGAGCTCTCAAGCGTGCACTTTTAACAGCTCTGAGATGTGTGGATCCAGATTCAGAAAAGAGACCGAAGATGGGTCAAGTTGTGAGGATGCTGGAATCGGATGACCCAATTCCTCGCGCGGTACGTATTAATGTATCATAGAAATAGACTTTAACCTTGTTTTCGTAATACATGTATTACTTCAGTCTTCTTTCTTTATGTTCTCTTTAGAAACATTTCATCTGATTCTGCGACAGGCTTAAATTAGATATGTTCTAGTCTTGTACTAATAGCTGTCCATTGATTCATGTCATACTGAAAGTCGATATTTTTTCGGAAGCAGGACAGAAGATCTAGGCACAACCGTGGAGGGAGCACTGAAATGGATTCCCAAAGGGACAACAACTCTGACACGGACAAGAGTGACAATCCAGACTCCAAACCGAGCAGGAGCAAGGCCTCATCTTCCAAATGAGAACATCAGTATTCCTGGTATCATATTTCTTTGGTCCATAATGGGCCGTCCTCCCTCGGTTTCTGCTGACGAATTGGTAACCGCAATTGCTGAAGCTTGAATACAAAAGAGCTCGAAGACACATTGGTTTTCATTCCTTTTTTCCTTTTTCGTGGCTGTAACGGTTTATGATTTATTTGTAGAGAAGGTATTGGTTTTCTACTTATCAATATATATATATACACACACTTAACGGTGGTCTTGACAATTTGCTGTTGTAAGTTTTTAACAGTGTGTACAGTTGTAGCATTATGAATACTGGTCGAATCCGAATATTTGTGAATGATAAGTTCCAATCGAATCCGAATATGCTGGTGTTTTCAGTAAAAAGAATGTACTTCACAGTTTCTGGTGCGATAATGACACAATAGCCTGTCTTGCGGAAAATGGGCAAAAAATGCCGAGTTACTGAACTGTACTATCAATTATTCTGTTAAGAGGCCATATACCAAGTTTATACGCAGATCTAGAATCAACCGTGTTGGATAGAATTCTGTTTAGTGGTTACATGCCTACCTGTTGGGACAAAAACGATGAACTGCTGGCCTGCTTTGGGCCTTTAAACATTGCTCTCGGAGAGACTGGTTTTCAGCAGTTCAGCTTCTTAGTACAAGTGAGGTTTACACTCAATCTGGAGGGCTAGCTTAATCACTTGCAGTTATCTTATTTCTGCTAACATTCAAGGCGTGACCTGGAAATCCTCTGACTGGAAAATGACAGAGGGAGTAATCACAGTCTGACAGAGGTGCTGTCGTGCTGAGCTAGTGAGCTACAGATTATAGCCTCTTTACACACAAAAGTGCAGTGCCTTAACGTGCATGGACTACTTAAGCAGTGACAGAGCTAAGAGAATCTTCCCCTGTAGGTGCACAGCAACAAAACTGGAGACCATGGAGGTCAAACTGTGTTGACTCCAAAAGTGGAGAAGCAAGAAGTATATTCATCCATTTCTCAACTACTAGAGGTCGAGAGGAACAGAGATGGTGACGATTTACATTACAAGCCTGGAGGCAACAAGAAGATGGCAGCAATCCATCTTCCAACTTCACACCAACACCATTCCACAGGAATCATCCAGAGCCAAGCTGCCACACCCAGCACATGAAATCCATGGAAGCGGGCCACTCGTCTTCACCGGAGACTGAGAAATCCAAATCGTCTTTGTCACGCAACCACATGGCATGGCATCGTTGGAGAAGACGGCGTCTCATATCCCAGATCGCTCGCTGGGGGTGGTGGCAGTGACAGTAGAGTTTGGGCGATTGTTTGATGAACGGCTGTTCAGCAGCGGGTTCAGAGCCTTGACGACGATGCCCATGTTGGGTCGGAATTCTGCCTCGTACTGCACGCAGAGGGCAGCTACAGCAGCCATCTGTTTGCCAAAACATGCTAAGAATCATGGCAGACATATTTTTTGACTAACACTTTGATATTTTGCGAACTAAGAAAGATTGTCTTAAGATGTACAAATAATGCTTCATCTGCACTACAAATTGAAAGATGCAAAATATTTTTAGCTCTTGAAAAAAGGTTATACTTACTGTGGTGCCTTTCAATGTGTTATGGAACTTCAAGGGGTGTTTAGTTTGATGCCAATGTTCACTTTACCGAATTTTTGAAATTTTTCTTGGATTTGGTAAGCATTTTGTTTTCTACAAAAATTTCCTTTTACATCGACTTACTAATTCATTTTCTTGACAATGTTTGCCCCAAAAAATAGTGGCCAAATTCATAACAAAATTTGGAGCCAATCCAAACAACCCCCCCATTTCTGTGTAATTTCCCATAAAACAAAGCTGTGCAACTTGACAAATAATGTGGATCTAATATGCTTTGTATAGTAAATTAACCCTTTATGCGGAGAAGTATGCATTAAAAACCATATATTACTTGACGAGAACAGAACATCTAGCACACAAAGGTTTTTTTTACTACCTTGGCAACAGCCTTTGCAGGATATTCCCCTCCAAGCCTTGGATCCACACATTGCCTCACCTTGTCTTCACTTAGCCTTGGTGTAGCCTGAAACAATCGACACTTGAGTTGTTTGTTTCATCTTATCAAGCCAAGAAAATTTTCATGGGCGACGAAAAGGTCCGTACCCATGTCACAAGGCTCTGCTGGCCACGGGGCAGCGTATGATCAACTGGTTTGCGACCAGTTAAAAGCTCCAACAACACTACTCCAAAGCTGTAGACATCACTCTTTGTGCTAAGCTGCCCGGTCATCGCATACCTAACATAATCCATAAAGAAAGTAAGTACGAGAGTATATTTCATTTTTCATGACTACTTGATGATCCCAGGAGAACTGAAAATGCTTGGTTGCATACTCAGGAGCATGATAACCAAAGGTGCCAAGAACACGAGTTGAGTGAAGACGAGCAGCCATGTCAGGAGCCTGATTGGAGACATCAAAGTCGCCTATTTTTGCTTCATCGTTGTCAAAGAGCATAATGTTGCTGGACTTGATGTCACGGTGGACAACACGAGGCTCTGACTTCTCATGGAGGAACTCGAGCCCCTTTGCAGCACTCAAGGCAATCCTCACTCGCTGAATCCAGGATAGAGCTGGTCCAGGCTGGGCTCCCTTGACACCCTTTTTACCTGTGACCATGAATAAGCCATGCATCAGCTTTGCTCAGGAATCTTGATTGGCTCTTGCAATAGTGATACCAGTGAGAAAAAAATACAAGTGGTAATTTGATTTCATCAGGTGTAATGTCATTTACTAGATTCAGATAGCTTTTCCTTCATGTATCATATCAAAGTGCAACAGAGAGTAAAAACTCATTGTCCCTCACCATGGAGAATATCATGCAAGGAGCCCCTTGGTGCATACTCATAAGCAAGAACACGGGTGCTCCCTTCAGCACAGTATCCAATAAGTTGGATAATATTGCCATGCTTCAGGCGTGAAACGGCTGAAACCTGCAAAATGTAATGAAAGTAAGAAGGCAATCCGTTGTCTCACCTACATGAAGAGATATAGAATGAAGGAAAGAGGGCCAGAACCTGCAAAAGGAATTCTTGATCAGGCTGTTTGCTGGAGTCAAGCTTCTTCACGGCAGATTTGTTACCATCTTTCAGTACACCAAAGAAAACTCTAGAGTAAGAGCCTTCTCCTATGAGAGCATCATTGCTGAAGTTCTTAGTTATTTCCTTCATTTCTTCTAGGGAAATGGCTGGTACTGCAATTGGCAGAGTTCTGCCAGTGGGGATGGAACGAACAGGGGGTGGAGGCTGGGCCGGCTGGCTATGTCCATAGTTACCAGAAGCTGCATGTGCAAAAGTTGAAATGAAATTACAAAATGCTAAGGTGGTGGCGTGGTGCTAATGAAACTCTTGTTTTTCAGCGGTACTGATTTTCGCATAAAGGTGCATATTTTAACTAACAAGATGCACTTTAATTATTTATTCATCTACGTTTTAAACGTGCCTCAAAACTTGATAACAAAGAAGTTATGCACTACGAAATAAGATGGTCAAGATGTTATGTTTCAATATTCTCCAATTGATAGACTTGGAATAAAAAATTTCTATCAACCACATCCCTTTGAAAGAGATATGTAATCAAATCATAAAACACACTTGGCTTCAACTTTGGAACTTGATTAGGATGGCAACATGCACAAAACTCTCAAACCTGGGCTCGTAAAACCCGTGTGTTTCAAACCAAACCTGTGTCCAAACCGTTGGGTGCCCAATGCAAAATCCAATAGGAAACCTGTGGGTTAGCAATAGCATTGTAGCATAAGCAGAAGCAAGGCTAGCTAGGGGTTAGTGGGCTGCTACTCGGCCAATCCCAGTTTTAAGAAAAAAATAAAGGAAATTTTATTAATCGAGTACACCCACGGGTATCCATAGGTTGCAAACTAAACTTACGTATGACCCGACCCTGACCGGATACCTGAACCCATGAACCAAATTTAAACCAACTCATACCCGTCCGGTTGAATACCTTTGGGCAAAATTGTCATCCCTAAATTTGCTTAGTATCTGACTGATTAAACGGGAACTTGTGTGTGTAACAAGTTTGGTAACAAGCTGTTTCTATTGATGAAATTTAATTTTATACAGGAGCAATATTTTTCAAGTCAACTAATTGATCTCCAAGAATTATTAAACTGTCATGGATAGTAAATTGGTAAATAAAGATGTCAGACGATTCTCTGCACATTACAGTTGTATCACGCATATATGTTGTCAGAGGACAAAAGAGTGCCCTACTCCTTTCCACTGTTCAACCAACAAACAAAGCAACCGTCAGTTTTCCATCAAATCTGTGGTTTGGTTCACCAATGAAGTCACAGCTTTCTTCAAACACGCGAGACAATGTTCTCATCCATGCACAACAGTTGGTAGAAACAAAGAGAGGATCAGCAAACCTGGAGCAGGGATCGGGACGTAAGCATCGTCGCGCTTCTTCCTCCTGCCCACATCATCAGCTCCGCAGCATGAAAAGCATCCCATCGCTCCCTAACAAAAAAAAAGTATATAAAGATCGCATGCATCCCGTGCACATATCTGTAATTCTGGACACGGGAAACCGAATTCAGATGATACTTGGGAGAGAAAAAATTCTATCGAGCACGGGCGCTAGCATTTGCTATCGGATGGATTGCACCGGTTTCTTTTTCATCCGTTCTAGGGGGGAAATGAAGAAACAGGGCGGTTATACATTTTGTTTTCCCTTATTTTATCTGGCGGCGAGATCGATCGAGGGCTCATGGCCCAAATAGATCGATATGAAACATAATTAAATTTTGCACATCCGACACAAAGAAATTCACCGCTCCGAACGCACGCAAGATGACCAAAAAAACAAACAAACAACGAAATAAAAGAACCAAGAACTAATTAAATAAGGCGGCATTACCTTTCCTCCTCGGCCGAATCGAAACGAGAGCAATGCAGAGGGGGCGAAATGGACGGATGGGGATAGATCGAGAGAGGGAGCAGGAGAGGAGGGGCTTCCTTCTCCCGCGGGTTGCCTCGGTGGCCTGTCCCTCCCCTCTCTTCTCCCGTCTCGTCTTGCTTGTTGGTTTTCTTCCTCCTCCCCTTGTTTGTTTCGGCCGTTTCCTCTCTTTATTTGCTTTCTCCTGCCACCCGCCAAACGGAAATCTGGCTATCGCCTCTTGCTAATCTCGCGGGTTTTTTTAAAATATATTTTTTAATAATCGGCCGATAGAAATTTCAGCTCTAATTTAATCTAACTCCATGTAATTTGCCCCAAAATTTTGGTTAGTTGTATTATTACGGCATCGTCAACAGAAGACACAACTTTTACTTGGAAGACCTATAGAAATTACCATGCTAATAGAAAAAATAAAATGAAAAGATATACACTAATCATGTAGCAGATTGATTGGATACATGCATATTGTAACAACTATACAAATTACAAGCATAATTTCGGAAAAACAGGAGTTGTACACCTAATACAACTTTACTTTGAAATAAGTTATAACACCTAGATCCACGCATATATTTTGAACAAGATGCTCGCAAAAAATGGGAAAAATTGGTGGGATGAATTAGCTTATATGCATGAAAATGAAAAAGACATGCAGGTTTCACCTCGGGACAATATTTGTTACCATAAATCGGATATACTATTTTGTCGTACCCGACGTAATATATACTAATTGATAATGTTTTGATGATTTAAAGATCAATTTAGATGTATATACTCTTGCATACGTACCAACTTATTAACTATAAAGACAATACAATAATATTTAATATAAGTAAAATAGAAAATATGTGCACTAATTAATTGTTTTTTATATGACAATATGTCCAAAACGTAACGGTGGTAAAGTACAAGTACATGCATACATATGCAAGGTTGATAATCTCTTTTTCTCTCTCTAAAACAAATACATCTAGGTTGATATCTTCTTAAGTAATGTTGCTCTTTGTACTAATGCACTAAATGTGTGCATTTGTCATGTTAGATGCTGCTAGGACCGTGTTGAAACTAATCTGTGCCAAAAGTCTAGCTGATTAATTCACGGGCAAAAGCATTGACAAGGAGCGTTTTCTACCACTGCACATTCCCGTCCTCCGCGTGGTAGGTTTGTTCTCTTGTCGTCCTGTAAGGTCATAAACCAAAAATAAGATGAGAGAAACCGTCCTTCGAGTTGACTCCCGGTGCAAATTAAAAAAACGGAGCAATACCGTTCTTATTAGGACGTGCATGCTTCAGTTTAGAATTACAGTAATTTGCTGACATGGCAAAATTTGGCCATCAAAATCAACCGTGAAACCAGCTTGGTATGATTTGCACAGCTAAATTTGTTGAATGGAAACTAAACACAATTTGCAAGGATACGAAACGTGTATACGTACGTTTGGATAAGACAAATTAACCACACCAGTGTTAATCACATCGTGTTGGGTTGGTTGGTTGCTTCGCTTTGTGTTCTCCGATTCTTAGAATCTTAGTTACTTCTCCGAGCTCAGAGGGGTAAACCTTTACTTGAAAGTAAACTAGGAGAATAGGAGATGATCACGGTACAGCATTGACAGTAACAGCAACAGAGCGTAGACTGGCCTACCTCTCGATTGTAACGCTCTATCCACCCATGCACAGGCCGGATGTCTAAACAGGGGGCAAGTCGTGTTGTTCTCGATTCCCCTTGGTGCTCGACGTTGTTTGTAGCTCACTGTCTCGATATTTCATCATTGTTTTCAATTATACGACTTGCGTTATAGTTAAGTAAGTTGCTGGATGGAGGCTTGTGCCTCGCTGAATTTTTGTGGAGTTCTCATTTTTGTGAATGTGGTAATTGTTAGTGTGAGTGGAATAGGGAAATTTGGACTTTGGGGATAGGTTTTAATCCTAGGAGACCATCCAATGTACTTCCTCTCAAAAAGTAGTAGATTTTAAGTTTCTATGTATATTAAGTAGATAAGTAAAAAAATCATATTATACTTTTCGGAGAGAGTGTGGTCCAGGAGTAGTTGAGGGAGTAATCACGTTAACATATAATGTGAGTACTTTGGACTAAAAATTAGATTTACAATTACAAAATTACTATATTTGGAAAATAAATTGAACTCTAAAATTTGTTATATTCTGAAAAGAGCCATGTCTATACTATTTTACTATGTCATATTATTTTTGTTCGGAGATAAGTGATATAAAAAATTAATTCCGGATAGCAGAAACTCTTGCTAGTTTTCATAAGAAAAGATTCAGATCAAATACTCAATTGTATCATGAGAGAGAGAGAGAGAGAGGAGAGGCACAGCCCACAGGCCCACAGGCCCGCAGGTGAAGAGGGGATCGAAAATTCTATTCGTTATCTTCTTCCCACCTCGTCTCCTCCGGTTGAGTCCACCACCGCTCCTCACTGCGCATTCTCCGCCCTTTCTTCCCGTCTCCCTCTCCATCTCGTCGCCAGCTTCAACATCCACGCCCCTGACGGCCATCCGCCGCTCGTCGTCGGAGATCCGGCCGTTGGCCGCTTGCATGGTGACAATCTTTATATAAAAATTATAGATCTCGATGAGATCTTTAACTTTATAGTTGAATGTTTTTATTTAAGATTGTATAGATGCTAAAATATTCGTTTGAAGATTCGGCTTAGGAGACCAATTGTAGAAATATTGACTATTTCATATTAAATAGTATGGAGACAAATTTAAATATTGTAGATCTTGACAAGATATATAGCTTTATACTTGAAAGTTATTTCACTTGAGATTATTTTGGGGGCATAAATACCTGTTTGAAGATTTAGCTAAAATATATTGTTCCTTAGTTATATTGGTGTGAAGTGAAGGATAAGGTGGCTTTATGCGAGACTTACAGTTTTGGGTTCGATTCATATAAATTGTTCCTTAAAAGAATTGACTGTAAAAATTACCATCTTCACAAGCGGTTCTTTTAATTAACTATCCACACGTGGAAATTCAATATTTAGTGACAGCTATAAGAAGGTTGAATGATGGGCATTGATGTTCTCTACGGCTGCAATCGAGAGAGATTATGGGGTTGGCAATGGCCGGTCAGGGGAACCAACACGCCACGCACCGCCTGTTGCCAACAGACGATTAATTGCCTCTTGACCAAACACCCATTGAGTGTGATCAGTGTAACAATGCCACGTTTTGTAGTGGATGGTTTTAGTTAATTAGGCTGCTCGATCTCACACCTACGTCTTTGACTGATTGGCTTGTATCTTAATCGCACTACGAACATAAATAAAGGTAGTCGATCGTTTTATAAGCAATAATGGAGCATGACCATACAACAAGCATGTTTGTTCAGTAACATTTATATAATATAATTAGAGTAGTTCAAGGATGTGTTTGGTTGAACGCCACTGTCATGTACCTCTAGTTCGAAGCTCTATTCGAGCATCTTTAATTTATGGCTAGCTAACGAGTTTGGTCAACGTATAGCAGTAATTGTGGCAGGAGAACTGAAGAAGTAGAATTTGCTATTTAAAGGACTCGAATATATGGAAACGAGTGGTCACATCTCGATCTCACATTTCTTTTGAAGATGATTGTTTCCTTTAAAAAAATATTGTTTTCTTTGAGATCGTATATTCCTTTTAGAGATTTGTTTATAAATAGAAAGTTCACTCCTCATTATAACAAACATCGGAGAAATGAAGAAACTCAACTTTTTCTTACATATTATGTCTCTATTGTTTTGTATGATTGTTCATCGCTAAAACCCTAAACTATAGCAGAGATATCTTAACACCGTGGACCGTATTGTATAGATGTAGGGGTGGGGGGATTTGATGATTTGTTACTTTTAAGTTTATAATATTTAATTATTTGTCACTTATATAGATGATATTTTAGACCATCTGAGTCTATAAGTATGAAACAAACTGGCAAATAATCAAAGTCATTTTTTTAAAGGTGGCAAATCATAAAGTGGGGCATGTAGTTGGAGGGATATGATGGATAGATTTCAGCCTCAGGCTATGTTTTGCACCTGGGGGTAATTTCGCCCATGGAAAAAGATCCACACGGGTAGGGGTGGGCACAAATAACCCAAAAAACGAAAACTGAACCGAACCGAACCAAACCGAATAAAGCACTGTTTCGGTTTATTTCAAAATTTTCGGTTTTTATTTTTATTTACTTTGGTTTTCGGTTTTTGGTTCGGTTTTTATTCTTGGAAAACCGAAAAACCGAAAGTCTAAACGGTCTGCCTGCTGCCTGGCTACATGTGTTTGCTGCCTGGCTAGCTGGGCCGGCCTGCCTACGGTCTGCTACTTTGCTCGGCCTTGCCTGCCTGCGGCCCATGCTGCGTGCGCCCTGTCCTAATTTGCTTGCTGCTTTCCTGCTTGCGCACGATGCAACCGCCGTTGGCCACCCCGTCGCATGGACACGCCGCTGCCGTCACCCTCCCGCCCGCCCGGCCACGCCGATTCGGCCGCCACAGTCGTCGCTCGCTCGCTCGCGCCGACACCGCCACCATCGTGCCGACGCCACCAACGCCGACCGCCCGCCATGGGCCGACTAGCGCCTCTGGCTCTCCGCCCCTTCTTCGGTAAAAACCGAACTAAAATATTTTGGTTTTTTCGGTTTGGTTTTTTTAATTTCATCAAGTTATTCGGTTTCTATTTTCTAAAAATCGAACTTTTCATAAACTGAAAAAACCGAATGCTCACCCCTACACACGGGGATGGGGTTAATCCCTTCTCCGGCAACTTCCCTTCCTTGGGGCTTGCGTGTTTGGATAAAGTAGTTTGGCTAACTTTTGGTTAGAAGGACGATACAGAGACGATTAAAAAAAGGCTGAAAACGTTCAAATATGAAATATTCAAAAAATATAAAATATTCATAAAAATGTATAATTTATAAAATTGGTAAATAAAATTGAAGCACACAAAACATTATGATAATACGCAGAAAATTCCGAAAACAACCAAGATTTAATCAAAATCATTAATTTTTTATATTCATTTCTTTTTTAAAAAATAGCATTAAAAATCATAAAATTTTCATAGATATGCTGATCATGAACATGCAACTAAACACACATACACTTGTCCTCTCTTCACAGAAACAAAAATCAAGATCAAGACTACAATTGAACGCCTTTAAGACAAATTCACATCCCACATCGCACATGAATTTTATTCTAGGAACATGGCACATGCACGTTGATATGTCCAACTGCGGGGCATAGTGATGACAGCGGCAGCTCCATCACAGCTCATCTAACAGCCGACAAATGTCCTCTCGTGACTTCTGTTCAACGAATGTCTTCATAGTGACGACCAAGGATGAGTTCTTCTTCCCTTCCCCTACTCTCTGCCCTACAGATCTAGGACTCGCCCTGACATTTCCCTGACTTTTTTAAAACTAAAAACAAAATCTACCTACTATATAATTAACGAGTTGAGGGAGTGGACACATCACTCCTCTAATAAATCTCAGCCCTTCATCTTTAATCATCTACCATCTGAAAAATCTTAGCCCTTTATCTTTACTCTATTAATCTATTAAAAATAAAAATATTAAATCTCAGCCATTCCTTTTAGCCTCTCAGCAAAATTATAGGAGATTAGACCGATCTCCTTTCTCCCACATATTTCCATAATGACCAGTCAAGACTTTCCAAATTATCTAGATTATTCCTTTTATAAGATGTATATCTTTCCGTATAATAACTTTATATTTAAAGGACTTTCTCAGTGGATGGATATCTTTTCGTATAATAACATTCCATTTAAAGGACTTTCCTTAGTGGATGGATATCTTTCCGATTAAAGACCTTTCATGTAAAGAATTTTCCTTAGTGAGCTGATATATCTCCCTCTAATGACTTTCCTCATATTAAAATCTTTTCTTTTCGGTTTAATCTCTTTCCATCTAATGTGAGCGTCATGATCAGAATGTGCTTTCTTTCTATATAGATGAATTCCTGATTTTTACAGTGTACTCTATAAAAAGGGAGACCCGACCCAAGCAGAACACACCCCTTCTTTCTGTTCGGCAGTCCTACTCTCAAAACTATTCCGATCATTAGTTTCGCTTGAGGAACTTCGAAGGGCTGTCCAAGGACAGTATAGATGGCATCCGGAGGGTCGATGCCATCTACCGATTGCTAGAAGATTTACACCAAACAAACAGAGAAGAACAACTACACTTTTCTCATGGTTTCTTCGTTCCGGTTAATTAATGTCTTATTCCGCATAAAGGGTAATCATGAATAGACTAAGAATTAAGCTAAAGTTTATGATTTTCTGACAGATTGATCTCCTCCCGATCCCTCCTGTCGTATCACCGGCGTCGTCCCCTCTCCCTCCCTCCCTCGCGCTGCTCCCTGTCTAGCGCAAGGTCGCCGCCCGTACAGACTACAGACACCAAATCATGCAGCCTGATGGCTTGGTCTGTAATCAAATATTTTTCTTGTGCTTTTATTTGATTGTTTGAAGATATGACAGTTTGATTTGCGCATGTAATTGTTCTTTGATGCTACTATAATCTTTCTAACTACTAAATTAAAGTTCTAAAGAATCCAACTCCTAACTAATAATATAATTGTTTTTTGATTTTCACCGGTGCGTAGCACGGGTACAATACTAGTTTAATATAAATTTCGAAATGTTTATATATTAATTGCAAATATAATATTTTACGTATTGAAAATATAATTTATATATACACCATATATATTACTACTCCATCTATCATATAATATAGCAACCTAGTACTAAATTTAATATTTTATATTTCATAGTCCAACGAATCTGTGAAATGTCAAATTTAGTACTAAATTACTATACGTATATTTGAAATATGAGGGGGCCATGTTTCGGGGGTCTGAGACCACCAGGGGCGGACCCGACATACCCTGAGATTTAGGTGATTAAAGAAGTGCATATTAGCACTGATGCTAACAGAAAGCTTTTCATGGCCCATCGGAAAAAGGCGTTTCTTTTTAAAGCACGGACCAACAAATAATTTAGCATTTTTTTAGTCTTCTCTGTTTGAACAAAACTTATTACCTACATGCATACTACTTTATTTTTTTCTTTATGACTATGTTTAAACTATTGAGTAAAATACATGACCGGTCCATAAACTTGCGTCGAGATGTCAAGTAGGTCCACGAACTTAGAAAATATAGATTAGGACATCTAAACTTGTCTAAGTGATCTAATCTGGTCCAACCACGCGTTTGATCCTCTCCGTGCCTACGTGGCTTGCCAGATGGTGCCTCCGTGGCGATACGTCGCCCGAGCCCGTAAATGAGTCAGCTCGCGCCATCTTTTTTTTTGCGTTTTGCCCCCTACCCAGCATCCCCCATTTCTTTTCACCCCACTCTTCTTCCCCGGTTCACTGGCCGACGGGCTGGGCTTCATGGCCTTGGTGGCGCTCGAGTCCCTCCCTATCCGCCTTCCAGCGACGCTCCCGCTCCTCCCCAGCCGCCTCTCCACGCCGCGGCACCTCCGCCACCTCGTCGCCGCGGTCATTTCTGCGCTCTGCCTCCTCTCAACGCTGCTCTCCGCGCACCACCTGTCCCTCCCCACGCTCGCCGCCTCCGCGCTCTTCCTCCTCTACGCGCTCGTGCCCTTCGTGCCTATCGTGGCGCCCCTCCCGCTCCCGCTGCTCGACCTCGTCCTAGCCGCGGCCTTCGCGCAGGAGCTGCTCCTCTTCGCCCACCGCCGGCCCTCCACTGCCGTGGGGATCGAGAACCGGTACTTCGACCTCTTCCTCGTCCCCATCACCGTCTGCCTCGGCGCCACGCTGCTCGCCGCGCACCACCCGGAGGCCCGCACGCCGCACCTCGCGCGCGCCGTGGGCTTGGCGCTGCAGGGCACGTGGATGGTCCAGATGGGTTTCTCCTTCTTCACCAGCGCCGTCGCGTAGGGCTGCTCACTCCACACGGAGAGCCACGCTGACTACACCATCAAGTGCCGCACGCACGACGACTACCACCGCGCGCGCTCCGCGGCAACGCTGCAGTTCAACGGCCACCTCACGCTGCTTGTGCTAGCCGGCGCGGCGGCGTACGTGGCCGTGCTCTCCACAAGGAGCCACCCGCCGAGCGGGTACAGGATGCTGACCAAAGAGGTGCAGATGGAGGGGATGCCATTGCATACGCAATTTACATTGGATTCAGATGAAGAGAAGGAAGACGAGGGGATCACCAACTCAGCAATGTCGGTGGCGAACGGGTCAGAGGGGTGCCCATGGCGTCGCCGGCCAGTGAACCAGGGAAGAAGAGGAGTGGGGTGAAAAGAAACGGGGGAGGCCGGGTAGGGGGCAAAACGTAAAAAAGAGATGGCGCGAGCTGGCTTATTTACGGGCTTGGGCGATGTATCGCCACGGAGGCGCCACCTGGCAAGCCATGTAGGCGCGGAGAGGGTCAAACGCGCGGTTAGACCAGATTAGATCACTTAGACAAGTTTAGATGTCCTAATCTGTATTTTCTAAGTTCGTTGACCTACTTGACATCTCAACGCAAGTTTATGGACCGATCATGTATTTTACTCTAAACTATTTATATTTACATAAGTTTCTAATTTAATCTTTCAATTTAAGATTTATCATGTTATTAATTAGTACATGTATATTTAATTACGGTGTAAATTTAATAATTATTTATTAAATTAAAAAAATATGTTTACTGAATTATATATAGAGATTTCGATGTGACATACACATAGATAAAATCCTGGGTCGGTCGACCACTGGAGACCACTCCCTCGCTGGCTGTCTTAGGGCTGGGCATGCAAAGATCTACCAGAAAAATTTGTGAGGACGAAAACCTAGAATTGGAAAGGGGAGGAGAACCGAGAGGGAGCACCAACAGCGAGCGGGGTTGACCCCCGGGGATTGGGCCGCAATCCCGTCCTATCCAAACAAAGAAAGCCTCGGCAGAGGATCCGCCAGATGGCATCACCGACAAAGGTGAGAGCCGCTCGCCGAGACGCCGACGCTGGAGACGGTGGATTTGCGCGCCTACAGCTTGCGTGGTCGGCGCTGTCCGCACTCACGTAGTCACATCACATGACGTGTGCCTGTCTGCTCTCTCACCAAATTCCTCGACCAACTAATGTCCATTTTAGATTTGGGTAAGAAATCAGCTCAAGTAATTTTATTATCTACAATTTATTTATCTTTAGAAAAAATAAAAGTTCTTTATCTATGAGAGAACAATTTGTTAACATGATGAAAAAATACATAAAAGTTGAAAACAACTTATACATGTGAAAAAGTTGAGTAGGCTAAAACGAATTATAAAAAATATATAATTTTATTATCTATAATTTAATTAACTTTAGAAAAAAGAAAAGTTCTTTATCTGTGAGAGTCTGAGAGAACAATTTTTAACATGATAAAAAATACATAGAAGTTGAAGGCGACTTATATATGTGAAAGAGTTGAGTAGGATAAAACGAATTAGAAAAGAAATTCTAGACAATTCACAGCTTTCAGAGGCATAAAAATGAATTTTCTTGGTAGAGACAGACAATGGTTACTTTACTAGGACTTTCGGAACGGATCTGGAGAAGTCTTGGGGGTTTGATTTATACTTTCTTTTATTCTTACAGAAATAGAGAGGCTTAATTTTTAATGAAAAATAATGTTACAGTAATTTTTTTAATATTTGTATTTGTAATGATATTGAAGTTAAACTAAAAACCTGTGAAAACCCTAATGTATATTCAAAATTACGTCATAAAATTCAAATTTAGCTACAAGTTTTTATAGAAAGTTGAAACAACCATCTCTACGAGGGTCTAGAAATTATCACATTAATCAGAGAAAAAAGTTTTATTATTAGATTATGATGGTGCAGATTTATTGAATATATATATATATTGTAGATGCAACCATTGTTTAAAAAATACATATATTTTCAATGAAAACATAGAAAATTCAGAGAAAATAAAACTTTATTTTAAAAGATATAAAACCTAGCTCGGCGCTATTGATAGAGAATAATCACAAATGTGCTTCAAGGTACCTACATATTGAGACAGCAATACGAATTAATTCTGTAGAAAGGTACCTTAACAAGCAAAAATAATCAATCTTCAAGACTGAAAACCTGAAATTTGGGACCGACATTGTGGATTTGTGGCCAAGGATCACAGTGCAGACAAAATTAAATCTGTCGTAACTATGATTCAGAAACTGCAGAAATGAAGCATGAATGAACTGAAGACAGTATGAATATGGTGCAGGTATCACATATGGTTGGTTCTTTCACATTGAAAGACACAGTATTACAGACGCGGTTACACAAAAACCTGAAAAAACAAACACCAGGACGAACTGATAGAGCAAGACTGCAGAGCTCTCTTGCAGATTCAGCTGACTCGAAAAAGGATGGAAAAAAAGAGAAAATTACGCCGAAGATATCCAAACGACTAAACTCTAGCTGCTGCACCAAATCACTAGCGACGACGCGCGGCGTGTCGATTTGAGGCATTTCTTGTTCTCTTCTTCTTCTTCTTCCATGGAGCACAACCAGTCACTGATGGATCAAAGACACACCTAACAGCAGCGGCGGCGGCAGCGACGAAGGTAGATAGCGCGCGAGAGGGACAGGGACCCGTCATGTCGTCTTCGTCTTCCTTCTTAAGCGGACGCTTTGTCGTACTTGAGGGGCTTGACCACCTCCCAGGTGAAGTCGGGGTCCTCGCGGCCGAAGTGGCCGTAGGCGGCGGTCTTGATGAACCGGTTGCCTCCCCTCTTGAGGTCGAGGTTGATGGTCATCATCCCCGGCCTGAAGTCGAAGTTCTCCTTCACGATCTTGAGGATCTCCTTGTCGGGGATCTTGCCGGTGCCGTAGGAGTCGACGAACACGGAGAGGGGCTCAGGGACGCCAATGGCGTAGGACACCTGCACGATACAGCGGCGGGCGAGGCCGCTGGCGACGATGCTCTTGGCGGCCTGCCTGACAATGTAGGCGCCGCTGCGGTCGACCTTGGTCGGGTCCTTGCCGGAGAAGGCGCCGCCACCGTGGGCTCCCCATCCGCCGTAGGTGTCGATGATGATCTTGCGGCCGGTGAGACCGGCGTCGCCGTGAGGGCCACCGATGACGAAGCGGCCCGAGGGGTTGAGGTGGAAGATGGTCTTCTCGTCGAGGTACTTCTCCGGGATCACCGGCTTGATGACGTGCTCCTTGAGGTCAGCGGCGATCTCGTCGTTGGTGACGGTCTCGTCGTGCTGGGTGGAGATAAGGACGGTGTGAACGCGGACGGGGACCATGGCGCCGCCCTCGTTGAGGTACTCGACGGTGACCTGGGTCTTGCCGTCGGGCCTCAACCAGGCGCAGGTGCCGTTCTTGCGGACCTCGGTGAGGCGCGCGCCGAGCTTGGTGGCGAGGACGTGGCTGAGCGGCATCAGCTCGGGGGTCTCGTCGGTGGCGTACCCGAACATGTGCCCCTGGTCGCCGGCGCCAATCTCCTCGGGGCGCTTGGTGAAGTGACCGTGCACGCCCTGCGCGATGTCCGGCGACTGCTGCTCGATGTTGACGAGCACCTTGCAGCGGTCGGCGTCGAGGCCGACGTCGTCGGAGATGAAGCCGATGTTGCGGCAGGTGTCGCGCACGATCTTCTCGTAGTCGACGATGGCCTTGGTGGTGATCTCGCCGAACACCATCACCATGTTGGTCTTGGTGCAGGTCTCGCACGCCACCTTGCTCTCGGGGTCCTGCGCCAAGCACGCGTCGAGGACGGCATCAGACACCTGGTCGCACAGCTTGTCGGGATGCCCCTCGTTGACGGACTCGGAGGTGAAGAGGAAAGTCTCCGCCGCCATTTCTTCCCGGTGCTCTGGTATATCTGCCTCTGCAGAGACGCAAGCACCAAGCGAACAGTCAGAATCGAACAAATCAACAATTCCAGACGATTCGTTGCAGAGATGTTGATCCAAGAGGAAAGATTCGATTTTTGCAACAAAAAGATGGGCGATTTTACTACTGTCTACTGCCACCGTGTTTAATTAGCCTTATTGATGATAGACGAACAGAGCAAATTCTCCAATCTCCATGGGCGTAGCCTACCGACAAAAAAGGAGAGAAAATCGTAGGAGTAAATCACAGACCCGTCCTTCAGATCTACTCCGTAGTAGAAAAATTATTGCGCTTCTACCGACAACTTAGGTACTGACAAAATTTTGAATTTCTGGAATTTAAAACTAGATCCACCAGCAAGGCAATAGATAGATCTAGGCTGTTCCCCCACATAACACAAAAAGATTCGATTTTTTCTCATCCACACACGCGCAACCGATTGAACAAAAGCTAACAACTTCCCCATTGCCATGACCGAGAAATGAACAAAGAACCGCAGCCCCAGATCTCACATCTACCAACCGAATGCCCAAAACCCAAATCCTCGAGCCAGATCGAAGATTAACCCGCCTCAGATCTAAGCAAAAACCCAAACGGATCCAAACCCAGGAAACGAATCGCCAACAGGAGGATCTATCGCCAACAGGAGGATCTCTCACACAAGTCGAAGTGGCGAGCACGGAGGAGAATCGAGACACGAGGAGGGAGAGGGGGGGTGTGAAGAAGACGAGGCCAGCTCACCTTCCTCCGCCGCTGCTGCTACGCCTTTATTCCGGAGAGGCGAAACGAGAGTGCGGGGGCGGGTGTGTGGCACGGGGTGGCCTCCGGAATGGCCTCGAGCCGCCTATTTATAAAACGGAGGCCGCGCGGCCGTTGGGTGCGGATCGGGGAAGGTGGGAAGGAGGAGGAAGACGAGCCGGTGGGCCCGGCGGGTGCTCGACCTGCCGCGTGCGAAAAGTATTTCGCCCGGCGACGGGCAGTGCACGTGACGTGTGGACATCTGGACATCACAGCTACGGGTGAAAAAGACAACTATTTCCACAACCACTGTTTTTTATTTATTTCCGGGAAACAGAATAGAGCCTAAAATTTAAACCTTTGTCAGCAATATCAGAAAATCAGAAACCAAACTTTTCAGACGGAAACACGTTCAGAGAATGACAATTCACGTTGAAAACACCAAATTATGGATGTTATTGTTTTAGCTCAGAAGATTCTTTTTAAATAACTTAGGGTTTATCCGTGATCCGGTGTTCATTTGTAGAGTAGATGACTATCATAACCAGTTGTCACAAACACAGAACACGGTTCTCAAGTACATGATTTTTAAATGATACTTCATTCGTTCCAAAATATTATTGTATTTGATATTTTTATAGTATAATAAATCTATACTGTATTTTTGTCTAGATTCGTTATACTATAAAATATCAAATTTGTTCAGTTACAATATTATGAGATGTAACAAATATAAATCGTGCTGATACGATGAAACAACGCTAGGGCGATAGTGGAGTTGGATTTAAAAAATCTCTTATATTTAATACGGGTGATCCTTATTATAATGATATATTAAATACAATCTGAAATTGTCCGACGCACCGTCTAGTTTATGAGCCACGGAGAGCCGCCTCTCACCTAAATGGTCGGAAATCGGAAAAGGCAGCCGCCGGTTCGTCGGGAATTTCCGTCACCGTCGGGAAATTGCCCCTGCACGGCCGCAGACTCCCTCGAACCAGTTTCACACACGCTGGGAGGTGGGTCCACCCGCCTCACCACCAACCCCCCGTGGTCACCAACCCCACGCTGTGGTGGCCCAGCCACCACACCCACCATCTCTCCCCCTCTCCTCTCCCCTCCTCTCCTCTATTTCTTTTCGAATTTAAATTTTATTTGGATCCCTCTCCGAAAATTTCCTCCACCTCAGTCCTCACCAACCAATTCCCCTTGCTGATGTGAGCTATTTCTCTTCCCATTTTCTGTCTCTGAAGAAAGTTCAGAGTTTATTTATGTGTGGACATGGAGACTTGGAGAGTTCTTGGTGAATTGTTTTTGTTTTGCCTTTCTTTTTCACTCCAGTTGTGGACTTGTAGAGTAATGGAGTTGGTGGAGTAGGCGCCGTGAGGAAAAAAGGAGGGTTCCTCTGATTTTGACAGAGGAAAAAGAGAGGGAAATGGGAATTAGCGTGCTTGGAAAATTACATTTGGAGCTTTAGCATCGAAGTCCAAATCTAATTATAGGTAGATGTCATAAGTCTCATTTCCAAAACCAGGCCTACAAATTAGCATGGCGCCTACATTCTTGGTGATGGAAGTTGCATCTCCTTTAAATTTAAATGCCTACTTGCTTTTTCTGCGGGTTATTTATAATATGTAATAAATTTTGGACTGTATAACCTATTTTCAGAAATAATTTCAGTTTTTTGCCGCTTTGGTTATCCATCTCTATTTTCAAGTGGTTGCTAAGAACAAAAGTGAAAAATTACCAAAATTATTCTAAGTTAAACTTTATAATTTAAAATTTTGCAGGTTATAATCCGCACGTGAAACAAGGGTTAATAACTGAGAAAATATTAACTACTTTTTAGTATGCATTTAAATGAATATTTTTTGTTTTTTACTTAAAATTGAAACCGTGTAACTAGGGGTGGAATTTTGGCTCAGACTTATGAGCCAGTAAGGCTCGAAGTAAAATAAGTCGATCTCGAGCCTGCTCTATAGCTGCTTTGCGAAACGAGGCAAGTTCAAGCCTTCATGAGGTTATTTGAACTAGTAATATTGATGATATAGTTAAATTTGTTGCATGTTAGTTGAATATATACATCTAATTCTGTATAACCTAATTTTAGAAGTAATTTCAGTTTTTTTGCCGCTTTTGTTATCCATCTCTATTTTCATGTAGTTGCTAAGAAGAAAAGTGGGAAATTACCAAAATTATTCTAAGTTAAACTTTATAATTCAAAATTTTGCAGATTATAATCCGTACATGAAACAAGGGTTAATAACTGAGAAAATATGAATAACTTTTAATATGCATTTAAGTGAATATTTTTCTACTTAAAATTGAAGCCGTGTAACTAGTGACGAGTTTTGGCTAAAGCTCATCAGCCCGCGTGGCTCGTAAGTCAAATAAGTTGATCTCAAGCCTGCTCCATAGCTCCTTTGCGAAATGAGCCAAGTTCAATCTGAGTAATAACTTATAATCGTTGCATGTTAATTGAATATATACATGCACTATTCCATGTTGATATTTTTTTATTTGAAAGTTGGAACTTAGAATAACATGTTTTACGTTTCTAATTAACTTATCTATTGACTCGTTAGAAGTTGGAATTGATACATTTGCTGAAAGGCTTACAGCCCCACATGAGCTGGCTGGCTCAAGCCGATAAATGAGCTAAGCCGAGCCAAGCTGAGGCTTGACATATACTACTCCGTACGAGTTTTCACGAGCTGAGTGTTTCCAGCCCCCACGTGTAATGAAACTTTCAAAAGGGGTTGGTCGAGACTCAAGAGCAACGAATTTTCTCCCTTAACAAGGATTACTCGATGTTAAATTCTTGTGCTTGTTAGCAAATGACTCGTGCGTGTGTTGGAACGAAAAAAATAGTGTCAAATAATTTTTAAAAATTGTGTTATCATTTCTTATACATTTTTGGAAATACATATGTATGATGTATCTGTTATTTTTTTTTCGTATTTTGTTGGATCACGGTTATCGTTTGTTTTTCCCGATTTTCTGGATGACGTAGGTTTTTTGTCAACAGTGGTTACTTTCTTTAATTTTAATTTATGAACAGTAGTTTTTTAGTGGTTAGTTTTTTTTTTTTATGGTTAGCAATATGTAGGTTGTACGTCACCGGTCACCCCGTCCCAGAACCTATAGTTCAGTGCAAAAAATGCATGAAAGATTCCTATTGACGTTCTTCACAGCCTTTCCAATTCTTTTATTATCAAAGCCAAGAAAAATGAGATGAAGAAGCAGCACGCACTCCTGTTACGCAAGCATCTTTCTTTCGGATGAGGACTCAAACGTCACAAAGTAATAACCTGCTAGCTAATGTAGCCGTTAATGTCCGGGAATCTCTCACGCAGGAGCATCAACTATCAAGCGAAACATCCTGATTAATCAAATGGGAACGAACTGGAAGCCGTGAAATGTTGTTGCCAAGTTGCAGCCCCGGACAGCATGCTTCATGCAGAAAGCAAGCAGATTTTGTGCCGGTTTTTGTCTCCTCTCTTCGCCACTCGCCAGCTCGTATGGGCAGCAAGATCCAGCCCTTCTCGTGAGTCGTGATACCCTCATCATCTAGTAAGAAAAAAATAGGGCAGGCCGTATGGACAAAAGGACCATAGGTTAATAAGTAGAATAAAATAATACTTCCTCTTGATTCATCTTTATATAAATAGTTTTATCCTTATGCTTAAAAAATACAAGATTTTTTAAGAAGTTGTAGGCATATTTTTTCTATCTGTTATTCGATGTACTTTCTCGTCAAATAAATGTTACTCAACTTACACACAAACAACTCATCAGTTGATTTCTTAGTTTTTAACATATATAAAATGATCTATATAAATAAATCAGGTGGAATTGTACTAAAATAAAATATCACTGTTGTGTGCTGTATAGAAAACATTAGTAGCTTATTTAGACTATCAAAATTACATGAAACATCAGTTATACAAATAGCTGGAGCAGGTGGGCCCAGCAGTAACTGCTCCCTGTCACCTGTCCTCCCATTGGCTGCGAAGTGTGAACACTCCCTAATTCAAATCCAAACGGTCTCCTCTGTTTCTTCACCGCGAGCGAGCAGAGTAGCACGGTAACCACGCCGTCGCCGGCCAATGCTCCGCTTGAGTTCGACAACCCACCGCGCACCAGCACCACCATCCTCACCGTACCCCAGCGTATCCCTGCTCCTTCCCCTACGACGTGGACGTCCATTCGTCGACTGGCCACCTCCTCCTCTGCACCACCCACGGCCCACGGGGGAATGGCGTCTACTAGCCTGTAGCCTGTAGGACGCGCACGACGGCAAGGTAGAGCGTACAGCTCTCCCCGCGCCGCATCGGACTGATCAAGGACCGTCGCCGCCGCGGCCACTTCAAGATCGCGCGTGCAGCTCCACCCCCACGTCCACCACCCAGCACACTGCCACGCTGTAATTTTCAGAGGTGCTTTGGGAAGAACGTCAGCCTTATTCTTAGCTGACAGATAGTTGTCAGAATTACTAGCTTATTATCTATAGAGTCCAAATCCAAACTACCTAGCTAATCACGTTATATTATCCAATACTACCATCAATCTAACCTACACTGCTACACAGGTTAAGATCTTAAGATTGTTCCTGTTGACGTAATACAGAACTACGCAACAGGTTTAAACGTTTAAGAACATCGAACGATTCTTAGTGTAAAATAGGGTTCGAACAGTACTCTATGCGCTTCGAAAGGATAATAACCTTCGAGCAAGAGTAGTATTGATTTATACTCCGAGAGTTTGATCCCCTCTACTCTATAAGGGGGGTATTTATAGGCACAATTACCATGAGGTAATACGAAGTTACCCCAAACTTCTAACCGACTATTACAGCATGAATAGTGAATTTACATAGGGACAATTTAGTAACCCTCCGTGTGAACGAATTCAAGTTTATGTCTTATCGGAGGGGACAGGAATACCACGGTTTTGAGGTCCTGTGTCAGGTGGTCTCAGAGGCCTCACACATTGCAGGCCGAAGGGGGCTTCGTCGAGAGTTTGAACGAAGTGCCAATCTGCTCCTCCGAAGGGGGCTTCGTAACTACTGTTATTGAAGCCCTGTTAGGGCAAGTAATTTTTCCCAACAGTAGCCCCTCGCACGTGGCCCTTCTGCCGAAGGGGTAAAGCGCGCCTTCGATAAATGACACTCCCTTGCGGCTTCCTTCGGAGCCTAAGGTTTCGGAGCTTAAGGCTTCGAAGCCTAAAGCTTCGGCAGCCATCCTTAGAAACAAACTCACTCTGATCATTAAATGCCTGGCAGGAGCTGATGAGACGTCCTCGGAACTCCAAACGACGCTCGGCGCGGCCAACGGTTCGAAAACGAACCATCACCAAGCAGAGGCACGCTACCCTATTTCACCTTGGCCCCACTGATCATAGACTCCGGAAGGTGCACGCGGGGTGGTAAAAAATGGCTTCAGGCAGAGCGTCGCGCACTTCTTACTGCCTATATAAGCCCCCTTACTTCCCCGAGCTCATTACGCGCACCAGCATCCTTAGCTCTTGCTCTTGCTCTTACTTCGTTCTTAGCCCCTAGCCCTTCGCCTACTGTTGACGGGTTGTCGAGCAGCCCTCCTCGGGGGGTGCCCGTGGAGGTGATTTGTATTGTAGGGAAGCGCTGCATTCAAGACCTCGATGGTTGCCGAGCCCGTGAGAATAGGATTGGCCAAGAGACAAGAAGATTTAGAGTGGTTCGCCCCCCCGATAGGGTAATGAGCCTACGTCCACTGTGAGTTTGGTGGGGTGTTTCACTAGTCAGGAAGACGATTACAATGTTAGGATTACAAGAGCTAGGGCTCCAGAAAGTAGTGGGTTGCTCTTCTTCTTCTTGGTGGAAGGAGATGTGAGCGTGTGCGTCGTGGGTTCGCCTGGAGACGTTGTGGAAGAAGTTTTGAACGTGGGCGTCGTGGGTTCGCCTGGAGACGTTGTGGAAGAAGTTTTGAACGTGGGCGTCGTGGGGGTCTCGTGCTCGGGACCCCTTGCTATTTATACCC
>KE373127.1:72021-92321 GCA_000418225.1 Zizania latifolia | reverse complement strand
GAAAGAGGAAGAGGACCGATGATAACGATAAGCCTCAGGGTTCGTCGTCGCAACACCCATGGGACCCATCGGGCTTCGGAGAGCCGTCCGAGCCCCCACCCGTAGTACTGGCGATCGTGGTTTCGAGGGCGAGTTCGTCGCCACCACGAAGCCCAGCCCCTGAGGTAGGGGTTGAAGAGGTCCCCGTAGCCTCAGGGGCGAACCAGGAGGTGGAGGCCCCCTTAAAAATTGACTGGGATGACATCTTCATCCCCCCAGGCTGCTAGGACCTCTCCCCAATTGCGGAGGCCGAAGGTATGTAGGCGTCCTCGTACCCCTTGGTAGCCTTCGTTGCTGGCTTAGTCTTTAACTTAGCATTTTTAGTAGATGCTGCCACAGGTGCCGAAGGGGACCTCGACGACCGTCAAGATGACGTCGTCGAGATCGTCGACGAGGCGGGGTGATCAAGCCGCAGCAGTAGCAGCGGCGAAGGGGGCAGCGGGAGTCCCAAGAGGGCTCCTCCGCTGACAAAGACGACAATGGCGGCGATGGCGGAGAGGACGAAGCCGTCGCGCCAGCCCCTTCGACAGCTGGTGCCAAAGCAGCTGACCGGAGCCCAACTCCTGAGGGGGCGATGAGTAGGGTCCCCTTACTGCGTCCCTTCGTCTCATTGGTGGCACCGATCGGGGGCATGGTGTCCCAATTCCTCCAAGGCAGCAAATGCCTCACGAGCAGTGACTTGATAGCGGAGATGGGCCGCTACCGCCACGCCGACCTCACTGCAGCCGCCGAAGAGGCCCTGCTCCAGGCAACGAGGCCAAAGAATGGTTCGTCAGGCACTTGTGTTTTTCTTTTGTCTTAACTTTTCTTTTCGTGCCGCAGGCCTTCGCTTTGCTCCATGGGGCCATCCTCGCCGTCGATCGCCAGGAGAACCTCACGGCGAGGGACATCCGGAACCTTCGCCGGCAGGCTTCGGAGCCCGACCAACGCCAACATCAGGCCGAGGTGGCTACTGAGGGGCTTCGTGCCGAAGCCCAGAAGGAGCGCGAGGCCTGGGCTACGGTGGCTTCAGAGGCCGAGGAGCTCCGCCAGGCCAACAAATCTCTGGAGGCTGAAGTCGAGCGACTTCACGCTGCCAATTTGGCCTTGGAGACCGAAAGGGCCGAGGCCACCCAGGAGGCGGACCGGACCATCGCCACAATCAAGGATGTCCTGGGCGCTTGGAGACCAAATACCGGACTTCAAGCTTCGATGCCAGGGACCCCGTCCACCATCTACTCAGCTTCCTTCGTGTCGCCGCCCGCATAACGGAGGACACCTTGGTGGGCTTCGCCTAGACGGCGGGGAGGGTCGCCGACCAAGGGGGTCCTTCGGCTGCTCCATGAGACCGGGTGCCAACATCTTGCAGCGGCGACCTTCGGCGACAAGGTAGACTTCGGAGGCCCTCGCTTGGTTTCGCCCGCTCCGAAGGTTGCGGCGGTCTGGCGCCCACTTCAAGAGCCCTAGAAGGCCTAGGCGCGGGAGGCGGCCCCCGAGCTTTAGCAGGCCGTTTGTCACCGACGCATAGGGTAGCATTCTTCGCCTGCTGGAGCGAATCCTCCTCCTTCGAAGGTGTAGAATTTAGGCCCCCTGTTATAATTAGTAGCATTGCAATGTAACTTCGCATCAAGTATACTTAATGAAATACGGGGATATTTTGAATTTAGGCTCAAGATATGCATGTTGAGATTGATGTCGAGGTACTCGAGGCCTCGACGACGCTTCGCTAACAGTGGGTAGTGTATGAAGTATCTAAATCAGAAGGCCGCCCTCGGTTCACAATGCCGCGTGGCCCCACGGGCGAAGTTATTCCCGAAGTGACCCGAGAGCTACTACCCTCCGTAAAGGCCGAGCCCCTTCGCAGCTCTTCCTCCTCTCTGGGCTTAAGTGATTTCGAAGTTATCCCCGCTGCCGGAAGGGTCCAGCCTTCGAACGTGCCCGCATCGGACAACGATGAAGCACTAGACTTCTCGGCCTTTGATTCGAAGCCACCCGCGACTCAGACTTGGGCCGACCTATAGGAAGAGCGAAGGGCCTCTCGGGCTGCGAAGCGAGGCCAGTCCCGCTCCGGCGAGGGCTCGTCGAGCCGGGGGGCCCTCATCGCAAAAAGAGTAATAAGAAGCGGGGGTCCACCTTTTCGGTGACACGGGCCCGCTGGCTGTTACGTTTTGATAGCGCTTTTTCGTAATGCTTGTATTCGAAGTGTCCTAGTGTACTTCACAGTTGTATTTATTCGTCTTTAATAAAATTCATCATTGTCAAGACTTTACGGTTATGTTCTATTTTATGTACTTCGCACGAGTTTAGACTTCGCACTTGCAATTTGTACTTCGTTCAAATTTGCTGTAAAAGACCTATGCCGAAGCACATCCCGGCCGTATGCATAGGCGCCGGTCCCCCCCCTGCGCGGAGCGTCTGTGAGGCTTGCTGTGTAGCCGGTGCGCGTAGTTTTATTTATGGCAGTGCATGTTATGTATGCGCAGGGGTGTGCTCGAACAATAGGCTTTGAACTCAAGGTCACTTCAGACCTACACGGATGCTTCGAGTGTGTCAACTCAGAATCCATTTTATTTGTTTTTACCGCTCTAGGTCCAGAGGCACATTGCAGCGGTAATGGTGGAGCAGATCGCATCGAGATTTTTAGGGTCCAGAACGGAGCCCAAAGTCAGTGTCGTTAGCTATATTTCGGGGAGCGACCCTCGAACATGGAGCTTCGGGCTTCACGATAGTGTGCGATGCACACTTTGGTGTGTTAGACTTGCATGTTATGTATGCGCAGGGGTGTGCTCGAACAATAGGCTTTGAACTCAAGGTCACTTCGGACCTACACGGATGCTTCGAGTGTGTCAACTCAGAATCCATTTTATTTGTTTTTACCGCTCCAGGTCCAGAGGCACATTGCAGCGGTAATGGTGGAGCAGATCGCATCGAGATTTTTAGGGTCCAGAACGGAGCCCAAAGTCAGTGCCGTTAGCTATACTTCGGGGAGCGACCCTCGAACATGGAGCTTCGGGCTTCACGATAGTGTGCGATGCACACTTTGGTGTGTTAGACTTGCTTTGTCTCTCGCCGAGCTGGTGGTATCGGGTAGCGGAATTACGCATGATTAAAACTTAACCTTCGTAACCTTAATACCATCATGATGCATCCATCGCGGAGTAGTATGGCCGAAGATAAGTAAAATGAGAACCTTATTTCAGAGGTTTTAGCAGAGCACTTGTCACGAAATGACCTCGTCAGAGATTTATTCAAAGGAGCTTCGCATAGGTGCTTGAAGTATAATTAAGCATATCGCCGAAGATGCTCCATATGCCAACTGTGCTTCAACTCATCCTCCTCTAGAGTGCTAAGCCTGAACGAGCTCGACCGATTGGAGCGGAGTATAATGTATGGGCCTTCCGATTTGTTGCTCAACTTCCCGGGTGCCAGGACAACTCGGAGTACGAGGTGACCTAGCAGTAAGGGATTTGGCTTCACCTTGGGGTCGAACCATGCCTTCGTTTGTGCTTGATACTTCATAAGATTTGCGACGGCGGTGGTTCTCCAGAGCTGGCCTTCTTCAGAGCGAGCGTATTCCTCGAAGTACGTTATGAGCTGGGCCACCGAGGATATAGGCTTCCTATGAAGCTTGTCTAGGAGGCCTGCATTGGTCACTCCTTCGCGAGCAGCGTCCATGACGGATGAAGTGGAGAGGCCTTTTATCTGGGACTTCGTGAAGGCAAAACGCTGTGAAAATTACCTCAGCGTCTCTCCCGGCTGCTACTTCACTTGGAATAGGCTACCGGTTGACATGGGGGCTACAAAGGTCTCTTGAAAGTTATTGATAAACTTCTTGCGAAGGTGCTCTCACGACCTCATAGAGTCAGGCTTCAAGGACCAGAACCAGCGAAGGGCTGTCCCTTCGAGGGCCAAAGCGAAACACTTCGCCATGGTGTCCCTCTCACCTCCGCTGGCTTCAATAGTGAGGGCGTACGAGCGGGCGAACTCATCAGGGTCCGAGTCCCCGGAGTACTTGGGGAGCTTCGCTGCTTGGAACTTCGAGTAGAAGCGAACCATCTGTAGATCCAGATGCAGCGATGACCCTTCGTCAAAGGAGGCATTCTGCCTTCGCTCTTGGGGCTCTTGATCACCATGGTCACTCACGGTGATGACGGCCAGTGCCCTTATAGGGTCATCGGCAGTGCGGACCTGGCTGACCGCATTTTGCCTTCACCTCATGACTTCGGCACGGAGCGAGACCGGCTCGGAGGCCTGCTCGTTTTCAAGGGCTCCGCTTCCCCCGGAGTCTAGCTCCGGGTCCTATGACCGAACATAATCGGTCCGCAGCGCTCTTGGGAGCGGAGGCCTCGCTCCTTGGGGTTCCGCACCCCTTGATGGGTCGGACGCAAGTAGTTCGACGGTAGGGCTTCGGGCGTGAGGTCCAGAGCGAGCTCTCCGTCCCTGGGAAGGGCGCCTTTCGCCAGAGGTCCAGCAGCCAGCTCCGCAATATCCAGGGGGACAGTTGCGTTGCGAGGGCCAGTGGTAAGCTCCGCGGCCCTCGAGGCCGAAGCTACTGCTGGGGGGCTTCTTCGTCCAATCGGCCTCACATGCTGGACTCCGGAGGCGGGACTTCTTGGTGCGTTGAGGCCTACGCTACTCGAGAAGACCTTCGAGTAGGGGCTACGCTCTTGCTTTTCTTCGGATGCATGGTCCGAAGGTTGATAGTAGAGAGGCTAGTTTTTGGACTAAGCTCCCCACGGACGGCGTCAACTGTTGGCGTAATACAGAACTACACAACATGTTTAAACGTTTAAGAACCTCGAAGGGTTCTTAGTGTAAAGTAGGGTTCGAACAGTGCTCTAGGCCTCCGAAAGAATAATAACCTTCGAACAAGAGTAGTATTGATTTATACTCCAAGAGTTCGATCCCCTCTACCCTGTAAGGGAGAGGGTATTTATAGGCACAATTACCATAGGGTAATACGAAGCTATCTTCTACTTCTAACCGACTATTACAGTATGAATAGTAAATTTACATATGAGCAATTTAGTAATCCTCCATGTGAACGAACCAGAGTTTATGTCTTGTCAGAGGGAACAGGAATACCACGGTTTTGAGGTCCTGTGTCAGGTAGTCTCGGAGGCCTCGCACATTGCAGGCCGAAGGGAGCTTCGTCAAGAGCTTGAACGAAGTGCCAATCTGCTCCTTTGAATGGGGCTTCGCAACTACTGTTATTATACTCCTGTTAGGGTAAAGTAATTTCCTTGACAGTTCATGAATCAAACTGACGCACAACTGATGCCTTTGTAAATCCATCGGCTTGAAGAAATGTGCTCAATCTCAAGAAGTTTACTTGCTGTTTTTTCTCACACAAAATGATAATTAGCATGTATATGTTTTGTTTGAACATGAAACACCGGGTTAACGGAAAGATAGTACTTAGCTCCAATATTATCACACCATACTTTAATGGCTCTCGGTGATTGAACTCCAAATTCTCCTACCAAAGTTTGAATCCACGTGAATTCTGGCGTCACATTGGTTAAGGCTTTAGCGCTTGATTTGGACACCGTTTCTTGCTTATATGCACTCCATGACATAAGATTAGATTCTTCAAAAACTACAATTCGTTGAGCGCCCATCATCTACAGAACCTGCTCAGCCTGCATCTAAAAAACCACTAACAAGCAATGACGAGGATCTGCTAATTCTGAGTCCCACTTCAAGTGCATGTTTGATAAGGAGTATATTTTAAAATCTGTTTTACTGCAGTCCACTGTATTGTAGCAGGGACATATAAAAACCGACAAACTTTATTAACTGAAAAATATATATCTAGGATTGTGAGAGGTAAGTACTGTAAAACACCCAACACTTCTGTCATGTGTCCTCATCGCGATGGATTCCTGGAGAGGGGCAGTGTGGCGGCGCTGTAGGGAGGGAGACGACGCCGGTGGCAGTGGCAGAGCAGCGAAAGCGGCTGGTGGAGCTCTCGGGCTGGGGAGCTTGTGCGGCGCGGGAGGGAAAAGAGGAAGAGGAGAGGAGCACCGGCCTTTTTACAGGGGATAGAAGAGAACTACGGTTGCGGCGTGGCGCCCAGGATGGTTGGGGGCCGGCGGCGCCATCGGGAGATCGGGGCGCCGTTTGCACAGGCTGCTTGGGCCAGGGCAACGCCGGGCTGGGGTGCGAGGCAGGCAGGCAGGCCGGCGGTATGGGTCGGCCCAAGGCGTGGCCGGGGAAGAGATTGGGCCGGGGGAGGAGAGGGGGAACTGGGGAAGAGAGCGGCGGCCAGGAGAGATGGGCACACGGCACAGGCATCGGGCAGAGGCAAGTAGGCAACTACACATGGAAGAAGAAAGAGGACGAAAGAGAAAAGAAAGTAACGACGAAAAAGGAACGGGAAAAGGAGAAAAGGAAAGGAAATAGAAAATAAAAGCAGGTCTTTTCCACAAAAATTCAATGATTCAGAATTTTGACTATACATTGTCGCCACAGCTAAACGCAGACAATCAAAATAGTACATGCACGCACCAAGAGTCAAGTCAAACAAATTGTCCAGAATCCAGATCGGCCTAGCTAAACGAAAATGAAATCAAATCCGATCGTCCGATTATTCAAACTGACTGACTGTACGTACAAGCACCCGTTTGCTCCCGAACAATCGTTGATTTATAGCCTTCGACTTTGTCAGTCGTATACACACGCAGATCCCGATGACTCTACCTTGTCGGCTCCACTTGCAGCACCAACACATGTCCTAATTAACTGAACCGTAGTAAACGTCGTCGTAGGTAGATGACACGCAGAGTAAAATTTTCAGAGTTAAGTTCAGACATAGACAGTTTGCTTGTGCTACAGCTAATTGCAAATTATCTAGATTCCAGACAAGTTTCAGGAGCGAGAGACCCAGATGCCGATTCGAGATGGTGCCTTGCCAACTTGTTCATCAATTAGACTTGTATATATGCGTCGAAAACATTTTATTAACCTCGCAACAGAAAGAGAAATAGACTTCAATTAAGCTTAATCCTCCTAAATAGGAAATCGCTGCATAAACTGTACTCCACTATGTGGGCATATATCAGATATTGAATTCAATGATAAGCTATTAGATGGAGTTTTTGTCGCTCTCATGCTAGGAGTATTACACTACACGGTATATATATGAATAAATATGACCGTGACATAAACACTTTGTATGAAGAATATGTGATGATTTTTAAAGATGATGCGGTATAAGAACGATTTCTTTGACAGGAAACTATTTTATTTATCGCATTAATTAACGGCATGGATGCTTTGTTTCTGAGCATGAAAAGGGTAAATTTGGCCAGATAAATTCAGCCAAAACAAGGCGAAAAATAATCTAATGAACAGTGCATGATTGTGCATCATAACTTGATTTTTTAAAATTTTCATGTGTACATCAAATTTATTCTTGCAAATTTGTGGAATGATTAGTTGTACCATAATTTTTATCAGTTATTTAAAAAAATTATAACTAGTCCGTGTCATGAGAAAATAAAGATTTACCAAAATTAACACGTCAATTGATATGGATTTTGCTGCAGTATTATCTTTTATTAGATAATTATATATTCGTAGTAAGGTAAATGAAATATAATTTCACCATTTAGAATTAGTATATAGTTTGTTTGTTTTCTTCTGCTGTCGTCAGGGCTGTGACGCCTCGGTGATGCTCACCTCACCCAACCGCAACGGCGGAGCGTGACGCGCGGCGCGGCGCCAAACAACCCCAGCCTTGGTGGTTTTCAGGTGATCGACGCCTCACGCCGCCATGGCCGGCGTGGAGCAGAGCTGACCACGCACAGTAAACTTCGGGAAAAAAAATAGATTTAGACTGTATGCACAGACTAAACAGTGCATACTAGGCTACTAGCATTGGATTGTTGACACGTGTGCAGTTTTTTTATCCAACGGCACATAGATCAGTGGCTCCAGTTTTCAGTTCGTCAGGCAGCTTGAGAGCACCGCGGCTCTGGCTCAGCTCATGCCTCCGCTGACACTGTGGTCGCATCGCGCGTCGACGCTGGAGCTGATGAGGACACGGACGACAGTGCCCACCATCACCGATCCCGCCGCGCGCAAGGACGGTAGGGGCACGGCCACAGGGCAGCGGCCCTACCGCGGGGGCGAGGCGACAGCTGTGGGGGAAGTATGCGGTGGAGATCCGAGACCCGTGGCGGCACGGCACACGGCTGTGGCTTAGCACCTTCAGCATTCCCCACCTCCTCCTCCACCATCCGCTATCACCATGCATCCTCCCTGGCAACGGCCGACCATTCCCCTCCTCATCGTCATCGTCGTCATCGCCGCCGCTGCGGTGCTTCAGTCGGCGGTGCAGTCGGTGACGCCACGGGAGGACGACGTGCGGGGTGGCTCAGGGGCGTCGACGTTTCGCATCTAACCCACCTTCCGCTTTCGGTCACCCGTTACCAGCAACAACGGTATTAAACTAAACCACTCATCTGTCCAAAGCCGGCACCACGCCACCATCCCCCAACGCCAAGCACAACCGCGCGGAGCGGTAGCAGCGGCGTCCGCCATGGCGCTGGACGCGATGCGCCGCCGCGCCCCGCGGCCCGATTGCTCCGCCCGTCCGGCGCCCTGGCGCCCGCCCTCCCACGGCCCGACTGCTTCGCCCGTCCGCTGCCGCGCCTCGCGGGCAGACTGCTCCTCCCGTCCGTCGCCCCGGCGCCCGCCCTCCCGCGGGCCGATGGCTCCGCCTGTCCGCCGCCCCGGTGCCCGCCCTCCCGCGGGCCGACTGCTTTGCCTGTCCGCCGCCCCGGCGCCTGCCCTCCTGCACTGCCAGGCCTCGGTGGCCGTCTCCCCGTTCGGCTCTTTCAGGACTCAGGTAGAGGTATTTGCTAGACGGAAGCCACCGCGTGAGATAAACTGAGCTAGACCGTGTCTACCATTAGATCTATTTATCGGACACGTGTCAACCATCTATGGATGGTATCTACTGTTTGGTGGGTGGATATTGTATACACCCAATTTTTTTCCCAACTTCGCGCGCCGCCCGTGACAGCATCAACCTCACCGGCAGCGTCTCCTACCAAGTTCCCCTCCGGCCGCCGCGACGGCAACATCTCCATCGACCAGGACGCCCTCAACAACCTGCCGCAGCTGACCTTCACCACGGCCCAGCAGTAACCGCTCCCTGTTACCTGTCGGCTGTGAAGTGTGAACACAAATGCTCGCTAATTACACTAAATTTCGAACGAAACCAGGTGTACAAAAATAGCATATATATATGCATTATTGTTTTATCAGTATATTTGTAAGATAATAGTTTAAATTTTTTCTTACAGATAACTAAATCTTATATAATAGGTAAAGTTATCTATTATATTTTATAAATATCTTAATTTATTATAAACCCTAGCCTCCTATATGTGTAAAATGTCAAGATGCCTCAAAGACATTTAGGTTTAGAGGATATCTAGATCTAATATTAGATCAAGACATTAAGCAATTAAAACTTATAATATCATATACATCAGTTTGTTTGAGATATATAGTTATATATTCTTATTGGCTAGACTAATATAGACACAAGAATAAGAGGTATGGTACTATCTCTCTTCGGAGAGACCTTAACCTATACAAACTTTGTAGTCAAGCAACCACAATCTCTTTACTCATCGAATATTCCACCAATAATTTCATTAAAAGTATTTTTACGATTTGCTCGAAGACTAGAATTCGTGTGCCGCTAAACAGGCCTAACTGGAGGATTTTCCAAAGAATTAACATGGCCAGGAGAGCAACAAGAAATTTCCGAAGAATTGACATGGGCAGGAATGAAAGCATGAGCATGCATCCAGATTCCAGAGCAAGCAGTTGTAGGCAAGAGAGAAAGAGAGAGAGAGCGCGCCTTCAATTATGATTTGTGTGAAGATTAGAATTCATGTGCCGGTAAACAGGTCTAGCTGGAGAATTTTCCAAAGAATTAACATAGGCAGGAGAGCAAACAGAGCAAGCAGTTGAAGGCAAGAGATAGAGCTGACCCAGAAAACTCGCACCAATTATGCAACGTGCCCGACACAAGAATCGGTCTTAATTAGCTACCGACTACCAACCACTAGGCCACTTGGACGAAGTTAGTCTCCCGTCTCTCTTTTGACTAATACAATTGTCATCACAAGGGACAACTAATGACCATTGTTATCTGCGAGAGAGAAAGAGATTAAGACATGGAGGGTGTGCAGCAATTCGTTTCCATTTTCAGAGTTCATAAGTGAGTAATGTACATCCAAAAAAATCCAAAACCTAGTTGGAAAATATAAGAAAAAAATAAGTTACCAAAGCGAAAATAGTGTGACCAAACAGCCATTGCCTTGATTTCCTTTTCATAACAGCGCAGTGGGAACCCATGATGTGCGGCCCATCTGAATATCTGACCATTCCCTTGGCTAGTCCAGTCCATACCATCATATTTTTATTATCCTACAAAATTAACAAAATACTCCTCTCATCTTAAAAATAGCAACTTTTAGCATTAGACACGTATATTATAGTGATGTGCAAAATAAGGATACCCTCTTTAGGCGTGTGAGTGTAGACCATAGAGTGGTTGGATAGAATAATAAGAAATAAAGTATATGATAGTATGAAAACTTTAAAGTAAAAATAATTTTTTACGAGTACTAAATTACTAGCTTTAGAATAAATTTTGAGATGATATATTTTAAGATAGAAGGAGTAATTAAGGCAGGCCAGAAACCTAAGGCCTAAGGTCCTCCCTGACACTGCTTATTTTCTTTTCTTCAACATGCATGCATAAGCTTTGTGTGTTGATATGGGTGTCAGAGATGATTCTGAGCCACGTACTTTCCAATCAAACCAATTAATTTGAGATGATATATTTTAAGATAGAAGGAGTAATTAAGGCAGGCCAGAAACCTAAGGCCTAAGGTCCTCCCTGACACTGCTTATTTTCTTTTCTTCAACATGCATGCATAAGCTTTGTGTGTTGATATGGGTGTCAGAGATGATTCTGAGCCACGTACTTTCCAATCAAACCAATTAATTATGATAAAATAGCAGACGAATTAATTAGTTAAACACACGCTGTCCTCTCTCTATAAATACTGCCGGCTTCAAGCATTTAAGATCACTCATCGAGCAAAACGATCGAGTGCCTGTTCATATATAGCTCGCTCCACATAATAAAGCAACGTAGTGTACGTGTCACTAGCTAGCTAGCTAGAATGGCGAGCAGCTGCCGGCTGGCCGGGCTCGTGGTGCTGGTGGCGGCGCTGGCTAGCACGCTGCCGGTTGCGAGCCGGGCGCAGCTGGAGGTGGGGTTCTACGACGCCATCTGCCCCGACGCCGAGGATCTCGTCCGGCAGGCCGTCACGACCGCCGTCGCCAACAACTCCGGGCTCGCCGCGGGACTCGTCCGCCTCCATTTCCACGACTGCTTCGTCAGGGTACGTGAAATGTATATGCAGCTAGCTGCAGCTATTAGCAATTAACTTGCTGATACAAAAAGTAAAAGCAAAAACAATTAACATATGCGCATCAGCGCATCAGCGCATGCATGCAAGCATGCTCACTAAATCTGGTACGCTTCTTATGACAATTAACATCTTCAAAATTTCTAGGCGATCGACCATCAGGTACGTCCAAATTTTTTTCTAAAAGACAGGAAGTGCTCAATAATGCGTTATTTTGGATATGATGCTTAATTGCTTATTCGCCAGAGATAAGTATAGCTCTAGAACATAATCTTGGGGGATAGAGATATATAGGCGCACAATGCAAGTTTCCGTGAGGTTTGACTTCATGTTATAAATTTTCCAAAATTAATTCCTACGGATTAAGCTAAGCCATCATTCTAATTAAGACTCCCTCCTTATTTGTTCTAATGATAAACGCAGACGGGAATCTTCCGTCGGATCCTAATCCTACGTACAAAATTCGATTGTTTTATAGGGGCGTGCACTGGGTATTTACTTTTCTGGATTCCAAGATATATGTGTGCGTGTGTGCGCGCGCATGCCCTTAGTATTAAAGGCTAGGTCAAAAAAATATTAAGATAGTGTTTGGGTTGAGAGCAAATATAGATGAGATATATCTATACATGTGAATTTAAGGATGAGATGATACATATTAGGGATTTGATTGAATGAATGAGATGAAACATTTTTTTAGTTAGATGAATATAACTTGGATGTGAAGCCAAAAATTTAGTAAGTCTTGCTTGTTATATATGTATATAAACTAAAATATAATCATACAAAAATTTATTTCATAGATTAGTGAATACAATAGTGTAATCGAGTCACAAATTAAATATATGGTTTAGAAGGAAAAAATCAATTAGAAAATAACATGTCATCTTATGGATAGGCCTATGCATCAAACTTGTCTAAATCTCTCCATCCACTATATATATAGAAGGAATACTCATCCACAAGATGGAAAATATTTTCATTAGTAGATACTTACCCACTACATCTTAGAATCGCAATCTTCCAAATAGCCCAAACAAAGATAAAATCTGAACCAAACATATGCAAAATGTACGAAGAAAATAGATACAGGAGAATATTTTGAAATGATATTTGGAGAGTGGCGCCACATGCATGGAGATAACTCGATTTGAAAAGCACAGAAGTTGTAGCTGTCGAGATATTTGTGCTGCAACTAGTCGTCGGCCGGGCAAGTTGCACGAGCTTGACGTTATCCCTAGCTAGCCCGTTCATTTATTACAATTAATAATTAATTGCGTACGCGACCAACTTGATATGACCAGTTTGAAAGCTCCCGTGTCATTACTCGCTCCTTATCTCTGCAGACTGCAGCTCTCGCTATCGGAATTCACTTGTTTGTCGTGTGGGTGAACATAAAAAACACTCAGCAACGTGTTTAGCAACGTGTTTGTAACCTAATTACGTGTAATAAAATGCACAAATAATCAAAGATATACTCATATGTTCCTAATCTTATAATTTTCTAATATAACAGCTTAATACTTATAAAACATTTACATTTAAAATATACATACTAGCTATCTTAGACTTAATTATCTATTACTCCACTAATCAATCACTCACGAATTATGAGTCTACCCTTACACACTGTGAGATACTGTAATCTTCTTAATTATCTTAATTTTTAATACACGTGTCTATCTATATTTTGAGATGACTACAAAATCTTAGGTCAAGCTATAAGTTTGGCATCTTCCAGGGAAGTTGCTGCTGGCCAATTAATATATAGAAAATCTACGCCATCATGCCCTAAAGAATTGTTTCAGCCATGAGGTTTTTCTTATCCTTAAGAACGCAGTGAGCGCGGCAGTGCCCACGCATAATGATTAATTTTTTTACACTATACAAATTAATACTTTGACCACTATTTTATATTAGAATAACTTTATAATATTTAAGAAATTTGTGAGGTTATGAAAATGTTTTTCAAGATAAATCAAATTATATTTTTAAACTGCACATTTTAAAAGTTATTAAGGGCCAAAATTTAAAAAGTTTGACCGAATTTTTATGTAGTAAAATTATGCATGTAATGCATCCCCTGCCTCTTGACCATCAAATTAAACAATTTTGTAAATTAGGCATAGTAAGTTTAATTAAGACAAACAGTTATGTTCGCATCAAACAAGGTAAGTTTATAATTTACTGCCTTAATTATTTTAACTTATGTCAGGGCTGTGACGCGTCGGTGCTGCTCACCAGTACTGACGGCTCGGCGGAGCGTGACGCTGCGCCGAACTTCCCCAGCCTCCGTGGCTTCGAGGTGATCGACGCCGCCAAGGCTGCCATCGAGCAGAGCTGCCCGCAAACGGTCTCCTGCGCCGACATCCTCGCCTTCGCCGCCCGCGACAGCGTCGACCTCACCGGCAACATCTTCTATGAGGTTCCCGCTGGCCGCCGCGACGGCAACATTTCTATAGGCAAGGACACCTTCACCAACCTTCCGAGCCCGAACTCGACGGCGGCGGAGCTCATCGGTAAATTCACCCTCAAGAACCTCAATGCCGAGGAGATGGTCATCCTCTCCGGCGCCCACACCATCGGCCGCTCCAACTGCACCTCCTTCTTCCAGAGGAATCGTGATCGTCTGGTACGTGCACAGAAATGCATTGATTTTGTTATTTATCAGTTTCCCGAGAATAGATTCAATTTAATTTCATACTACATATATATACAAAATATGAGCACAATCGTGTTGTACTTTTACTACTTATATAATGTGGACGTATGGTGCAGGCGAGCGGGACGATCAGCCCGGCGTACCAGGCACTGCTGGAGGTGCTATGCTCGCCGCCGGTGGCGACGACGGATATCGACGTGAGCACGCCGACGGTGCTGGACAACAACTACTACAAGCTGCTGCCGCTCAAATTGGGCCTCTTCTTCTCCGACGACCAGCTCATCCGCGACGACAAGCTCGTGCCCTTAGTCAACGCCTTCGCCGCCAACGAGACGCTGTGGAAGGAGCGGTTCGCCGCCGCCATGATCAAGATGGGCAACATCGAGGTGCTCACCGAAAACGCGGGGGACATCAGGCTCAACTGCAACTTCGTCAACACCCGGTCTTCGTCGTCTGCCGGGATGATCGAGAAGCTCTTCCCGGATGCCGGTGTTGAGGTCGCCGCGACCTAGCTAGCTAGCTGATCTCACGCAGGAGAATATGTACCAGCGTGTCGTACGGCCGGGGTTGTTTAATTCGGTGACAGATTTTGTTTTGTTACTCTTTAATTACGTACTCGAAGTGTACTGCCTGCGTACAAGTAATTAAATAAGCTGCACACCTGGTAATAATTAAGGCATAAGTCACTACTAGAGAATTGTGTAGAGGTGTATACTGCTACATTTTTCCTAAGGGCCGTTTGAATCCCAGAATTCAGTGCAGAATTGAGGAATTAGAATTGTCACAGATCAATTCCGCTGTTTGGATGGACAAAGAATTTGCTATATGAAATTAGTTTCATGTCCACGTGGAATTCAACTCAATATAGCGCTTCTAGTTATAATTCCGAGCTCTCATCGAAAGAATTATGAGGAATTCGTCCCAAAGCCTAACCTGTCTCTTTTCTCTGCCATGGGCGATGAGGACCGGCGATGGAGGGCTACCACCGGCGACAGCGGTTGGCAACGGAGGCACACACCATGGCCAATGAGGAGTCCAAGACTGCCCGGCAATGCCACCACAAGGTCGAGAAGCTCCGGCGCCACCTTCGCTCCAAGTGCCGCCGTCCCTGCCCCCTCCTCGACGCGATCGATCTCCTCAACGGCTCATCCCCTTCCGAGTCTCTGTCGCAATCTTGGCAGCCATGGCGACCATGACCTTCCCTACCTCGACCCCCTTCTTCGCACACTAGGGCCACGGCGGCCCTCCCCCTTCGTCTCCGTCCGCACGACAGCAACGGTGCACAGCTGCGGGGGCCAGAGGTGGTGCCTGTTGCGGGTGGCTTGCGAGAAGGTGACCGGGATCGACCTTAGGATCACCAACTTCCCGGTAGCGGCCATGGAGGGCGGCAAGGCGACGATTGTCACCAACCCCGAGGGCACATGGACCACGCTGTCGGTCATCGCCTACACTAAGTCCAACGATTGGCTGGAGGGTCAGATCGCCAAGCGCTAGGTGGTTGTCAACCTTAAGAACACCTTCTTCTCTGTGAAGCACTTCATCAGCCGCACGATGAAGGAGGTCGAAAGTCCAATTTAATTTTGTATTCCAAACAGTATCTATAATTTACATGAGAAATCTACACTTATTTTGCATTTCAAATAGTGAAATTAAAATTATATCTTGATTTTAATTCAACACGAAATTAAATTTATCTTGCGGTTCTAAAATTATAAAATATTTCTACGAACCAAACCGAGCCTAAATATTATAAACCCTAGGCATCGATCACAACTAGTGCTGCATCACTCTCTCCCTGGCCTCACCTCGATCTGCTGCAATGCAAATTCACGCTCTATATATAAACCCTAGGCATCGATCACATTCACATTGTCGCCACACAGCCTAAACGCAGCCAATATACAATCAAAATTAGTACAAGCACGTACCAAGAGTCAAGTCAAACAAAGTATATATCCAGCTGAATCAAATCCAATTGTCAGATTATTCAAACCGACTGACTGTACGGACAAGCACCCGTTGTTCTTCTTCTACCTGCTCCCGAATAATCGTTGATTTATAGCCTTCGACTTTGTCAGTATACACACGCAGATCCCGATGATACTCTATCTTGTCGGCTCGATCCACTTGCAGCACCAGCACATGTCCTAATTAACTGAACAGTTGTAAACGTCGTCGTAGGTAAACGACATGCAGAGTAAAATTTTCAGAGTTAAGTTCAGACATAGACATTTTGTTTGTGCTAGCTAATTGCAAATTGTCTAGATTGTAGATAAGTTTCAGGAGAGAGAGACCCAGATGCCGATTCGAGATGGTCACTTGACAACTTGTTCATCAACTAGTTGAAAACCTTTTATTAACCTCGCAAGAGAGAGAGAGAGAGAGAGCGCCTTCAATTAAGCTTAAGCCTCCTAAATCGGAAATCATTGCATAAACTACGGCGCATAAACGGTACTCGATCCACTATGTCGCTCTCATGCTAATTAATAGGAGTATTACAAATTTTATATATATATATATATATATATATGTGTGTGTGTGTGTGTGTGTGTGTGTATATATATATATATATCGTGTGTCTCTCTATATATGCATGCGTACATCGCATTTTAGAAAAAAAAATGCACTATCCACGAATATGAATAAATTAATATGACCTTGACATAAACACTTTGTATGAAGAATATGTGATAATTTTTAAAGAAGATGCAGCGTATAAGAACGATTTCTTTGACAGGAAACTATTTTATTTATCGCATTAATTAACGGCATGCATGGATGCTCTGTTTCTGAGCATGAAGAGGGTAAATTTATATATTCAGTCAAAACAAAGGTGAAAAATAATCCAATGAATAGTGGTTTGTGCATCATAACTTGATTTTATTTTATTTTCATGTGTACATCAAATTTATTCTTGCAAATTTCATATGTGCATCATATATATAACACTAGGAATTAATTCCACTAAAGTCCGAACAAAACGCAGGTGTACAGGACTAGCATATACATATATATCTGTATTGTTGTTTTCTCCATGTATCTGTGAGACAATAGTTTAAAGTTTTTGTTAAAGATAGAAAGCTATAAATAACTGAATCTTACGTGATAGGTAAAAATATTTTTTATATTTTATAAATATCTTAAACCACCATGTTATAAACTCTGGGCTCCATATGTATAAGGAGAGGTCAAGATGGCTCAAAGACATATGGATGTATGAGACATTTAGATCTAATCCTATATCAAGACGTCAAACAATTAAGAATTATAATCTCATAACAAACAGCTTGATCGAGACATATATATACTCTCGTTGGCTAGACTAACATAGACACGAAAACATGATGTATGATACTATTCTCTCTTTGGATGGGTTTTAACCTATATAAATTATGTGTATCATATCAACTTAAGTAGACAAGTAACTCCGCTCTTTTTACATGTCATATGTTCCATGTTATGATTTGTGTGAAGATTATAATTCATGTGCCGGTAAACAGGCCTAAATGGAGAATTTTCCAAAGAATTAACATAGGCAGGAGAGAAAACAGAGCAAGAAGTTGAAGGCAAGAGATAGAGCTGACCCAGAAAACTCGCACCAATTGTGCAGCGTGCCCGACACAAGAATCGGTCTTAGCTACCGACCACCAACCACTTGGCCACTTGGATGATTGATCAGACCATCGTTTTCTATGAGAGAAAGAGATTAAGACATGCATGGAGGGTGTGCATGCATGCAGCACTTTGTTTCCATTTTCAGAGTTCATAAGTGAGTAATGTACATCCAAAAAAAATCCAAAACCTAGTTGGAAAATATAAGAAAACTACTTCAGCAAAGCGAAAATAGTGTGACCAAACAAACATTGCCTTGATTTCCTTTTCCTACAGCTCAGTGGGAACCCATGATGTGCGGCCCATCTGAATATCTGACCATTCCTTTTCCTAAGGGTCCTCCCTGACGCTGCTTAGTTTCTTTTCTTCCACATGCATGCACGCAGAAGCTTTGCGCGTGTTGATATGTCAGACGATTCTGAGCCACGTACTTTCCAATCAAATCAATTAATTATTATTAAACAGCACTAGCAGACGAATTAATTAGTTAAACACACGCTGCCCTCTCTCTATAAATACTGCTGGCTTCAAGGATTTAAGATCACTATTCACTCATCGAGCAAAACGACTAAACGAGTGCCTGCTCATAGCTAAGCTCCAATCCACATAAGCAACGTTGTCACTAGCTAGAATGGCGAGCAGCTGCCGGCTGGCCGGGCTCGTGGTGCTGGTGGCGGCGCTGGCTAGAACGCTGCCGGCGGCGTGCCACGCGCAGCTGCGGGTGGGGTTCTACGACACCAGCTGCCCCAACGCCGAGGGACTCGTCCGCCTCCATTTCCACGACTGCTTCGTCAGGGTACGTGAGATGTATATGCAGCTAGCGCCTCTAGCTGCAGCTATTAACAATTAACCTGCTTATACAAAAAAGTAAAAGCAAAGACAATTAACATATATATATGCGCATGCCTGCATGCATGCATGCATGCTCACTAAATCTGGATAATTTTCTCATGACAATTAACATCTCTTCAAAATTTCTAGGCGACCATCAGGTAAGTCCAAAATTTTTCTCTGAAAGACTGGAAGTGCTCTATGCGTTATTTTGGATGCTTAATTGCTTATTCACTGGATAAGTATATCTAGAATATAATATTGGGGGAGAGAGATATATAGGCGCACAATGGAAGTTTTCCAAAATTAATTCTTATGGATTAAGCTAATTAAGCCATCATTCTAATTAAGACTCGCTCCTTTGTTCCAATGATAAACACAGACGGGAATCTTCCGTCGGATACTAGTCGTACGTATGAAATTCGTTTGTTGTATAGTGATGTATAGTACTGGGTATATACTTTTTTCTGTATTCCAAGATAGCTACCCGCTTTTCTCGGAAACAGCAGTTGCACATATATATTCATGAACTCAGTATTAAACTCTCGGTCGTAAAAATATTAAGATAATATTTGGTTTGGGATGGGATACGCCAATCTCTGTGGATTGAAGGATGAGATTGATATATGTGAAAGGTTTGGTTAGATGAACGAGATAAGATACATAAAATTAATTTTAATATAATAAGCCAAAATTTTGGAGTCCCGTATATTTGTAATATATATATATATTTTAAATGAACGTATAATCATATCTATTTTTTAAACATCCCCTTGAGCGATAAAAATCAATCTTCCTAAAGTACTGTAGTTGTATATAGATTGTTTTTGTTATTATTCATCAAAGAAAGAAAATGGTATATATAGAGCCTATTTAGATGAGAATCTAGCAATGTTAGCTCACAGAATTTACAGTTCTCTTAAATAATTTACATTTGTTACTATATTATAAACCTTAATATATTATAGAATTTAAAATAAACTAATATCAAATAGTCAAGAAACAACAATTTTTAGATTCTTTTTACTTATCCGCTATATCTCAGAACTATAATATCTCCAAACAGCTTAAAGAAAGATAAAATCTGAGCCAAACATTTTCCAAAATCTATAAAGAAGATAGACATAGGAGAATATTTTGAAATAATATTCGGAGAGCGGCGCCATGCATGGAGATCACTCGATTTGAAAAAACCCAGATGCTGTAGCTGTCGAGATATATATATTTGTGGTGAACGCGAGCTAGTCGGGCAAGTGGCCGGCACACACACAAGGAACAGAAGCCACTGGCTAGGTGTCAATTGTCAAGGTGGCACGGCTCTCGATAATTCAGCGATCTTGGACCAGCTACGCACAAGTAGCACGAGCTTGACGTTTCACCTAGCTAGCTCGTTCATTTATTACAATTAATAATTAATTGCGTACGTGGCCTAGCTACTTGATATGACCTGTTTGAAAGCTCCCGTGCAATTACTCGCTCCCTATCTCTGCAGCTAGACTGATCAACATCAATTTGTAACTTAATTACGTGTACCAAAATACACAAATAATCAAACATATACTCATATATTCTAGTCATCCACCGTTCAAATTATATTTTAAATATAGTAAACTAATACTTATAAAAAACTTTTATATGCCTAAAATATCTTCCGACTTAATAACTCGTCGCTCCATCTAACCTCTCATAAGCTTACACTTACTCAGCTAAAAAGA
>KE373127.1:50784-66011 GCA_000418225.1 Zizania latifolia | reverse complement strand
GAAGTTAGTTCGATACATATGACCGGCAATGAGAAAAATAAAAGCAATAGCTAAATGATGATGAGCAATATCGGTCAGCCACAAACTTTGTGTTTGTGGATGGAATCCCCCAAGAAGAGTTAAAATAGCAGTTCCCGCTCCTTGAGTGGTACCAAATAAATGATTACTCGAATCGGGGTTTTGGGCATAAAGATTCCACTGACCCGTCAGAAGGGGGCCCAACCCCTGGGGATAGGGTAATACATCTAAGAAATTATTCCATCGAACGTACTCTCCCCTGGATGCTGGAATAGCGACATGAACTAAATGCCCTGTCCAAGCCAAAGAACTTACCCCGAAAAGTCCTGACAAATGATGATTGAGACGAGATTCCGCGTTTTTGAATATATATATGTATGTATGACTATCTATTTTGGAATAGAGGAAGCACGGAGACGACTAGCAAATCTTATGTCCAGCTATAAGTTTGTCATCTTCCAGGAAAGGTTGCTGCTGGCCAATATGTAGAAAATCTATGCCATCATGCCCAACATATCGAAGAATTGTTTCAGCCATGAGATTTTTCTGATCCTTAAGAACGCAGTGAGCGCCGCAGTGCCCACGCATAATGATTAATTTTTTACACTATACAAATTAATACTTCGACCACTATTTTATATTTGAATGGCTTTATAAAATTTAAGAAATTTATGATATTATGAAAATGTTTTTAAAGATAAACCAAATCATGTTTTAAACTAAATATTTTAAAAGTTATTAACGGAAAATTTTGACCGAACTTTTATCGGAACGTAATGTATTTTTTTACTGTTAGTAGTAAAATTATATAATGCAGCTCTTACCTCTTGACCATCAAACAATTTTATAAATTAGACCAAGTAAGTTTAATTATGACAAATATATAGGAGTGTTTGTATCAAACGAGGCAAGTTTATAATTTACTGCCTTGATTTTTTTCAACTTATGTCAGGGCTGTGACGCATCGGTACTGCTCATCACCAATGGCACGGCGGAGCGTGATGCCCGCCGAACTTCCCCAGCCTCCGTGGCTTCGAGGTGATCGACGCCGCCAAGGCTGCCATCGAGCGGAGCTGCCCGCGCACGGTCTCCTGTGCCGACATCCTCGCCTTCGCCGCCCGCGACAGCGTCAACATCACCGGCAACACCTTCTACCAGGTTCCCGCTGGCCGCCGCGACGGCAACATTTCCATAGACACTGACACCTTCACCAACCTTCCGAGCCCGGACTCGACGGCGGCGGAGCTCATCGCCAACTTCACCCTCAAGAACCTCAATGCCGAGGAGATGGTCATCCTCTCCGGCGCCCACACCATCGGCCGCTCCAACTGCTCCAACTTCATCAACAAGAATCGTGAACGTCTGGTATATATGTGCACAAATAAATACATCAATTTTGTTGTTTATCAGTTGCCCGAGAATGGATTCAATTTAATTTCATACTACATATATATACAAAATACGAGCACATTTGTGTTGTACTTTTAATACTTATATATGATGTGGACGTACGGTGCAGGCGAGCGGGACGATTAGCTCGGCGTACCAGGCGCTGCTGGAGGTGCTATGCTCGCCACCGGTGAGGACGACGGATATCGACGTGAGCACGCCGACGGTGCTAGACAACAACTACTACAAGCTGCTGCCACTTAAACTGGGCCTTTTCTTCTCCGACGACCAGCTCATCCGCGACAACACGCTCGTGCCCTTAGTCAACGCCTTCGCCGCCAACGAGACGCTGTGGAAGGAGCGGTTCGCCGCCGCCATGATCAAGATGGGCAACATCGAGGTGCTCACCGAAAACGCGGGGGACATCAGGCTCAACTGCAACTTCGTCAACACCCGGTCTTCGTCGTCTGCCGGGATGATCGAGAAGCTCTTCCCGGCTGCCGGTGATGAGGTCGCCGCGACCTAGCTAGCTAGCTGATCTCACCCAGGCGATTATATACCGGCGTGCCGTACGGCCGGGGCTGTTTAATTTGGTGAGAGACTTTGTTTTGTTACTCTTTAATTACGCACTCGAAGTGTACCGCTTGCGTACTGGTAATTAATTTGCTTTGTGTTTCTGTTAATCTTTGAGTCATGGAATACTACGGGCGATCCATCAATAAAATAAATTTGCTTTGTGTTTCTGTTAATTTTTTTGTAATGGAAACACGCAGAGCTAGAGCTGCTCATGTGTCAGTGTGTACATCTACGCTCGTTGTTCAGCGTCTGCGTTATCCGGGCACGTACGTAGCGCGCGTGCGCCACGAGGGATTTCCGGCGAGCACCTTTATGCATCTACGTGCTTGATGCGTTGCTGAGTTTGATTGGTGAAGCGCCGCACCTTTCTTTCATCGTAGTTGGAGTACGTCTAACTTTTTCGGAATTACAGCCCAAAATTTTCAAGCATGCAATCTAGGCATGACAACGCCCCGTTGCTCATTTTCAGACGAGGAATTTTTCTTTTAGAGAACGGGATGAGAAAATATCTTTCCATCGGATATAGCCACCAAACGTCAAAGCCCATTAACCCGTTAGCCATATGTCACATGCCACATAACACCACACATATGGGGTCCCTAACTCCTTACTCTTGAGCAAGGCTAACAATCCAGTTGAAGGACCGGTTAGCACCCCTAGACAAATGGACAGTAACCATGGCGAATACCGGCCAAAATTCAAATTCAAAATTTTTAACCGGACAGTTACAGAGTCGTTTGGCTTGGTTACTACTCGGTTTGGACTAGTAACCAAGCGATAACCGTTAGTTACCTACAACGGTTTGCGTCCGATATGGCATCGGCAACCAGTCAGTTAGCAACTGTAATCGATCAGTTTGCGTCGAAAACCAACCGGTTTTAAAATGTAGAAAAATCATAGAAAATATTAAAATTTAAAATTTAAAAAATATAGAAATATAAATAAAATTATGATATAATGATTAAAAATTAGGTTAAATTAAATGGTAGAGCATCATAAATTTAGTAATCTATTGCTTATAAAAACACAAAAAACAAAAAAGCAATTGCCCGGCCAAAAAAAATTCTATTTACTATTGCCGATTTTTTGTGCTCTAAAATTATTTCAATTTTGAATATTTTTAAAACAAAATCACCATAAATAAATCATCTAGTATTTATAAGATTTTTTTAGAATTGTCAAAAAAATAATGTGAAACAACAAAGTTCTGGGTCTAACAATTGAAGAGAAGGGATTACGGCCGCAGCTAGCTAGCAAGCATCATTCGCTCCGTGCGTGATGGGAACCCATAACCATATAGCTGCAAAATATTGGCAGGGGATCATCATCTTCATCGTTCGTCTGACGAGGAGTCGAAACGAAATAGATCTATTAGGGTTCTATCTGCAAAACTGATTTGCAACGCCAACGCGTGTGGTTGACACATAGCATACGGACGGGCTACCTATGTGGCCTGCACCTGCCTCTTTCAATCTGGAAAATCAAACAACCAGCTAGCTGGTGAGTCAGTCCGTGTAGCAGCCTGCCATTGACGCTTCCAGCAACGTACGAGTACTGCAGGCATGGAGAGGGAGGGGCCAGCGAGCTACAGTGAAGTTCGTGTTCGTCGTTGACTTTTTCCTAGCGCAGTGGGAATTCATGAGGTGCCGTCCATCCATCCATGTCAATCCCTGCCCGTAACGTACGGTCCCGTCTAATCCTGATTATGTTAGACATACGCCTGATTGTTTTTCACAAATTTTATGATATATCTAATCTAACATAAGCCTGATTGTTTTTGACAAATTTTATGATATACCTAATCTATATATGAACTATTCATCTTATTAGATCGAATTAACATAATTCATCACCCATAATTATCATATATTTTTTATTTTTATAGAAATCAGTTTTCAAGACTTATTAATTAGCCGATGCCTAATGTCGTGTGTGCGATTACGTCGGGAGGGCGGAAAGAGGGAGGCATCAAGAGGAAGATCAAGTCAAAATCTTTTTAGAGAAGGATTTCTTAACCGGTAATAGCTAGTCAATAAATTATAAAAACTTCACTAATTTATATTTTAAATAAAATCAATTATCTAGATTAATTTCAACTCTCTTATCTTTTAAGAGATAAAACTTGTACCTAAAATAGATCTTATTTTATTGTTTAAGCCATCAGCTAGCTTCCTCCCTCTCGCACGGACACTTTTCGGCAACAAGATTAATTAGGATTACAGGTTAATTGTATTGTAATTAACAGAAAGAGAGACATTGCTGTCCTCTCTGATCTATAAGTAGATGCAGCTTCTGGCTATCATTTCGATCTCTCATCGAGTCAACCAATTGCCCTGCTTGCTCATAGCTGCAACAGTGCCTTCTCCTTGCTAGCAGCTAGCCTAGTATGGCGAGCAGCAGCAGGCTGGCCGGGCTGGTGACGCTGGCGCTGGCGCTGGCGTGCACGCTGCCGGCGGCGAGCCGGGCGCAGCTGCAGTTGGGGTTCTACAACACCAGCTGCCCCAACGCCGAGACGCTGGTCCGGCAGGCGGTGGCGAGCGCCTTCGCCAGCAACCCCGGGATCGCCGCCGGCCTCATCCGCCTCCATTTCCACGACTGCTTCGTCAACGTACGTACGCTCTACTCCAGCATCTTCAAGAAAGATTAAAGAATTCTTTTCCTTAAGTTCTAAAGAATATAATTAAAAGATAGTTCTAACAGATATTAAGGCTTTAAAAAATGAGGTGCTTTCTAAATCTTCCTCCATCCTTCCTAGAGCGACTCTCATTTCCTATCTGCTCTAGTCCTACCTGTCGGTGATACAAAAGATACAAATAAAAGAAAAGATGAGATATTTAATAAGTAAGGTCTATCCGTTAATGATACAAGAGTAAAATATAGAGAATATAATATTGAAAGTCTGTTGAAGAGTAATAAGATTTAGAGATTAAATTTTATTAGAAGGACTTCTATATGAGATTTTAGAGAATAAAAAATAGCAATTATCTTAGATACGTAAAACAGCTGCAGTTAGATTGCAACAATTAACTAACTTAGCTTAATTAATCGATACAAAATGAAATTGAAAGGAAAGAAATTAAATATATATACTTGCTCAATTTAATCGCTCGGGCATTCTTTTAATTCGATCTTTGCTAGGATCGATCGAGTTAAGTACACGAGTAGCACATACATGCGGATGCTTTTATTTATTGTCATGAAACAGACACTATTTCATGCACGAAGATATTCTCTCGTAGAAATTAACTAAAGACAAGTGGCCGGTACCAAACTACGTATATACTATTTTTATTATTTGTGTACTGCAGAAAAGGTGTATCCTTTATTAACCTGGTCAAGTATTCGTGGTTACTTAATCAGCGTAAAGTGGAGACGAACTGTACGTGTCAACTTATTAGTTTTCGAAAAAAATGGTAAGACTTATATCGCAAATTAATGGAAAATAAGTGTGTGTGTGTGTGTGTGTGTGTGTATATATATATGATGAATTTTACCGTGGTTTCTAGCTAGGCAACCATCACTTTACTTATTTTCAAAATATTATTTGACACTTAAGATTTTAAGAACGTTCTAACGGTGGCAAGGAGGGCTCATATATATTGAATATGTGTATTCCTGGACAGCCTATATAATATATATGTGTGTATATACACGAATACATAGTTTCTTGATATCAAGATAGACAGGACTATTCTTTGAAACAATATTTATGCTGCACATAGACAATAATAGAGACCGATTATTTTTCCTTTTTGTAAAAGAAAGCGGATTGTCAATCTGTTTTTTTAGTTTTTACGGGTCATATATATATAGAGAGCGACACACACACATTCATAGGCAAGTACAGCCTGTATACGTAGTTTTCTTCTTCTCTTGTATTTCTGTTTCTTTGTGCTATTTTTGCTTGCCCCCACTTCAATAATGAAAATAGCTAGCAACTCGATCTCCTGCTGTTCTTCAACAAAAAGATAAACACAGACACGTATATTTCTGAACCAAAGATATATATGCAAAGTAGTGTAGACAAGCAGCAGCAAATTAATTATAAATACCAAATTATTTGGAAATAATATTTGGGCTGGGGTGATGGTGACAATACTGTTGGCTGCTAGCTGATTAAATGTGTGATATCGGGAGCTAGCTAGATAATTAAGCAGTGATATGATGTTGTACCTGTTGATGCAGTGCATCTAGTCATTTAGATGTGTGTGCAAGTGGCACACAATGTGTCAGTCTCTTTTTTTTAACTTTTGTTTGGTATACGGATCAATCGACTTTAATTTAGACCATCACAACGTGTCATAATGCATCGATTCTGATTTGTTAATTGGCCCAAATATGTATGATTTAATAAAATTTAGTTTGTTCAAAATTGATATTCTAATCCAGTTCGTAAGAAACTTGATGAGATATCTCGTGTGAAATTATTGTATCGCGGCGTGATCTCGCTATCTCGGACGGCGATTGCATTTAAAGAGGGGGGCCTTGCTAGGTGCAAATAGCACACGCCGTGATGTTTCACCTCGTTTAATTAATGGGGTAGTTTAGATAAATGCAATATACGTGCTTGTCGCACTGTTGCTATTTATGACTAACATTTGAGGCTTGCCCATGTTTATTTAATTACTACTATCTCGGTTTCGCGACGTAAGTACTTGATTTTTTAAAAAAGTCAAACTTTTTAAAATTTGATCAAATTTATATAAAAATATATTAACATTGGTAATATCAAATAAATATACTATTAAAATATTTTTAATAATTGATTTAATAAACTAATTTGACGTTGTAATTGTTAGTCAAACGACTTATATCGGAAAACTGAGGACTACTAGTAGCTATGAATAATCAGCCATTCTTATACATTTGTTTACATATACATATAATATATGTGTGTGTATATATATATTCATAGAGGAGATAGAAATCAATGTCGATTTTAGGGAGGTGCAGTGTCGTAGTATTAATGTCTCATATTTTTTTATACCTCAACACCAAATACCTCTGAGGCATAAATACTAGATTAGGCAACTAACAATAAAGCTAAGACCATAATAAAAATGTGGTCACCTAACAAATTAGGTCAACCTAGAAATTTGACCGATCCAAATATATATTCAGGGGACTAATTAATTAATTATATGTTTTCTTACTGCCTTCAATTGAATAATTTATGTGGTCAGGGGTGTGACGCGTCGGTGTTGCTCTTCTCCCCCAATGGCACGGCAGAGCGAGACTCCCCGCCGAACTTCCCCAGCCTCCGCGGCTTCGAGGTGGTCGACGCCGCCAAGGCCGCCATCGAGAGGAGCTGCCCGCGCACGGTCTCCTGCGCCGACATCCTCGCCTTCGCCGCGCGTGACAGCGTCAACCTCACCGGCAACGTCTTGTACCAGGTCCCGGCCGGCCGCCGCGACGGCAATGTGTCCAATTTTGCTGATGCCTTCACCCTGCCCGGGCCGAACCTCACGGCGGCGGAGCTCGTCGGCAACTTCAGCCTCAAGAACATGACCGCCGAGGAGATGGTCGTCCTCTCCGGCTCCCACACCATTGGCCGCTCCCACTGCGCCTCCTTCCTCTTCAAGAATCGTGAACGTTTGGTACGTGCAAAAAAGTTAGCATCGATCCGCTTTCTCTCTCTCTATATAATTCTTAGATTTGATGAAGTCAGTTTAATTGCATTTTAGGCTGTCCTCACGCTTCATACCCCATCTCTTTTATGTCATCTAAATGCATGCGTGGTTATAGATGACAGTAAAAAATAAAAAGTTAAATTCAACCTAAAATATTGATTAATTATAATGTTAGTATTATTCCACAAACATGAAAAACTAAATTATAATGTTAACTTTTAAATGATATATTCGACAATTGAGAAGTTTGAAGCGAACTACGCATGCATGCCCTCAAGGTGTAAAGAATCTCTCTAGATTTTCCTTAAAATGCTATATTCTCTCTAATTCTTTATATAAGTTATTGTATTTTTTAACTCTTTCTCATATATAAGTCGTCGCTTTCTAAATAGGCACTTTTCATGTTTAATATTATGTTTGTGCTTGTCAAATAAATTTTATCAAGCGAACGGCACTTACTAAGTGGTTGCATATATGCATGGTGTAGGCGAACGGCACGATCAGCCCGGCGTACCAGGCGCTGCTGGCGGCACTGTGTCCGCCAACCACGGGGCAGCTCACGTTGGTCACGACGGAGATCGACGTCAGCACGCCGACGGTGCTGGACAACAACTACTACAAGCTACTGCAGCTCAACCTGGGCCTCCACTTCTCCGACGACCAGCTCGTCCGCGACGCCACGCTCGTGCCCTTCGTCAACGCCTTCGCCGCCAACGAGACGCTGTGGAAGGAGCGGTTCGTCGCCGCCATGATCAAGATGGGCAACATCGAGGTGCTCACCGGCAACAGGGGGGAGATCAGGCTCAACTGCAGCGCCGTCAACCCCCGCTCTTCGTCCATGTCGTCCTCCTCCGACGGGTTGATCGAGACGATCTTCCCGGTCGCCGACGGTGAGGTCTCCGCGAGCTAATAATCAGCTGATGACCATATAAAGTACGTACACGTAGTTATCACGTATATATATACATACACACGCTACTGTCATAGTGTGGTTGTAATAATACATGGCAGTATGGCACGTACTTGCATCTATATCCGGGTTAATTTTCGCTCTGTTCGTACTTCACGCGTGTACTGCCTTAGCTTCATGCACATGCTTGCAAGCGGCTGCAAATTAATAATTATGTTTAACATCAGTTATACCATGATGAATGAATAAAGTTATATGCTTTGGGTGTTATTTTTTGAGTTTTTTTAACAGACTAGGTTATATTAAAATAAAAGCAAATTTAATAATGTTATTACAATTTTATAGAATAAAGAAGCTGCACGTCATGCAATGTTACAAGAGAAGTGTACACATAAATATAACATGCCACTAATTAACTCGATGAGACAAGGGAAAATATAAACATCCAAATAATTTAATTGGAGAATCTCCTAAATCTTGTTATAACATAACATAAAATTAGTTTCTTTACACCTCGTTGCCAAATGCAAGAAGGGAGCACGACGCCATGGGCTTGAATGATGGAATTAAACACCTGATAATATGTGCAGTGGGCAGCTGACCCAAGAGAGGGTTCAAACTTTTGTTATAGTAAAAATAATTCAATGATAACCAAGATTTCAAAATTTATAATCCTCTCGAAAATTTTGGACAAGATAGGAAATTTGGACAATTTTTCGCTAGATTTGAGTGCGTGTATCTTTGAAAAGTCTTGGGCGAAATAGAGCATCGCTTAGGTGTACCATCACATCTCATTGCTCTCTATCTAACCATTCAAATACTATCTAGGGATGAAATCGAGTTAGATATGGTCACACAATATTTTTTATCATTTACTATACTTTTTCTTTGAAGTCGATGCCAGGTATATATCGCATTTATTAGAGTCGGATTCAGGCCGGAACAAGTATTTATTTTTACTTCCAACACATAACATAGGTATTAAATTAACCAATGGGACACAATTAGTGTAAAAACTATCTTAACGATGTATCAAGGAAAAATCATACAGTATTACTATTTGTGGGCTCATAACTACGATTAATCTATCTTTTATCAAGTTTATAAGTGGTTTCATATTAGATTTTGTTGCATGTTTGATACACACACACACACACAAGTGGATATAACTCAAGACATATCTATATCACATTTTTTTCACTGACAGTATTGCACATTTATTTATCTCAATCATACATGTATTGCAAACCTGGGGTTAGCGATGGTATATAAGAAACTAAGGCCAGGTACGTACGGGTGCAAATCCACCACTGGTCCATCCAACACGTTACCATCTCCAGCAGTGTAGGACGTACGTACATCCATTATTACTATATATTGTGAACTATTGAGTAATTTCAACTGTTGCAAAATGACAAGTCAGTCTTTGCAAATAAATCGTGGGTTCGTGATCCCCGTGGTCGAATTGACTGTGTGCATCGGTGAATGACAGATCCACGAAAATGCATGTGCACGCATGACACAATTTATTTTGCCGTACCATGACGTAGCTGCAGAACACAAAGCTAGCTCTTTTGGCTAGCTTTTGCATGCATTTGTCAAATTACAAGGCGCCATGTGAAACCATGTGTGCAAAGCTAGCAAAGCGGAAGATGCTTCCGAACAAATTGGTTTGTTTAATTAACTAGATTTTTAATCATCAGCAAAAAAAACTTGCAACAAATGTGTTGCCAGTTCAAAGAGCTAGCTAGCTAGCCATTCGAAACAAATTACAGGAGACGAATTATCTACTATACAGTTGATTAATTTAATATAATATTAAACTAACAATTAGATTAGAAAAGGTAACCTAAGTAAAGAAGTTTTTCTAAAATCATAACGTTGAAAGCGTGGTACAAATAATCTGGTTGATAATCCGCTCCTACAAGTTAAAAAAACAGTTTATAAGTGTGTAGGTGGCACGGTTATGAAATGGATTATTCCTATCGTATTTTAAAAAAACACTTTTATGAACTTTTTATAAAGAAATTATAAAAAGTAATATGTGTAGCAAGATCGACATCTGACAGACGTAAGTTGTATTCACTCACCTACCATCCTTTGAAAAATAAGTAGTACCAGCACAGATATAATATTCAGCTGCAAGTACTAGTGTACTACGACGACTAAAATATTCAGCGAGATCCAGAGCTGTAGCTACAATGATTCTCTCATCAACTTGGTAAAGACTCAATTATTTCCATGGGGACAGGGAAATTGGCCAATGCTCTGATGTCTCGCAGACGAAAAAAAAGGAGATTGTCAGAGGCTAAAATCAAAGAGGGATGGGCCTGACGGCTTTGCAGCATGACAAGGAGCATGCAGGCCACACATCACAAATATGTAAAAGCAAAGATTAAGCAAATAGCACCACTTGTCTAGTGCAGCTATATGTATTCTAGTTACTTTTAGCCGGCTTATTTTTGTTAGTTGTTATGTATTACAGGTAAAAATATTCGTCACATATCTATAAGAATATAGAATAAATTTGATATTCGTGAGCTAGTGTATTATTTTCTTAAGACAGCTATGCATATCATACCAGTAAATATTTTACTCGTTGTTATCTCTAAGTGCAGCATGCAGCTTTCGGTTACACCTCTTTTGACAAGTTTGTGCTTCATTTCCAGTGTAAAAGTAAAACCACTCCAATATACTATATAACCACCTCATAATGCCTAGCATTAGCAAGCTATCCAGCAAAAGAACCAGACCTGACCTGACCAAGCAGCTAGCTAAGCTGACAGTGAGCCAGTGGCGGCATGAGCTCCACCACCATGAAGTGCTTCTTCTTCTCCTCCTTCTTCGCCTCAGCGGTCGCCATCCTCGTCGCCTTCCCCGTCGCCGCGGCTGGCGCTGGGCTGAAGGTCGGGTTCTACAACAAGAGCTGCCCGTCGGCGGAGGCCCTGGTGCAGCAGGCCGTGGCTGCCGCCTTCAATAGCAACCGCGGCGTCGCCGCCGGCCTCATCCGGCTGCACTTCCACGACTGCTTTGTCAGAGTACGTGTACATCTCGATCTCGGATCACGCTCTACATGCACTTTGCTCTTACCTGCACTGTTCGTGTTTAAGAAAAGCCTCCTCCACTGCAAGATCATCGTAGCAACCAAAACAGGGTTAATTTCTTCTTTGTACAAAAATGAAAAACTGCAACGAAAATAAAAGAAAAGCTATATATCACGTTTTCAGAATATCTATATATACACTTGAGAGTTAACTACGATATATACGTTGATGATTAAAAAAAAGGTCCATGTAACAAAAAGCATGTTACTTAATTTACAATATTTGCTGCCATACTTCAAGAACATCGTGTGGTATATATCTTCAAGAACCGTAATAAAGTTTAATATTTTAGCAAAAACATAATAACGAAATTAACTAGCTTGTCATCAATATATTGTCGCTTTCAGTTACCTGCGAACTGCATACAAACCATTAAATCTTGTCTGAGTTCTTAGATACGTATCATTGACTAGCTAGACCGTGCCGACAACCTAAGCTATATGTCGTTGTGAACATTCATCATCAGTAGGAATGTAATTAGGACTAGCTAGCTAGGTTGTATATACTAATCTCTTCCCGTTCTATATAAATACTTAATTTTTAATATTTTTAGGTATATAGAAATAATTTAGCTATTTCTGGTGTTTCTCGTTTACCTATTAGCTATAATTTTTATTTGTATTAATTATGTTGTGTCGCTTGTTTAGCTAGAACCCATTAATATATTACACACCGATTAACGGAAACAAAAAACTAAAAATCAAGTCTTGTATCTAGGATCATGGCAGCCTGATCAATCTTGATGCAGTACTGACTGTCTAATTAAGATTAATTGTCATCCAGAGCATTTAGAGCATTTTGAAGAAGGAAAATTTTACAGTTCTTGATGAGGTACCGTACTATAATTTTTAGTGTTAATTCTAGTACCTATCAATATCTCAAATATTAAGAAGTATTAAAATTAACACTAAAATTATGTTACCTCTTAAAAACTATAAATCACTTTTTTAAAGAGAAGATCATATATATATATACACACACACTCTCTATGTATTCATAGTCGTAGATCTACGTAAGGGTATAGGTACGACGACAAAGAGTTGTGCTGCTTTTGACCAGAGATTAGTAAAGCAGATCCATCTTATTGCTAAAGTCTAGCGCGCTGTGCATTGCATTGTCATCTGGATCTCAGTTACTTTTCGTCAAATCCATCAGGATCTAAGATATGCAGATGCAGACAATAATATGCAGAATACGGAGTAGGTAGCTAGCACAATTCTCCTTGTGGGTTATGATTGATTAGCAAATGCACGTACGTAAATTAAGACCCCTTTCCCCGTCTGCCAACCTAAAAAAAATCAAAATCGGTTAATGGCACACACTGTGACACTGAGACACACATGTTCTATTAACATCAATCGTACGATTTGTGATCTAACGGGGTCACCATACGCATATTTTTAGTTTTAACTTTAGTACCTTCCACGATTCAGCTTTTACAAACAAATTTTTATATAAGTTTCTTAAAATTAAGACAAAGCCATCTTTGTTGATTTGATTATTGCCTCCCCACACCTACTCTACCCCAAGCAATATGCAGTGTTCCATACCTTGACCAAGAAAACTCAATCAGTCTAGTATGCTAGCTCACCTCTCTAGTCGCAATGAAAGATGACGTTTTCATCATCAAGTTTACCGGCCCACCAGCTCTCTCAATCCTTTTGAAAACTGGAGGTTGGAGTCGACTTCTTGGTTGGTGGATTCCATCGAGTTAAGATCAAACAGCTAGGACACAGGTGATTGAGTTTTCTTGTTTTTTAAAGTCGGTCGGTATTAGGATAATCCAATTTTCATGGACCTTGGCCAACTTCTGAATGACGCAAAGCCCATCTATGAATAAGTTTTTTGATCAACAAGAAAGATTTCCTAGTTCCATGAACGACTGCAAACGAAATTAAATTCGGTAATTCAAAGAACATGGTAAAGAGGAGGAATGGGAATCATATTTATATATGAACTGCAAGAGAACTGAATATTCATCCATGTGTGCATGCAGGGCTGCGACGGCTCAGTTCTGATCGACTCCGCCAACAAAACCGCGGAGAAAGACGCGCCGCCGAACAACCCAAGCCTCCGCGGCTTTGAGGTGATCGACGCCGCCAAGGCCGCCATCGAGCGAAGCTGCCCGCGCACGGTCTCCTGCGCCGACATCCTCGCCTTCGCCGCCCGCGACGCCGTCGCGCTCTCCGGCAACGTCACCTACAAGGTCCCCGCCGGCCGCCGCGACGGCAACATCTCCCGCGACGTCGACGCCCTCGCCAACCTCCCCTCGCCGCTCTCCACCGCCGCCGACCTGGTCGGCAACTTCAGCCTCAAGAACCTCACCGCGGAGGATGTGGTCGTCCTCTCCGGCGCCCACACCATCGGCATCTCCCACTGCAACTCCTTCACCAACCGCCTCTACGGCTTCAGCAACGGCAGCGACGTCGACCCCACCATGAGCCCCGCCTACGCCTTCCTGCTCAGGAGCGTCTGCCCGTCCAACAGTAGCCAGTTCTTCCCGAACACGACGGTCGACATGGACGTGATCACCCCGGCGGCGCTCGACAACAAGTACTACGTCGGGCTGACCAACAACCTCGGCCTCTTCACGTCGGACCAGGCGCTGCTCACCAACGCGACACTCAAGGCGTCGGTGGACGAGTTCGTCAAGAGCGAGAAGAGGTGGAAGAGCAAGTTCGTCAAGTCCATGGTGAAGATGGGTGGCATCGAGGTTTTGACGGGGACGCAGGGCGAGATCAGGCTCAACTGCAGGGTCGTCAACAAGAGGAGCACTGACCTTGAGCTTGAGCTCACTACTGCCGGCTCTGACTCTGCTGACCAAATCCTCTGAAGTGGCAGCAGGATAGCTAGCTAGCTCATGTGATCTTCAGCGATTCAGCAGCAAGTTTATTGCTCATGCACGAACTTTGATCGATGCTGACGCTTTTCACAAGAATAAATGAGAAAAAACGTACTACAAGAAATCATTCCGTGGTTATAGATACCTGCCTTCAATTTTAGTGAATTATAGACTACACTGAATGCAATTACGAATAAAACAAGCTTAAATTTCGTAATAAAATGTGTTTCAGTGGTTTTGAACAGGCGAAACATAGTAAATTGTAAAATCAGTTTTTCTGTAACGATTCCAAAACATATTTGCAACTGATACCAAATTGAAACTCTAAAATTTTTACTTTAAATATGGGTGCCAAAATAAGTTGCTCTTCAAAACAACAAGTAATTACTATTATATATACGAAAACACTATTCATCATCCGATAAAATCACTCTTTTTCCAATCCAAGCATTCAAATCGAATTCTGAAATTTTGAATACTTCACTCCAAACATTTATTTCAAATAGCCATTTCAAACACCCATATCTATCCAACTGAATACGTATATATGTATATATGTATACGTCCAGAATCATGAAATACAAATCGAAAATTCTGAAATCCTATTCCCAATCTGAAAATACCCATCAAAATCGGAAATTACTTTTCCTTTTCAAGTTCAAAACCCAAATTCAAAATTTCCTTTTTCCTTCATTCAAACTTGCAGCCTTTTCTTTGTTCTTTTCCCTTTTTCCTTTTTGCTTTCCACGGTTGGAATT
>KE373127.1:0-10129 GCA_000418225.1 Zizania latifolia | reverse complement strand
GCTTCCCCTTCCTCGCCTCGGCGGCGTCGCAGGCGTCGCAGTCCGGCCAGACCACCTCGCCGACCCCCGTCCCCGCCGATCCCCGCGCCGCCGTCTCCGGCAACCTCCCCTTCTTCGATCGCGTGCTCTTCCCGGACTCGTTCCCCGTTGAGACCCCGCCCGCGGAGGAGACGGCACCGGCGGCAGCCGATGAGGAGCTGGCGTCGGTCACCGAGGCGAGGGAGGAGACGGACACTGAGCGGGAGGCGTGGAGGCTGCTGAGGAGGGCGGTGGTGAGCTACTGCGGGGCGCCGGTGGGGACGGTGGCGGCGGAGGATCCCGAGTGCACGGAGACGCTCAACTACGACCAGGTCTTCATAAGGGATTTCGTGCCCTCAGCGCTCGCCTTCCTCATGCGCGGTGAGACCGAGATCGTCCGCAACTTCCTCCTCCACACCCTGCAGCTCCAGGTGAGCCATCTTGCCAATTGGGATCCTCTTACGTTCGTAGGGTCAACATCTTTGAACTCGAAAGTAATCCGTATGCTGTGGGTAGTGCTTATTACGTGCACGTTAGGCTTTCCTGTTGGTTGGGGGAAGAAAAATTCCGAATTTTGCAGGGCTAGGAGATACTATATGAGAATTTTGCAGCCTCTTTAGGTCTTAAAATACCACGTTACAAATGAAATTGCTTGCTGCATGTGATTGATTATTTAGTCTTATGATAAATTCGTATTCTATATGGCTTTATGTTCTCTGTGTGTGTTGGGGGGATATAGATAAGGTTTTCCTTTTGCAGACTAATACGTCTCTTTCTCACATATAGTTGGTGTTCATATAGTCTGATGAAGTAGACAGCCTATATTCTATAAAAGTAGCAAATTTTCATGTTGGTTCCAACCTATTGTTATTTGGTACCCTTTTCAATTAAGGACCGCTTGTGATGAAATCGAATTGCTACTGATGAATGCAATTTTGTGTTGGTCTGTAGTCAATACTGCTAGTAATGAATGGAGCACATCTTCTTTTTAGTGTACTACATAAGTAATTCAGACAGCAAAAACTTACATTGCAAAGGACCATGCAAATTGAAATTTGTTATAATTTTCCTATGAAAGGTCGGTGGCTGTACCATTTTTAACATGAAGCCTACATAATGGCTTATTCACAACAGTTTTGAGCTTAGTTTTGTTACCTGGCACTTGAATCAATTTATGTTTTTATTTCCTGATTTAGTCCTTTATTTGATGTCCAGAGCTGGGAGAAAACTGTTGACTGTTACAGTCCTGGGCAAGGCTTGATGCCAGCAAGCTTTAAGATTAGGACCGTACCTCTTGATGACAACAAAGAAGCATTTGAGGAGGTTTTGGACCCTGACTTTGGGGAGTCAGCTATTGGCCGTGTAGCTCCTGTGGATTCAGGTATCTCTCTCTCTCTCTCTCTCTTGTGATATCTGAAGCTTCTGTGTTTTATAAAATACCAATTATCAATCATGACATATTTATAATTGTACTTTAACCTAAATATTTTTGCAGGACTTTGGTGGATTATTTTGCTGAGAGCATACTGCAAGATTACAGGGGACTATGCATTGCAAGAAAGAGTAGATGTACAAACCGGCATTAAACTTATCTTAAGTTTGTGTTTGTCTGATGGATTCGATATGTTTCCTACTTTACTGGTCACAGACGGATCATGCATGATAGACAGGAGGATGGGAATCCATGGGCACCCTCTTGAGATTCAAGTAAGTTGGATCTTTACAAAATTTCTTACGGAATGATCTCCTGAACAACTGTATTTGATCAATTGTTTTGCCTACCTGTACATAGTTAATGTATTAATGAGTAAAATTTACAAAGTTTTATTACTATTTAGGAGGAAAAAACCTGACATGAATGATTCAATGTGCTGTTAAGAGACAGTACTTGTCTGAAAGATTATATTGGCATATTGCTATGAGGCTACTCTGAAGCTAGATTCAAAAGTATCCTTACTGACCAACTGTACCTGATTTTCAGGCTTTGTTCTACTCTGCTCTACGATGCTCACGAGAAATGCTTGTTATGAATGATGGGTCAAAAAACCTCCTTCGTGCCATTAACAACAGGCTCAGTGCGTTGTCCTTTCACATCAGGGAATACTACTGGGTTGATATGAAGAAGATAAACGAGATATACAGATACAAGACGGAAGAATACTCCCATGATGCAACAAACAAATTCAACATTTACCCTGAGCAAATCCCTTCTTGGCTTGTTGACTGGATTCCTGAGAAAGGTGGATATCTCATTGGGAACCTGCAGCCAGCTCACATGGATTTCAGGTTCTTCTCTCTTGGCAACCTTTGGGCCATAGCATCATCTCTAACTACTCCAAAACAAGCTGAGGGAATACTTAGCCTTATTGAAGAGAAATGGGATGATCTCATAGCAAACATGCCCCTCAAGATATGTTACCCTGCAATGGAAGATGATGAATGGCGCATTATTACTGGCAGTGATCCTAAGAACACGTAAGTATTCTTGAACTGGTCTTTAATGGTCATGATCTCTGTTCAACAATCGACTCCAGTGAACATATTTAATGGTAATTGCACATAAATTATTGGCTGTTTCAGTGAACATATTTAATTTCCCATTGCATTGAAGTTATGACCGCCTGAGCAAACACGTAAATAAGCAAAAGCGAAGTGCTCAAAACCTCTTCTCATCTATTTCTAGACATTGGAATATACTCTTCTGCACTAAATAGGACAATTTATTTCATTCTGACATCATTTTTCATACTGTGTCCCTATCTCATTTTCCACAGCTATTGACATCTAATCATTTTCTTCATATGCAGCCCGTGGTCATATCATAATGGTGGATCTTGGCCAACTCTCCTTTGGCAGGTACAGAGATATTAACACACTGTTTCCAAATTTGTTGCTCCTTTTATGCTATGAATCATTTCTGACTAGTGTATTTTGTCTGTGTACAGTTTACATTGGCCTGTATCAAAATGGGAAGACCAGAGTTGGCCAGGAGAGCCGTTGCTGTGGCTGAGGAGAAGCTCGCAGCTGACAAGTGGCCAGAATACTACGACACCCGGTCTGGAAGATTCACCGGGAAGCAATCACGATCATATCAGACATGGACTATTGCTGGTTTTCTGACCTCAAAGATGCTGTTGGAAAACCCAGAGCTGGCTTCTATTCTGACCTGCGATGAGGATCTCGAGCTGCTTGAAGGCTGTGCGTGCTGCCTCTCTAAGAAGAGAACTAGGTGCTCACGCCGTGCGGCCAACTCACATGTTGGGTAAGACAGCAGAGTCCCTTTTATTGATGCTACTCTGCATGCACAAGTACACTATCAGTCGAATTAACTGAAGACGGACACACTATAGCCATGCACATTAGTATAGGTTTACATTAGATATCCATCCATTCATTTTCCTCGATGTGCGCTCATTCTTTTTTGCTGAGCTGCCATTGACGGGGAACTACCCTGGGTGATACCGGTGGTCATCGAAGAGAGCAACACCAATTCAGGCCTGTGGCTCTCTCATAGTCTCATGTACACAGAAAATTGAAATTTGCTATTGTCCACCAGTCGCTCCTGATTTGGGAGTGCTGTGAAGCCCTAACCATTGTATCTATCCCTTGCTTGCCAGTATGAAAGCTGTACGTTGTATTATCATCAAACTAAACAGAGACACTATCTGTCTATTTCCTGCTTCTTCCTGAGTTATAAGAACGCTATGAATGCTATGATTATTCATTGTGTTCTGTTGGATGTTGAGATGCTGGGAGGTCGGAAACAGCAGCATTTTTTTATGATGTCCCCATCTTGTATTATCATCTTGCATCTGTGCAACCCCTGTGCAAGGTTCGCCTGGTTCCCGTGTCCCATTTGGTGCTCTTATGTTGAACTTGTCAGGTTGCTTAAGCAGATCTTGTGCGTGTAACTCAACTCTGGTGTACGTTCTGTTCGTTGTGCCAATGCTGACAAATTCCGGAAGATTGCTTGCTATTAATCTTTCTGAATCTTTGTGTTGAATTTGGAACTGGGATAGGTGTAAAATCTACGAGAGTTTACATACATGAGGTTGAAGAGAAGATTGCTTGCTATTATTAATCTTTGAGCTGGCAATGCTTGCAAAACTATGGCTCTGAATTCTGTCTGCATTAGCCTTCTTCTTCCCAGAACTAAAAATTTCTGGACGTGATCCACGTCTCGTTTGCGGAAAGGTTCGGTGTTATGTTAGGTCGACCGGAAGATGTACCAAGAATCCCTTAGGAAGAAAAGATCTGAACTTCTGGAGACAAAGATCAGGAGTCCGCTTTCAGGAAACTGAATAAAAAAAAGGCAACCAAAATCTTGTGGGCCTCTGCATTATGACTCTGTTCGAGAAGCTTTTTAGCAGCTGTACATATTTTTAGAATCTTTACTCACTTAAACAGTTCAAGTTTTTCTCTTAGATTGAAAAACTTGGTCGCTACAGAATATAGATATTTATTTAATATCTAGAAGTTAAAAAATATCAACATCTCTAGATTTTTATTAGCTGTTTATTAGAATATTAAACTCCTTTGGATTCTTCTGTTAAGCTCCCAAAGAGGCCATATGACTGTTACGTTCCTCGGTGCACAGCGTGCAGGTAAGAGGTTGCTTCAAGGCTCAAGCAGAGGACAAAATATATGTGCAACACTGCAAGAAAGAAAAACAAATTAAAACTGGGAAGAGATTAAGAGCGAGGTAAGCTATATTTTCTTCACATGCTGGCACACAAAAGAAGAAAATGCTGGCAGCAAATTCTGATATAATTATTCTGTAGTCTATAACATTTGTACAACTCCGACCTCTGTTACTACAAAGTAACAATCACGAACTCACTGCTTCATACTAAAAGGAATCCGCAACAGGTGCCAATTAGCCAAAATTTCGTGCGCAACTGTACAACAAATCACTGTACTGCACTGTCTGCACAGTCGGCGCAACTCTTGAAGATCTCTCCTGTGTTCAGCTACTCTTGATCGCCATCGTCCTCCCCTGCGACGTCGCCGTCGCCGACGTCGTGGAAGAGGTCGAGGCGGCTGTGGCTCAGGCGGAGCGTGTACATGGTCTTCTTGTACTCCGCCCAGGTGAAGGGCCTGTACCGGCGCGGCGCGCCGGCGGCCACCGTCTCCGGGAGCGGCGTGATTCGCGCGTGCAGCGGCGGCGCCGCGAAGTAGATGGTGGACAGCCTCGGCTTGCTGGCGCCGACCACCACCCTGTGCCGGATGCTCACCAGTCTCCCGTTTGTCAAAGCCTGCAAAAATACAACCAAAACTTGTCGATTACAAAAGAACATATTTTTCCAGAACAACCAGACAGTTCATCCGAAAAGTTTGTAATTTGTAAAACATTTAATGGTTTACTAACCTGAAGGAGATCGCCAACATTGATGAAAAACGCGGACGGGTCAGGCGGCACCTGGACCCAGACTCCCTCGCCGGCGGAGGCGTCCGGCAGGAGCACCTGCAGGCCGTCGACGTCGTTGGCACGGAGGATGCTGAGGATCTGCGGGTCGGTGTGCTCGCCGAACCCAATGCCGGCGCCACCGCCGGACTTGGGGTCCCCGGCGGTGCACCTAGACGGAGTAGGGTAGTGATTGATCCTGATGAGCGAGTCGCTGTCAGTGGCTGTGATGAGCTTGCTCAGAGATGCGGGGTCCCTGAGGCCAAGGCCCTCACCTAGCAGGCCAAGGACCTGGCAAGCAAGCTGCCTCATTGCTTCCACATACTCATTCACCACCTCCCTGTCAAAAGATCAGATAGAGCAGCATAATTATTATCATCGTTTGGCAAGATTTCCATGGCACTGAACTTTGGAGAAATGTGCTGTCACAAATTCATCTAGATGCCCCCATCAATTGCTTATTAGCATGCCCGATTCAGAATACAAAGACTGCAAAGATTCTGATTTCTGAAGCAGTATTGAACATTGATCAGGCCTTGTTAACACTGAAATTTATTCACCTCTCAATATATCACTCTGCTGGTCCTGCTAGCTTAGCTGATTCTGATTCAAGAGTTAACACTAAAATTTGTAGCTCTCAAGCCCTCCTGTTTAATATACTGTACCTCGATATCTCCTGGTTAACCATGCATAAATTTAGGTAAGCTAGCAAAAGAATTTGAAGCAGTAGTGAACATGACAACGTAGAAGTGATCGGTTCAGATACAGAGAAGGATGAAGGATCAGACCAATTTGTGAAAAGGTAAAATTCAATTAGATGCTTAGTGCTTAAAAAATAAGTAGCATTAATCTAAAATAGACTAAGAAAGAAGCCCTTTGGGGTGATTGCAATGTCCACAAGGTTTATTGATCATTGATGCGACAAAATACAAGACAAGAGAGGACAAGTCTAGATTGGGAAAAGAAGGGTGATTGATGTATGAAATTGCAGCGACTCAAAAGCTGCAGACACATATGCAAGGTTGATCAGGCTGATTGACGCATGGAATTGCACGGGAAAAAGCTTTGATAGGACAAAGATCACCGTACGCGCAACTTGCGCAATTAATCGTTTGTTCAACCTGATAATTGAATGCTTCGCACGATTAATTTTAGGCACTTCAATTATCAGGCTAGCATCTCGTAGAGATACCTAAAAATTCACTCCTACTATTATTATATATGAGTCATTGTAATAAAATTTAATCTCTAAATCTTATTACTCTTCAATAGACTCCTGACATCGTATTTCCTATATTTTACTCTTGCATCACCGATAGGTGAACCATACTTGTGAAATCTCTCCGTTTTCCTTTTATTTTTATCTTTTGTATCACCGATGGATGGGACTGTAGCGGATAGGGAATAAGAGTTACTCCCTAGAAGTAGGGAGGATAGAGGAAAATTTTAGAGATCTCTAAAAATTAGGAACAAAACATAAAAATTATTGAAGAGACATTTTAGACTAAAATTCCTAATAATAAAGATATAAAGTTATATTAGGCATCTCTTAGATATGCTCTAAAACTGGGTATCCTTTGTTTTCTCCGTCTGTAATCTATTTCCATCACATGGGTTGTTCTCTCTAATTAATGGAGACATGGATTATTCATCATGCCGCATTTTTAAAAATATGAGGAAATGGGAAAATAGAGGGATTGTTGGAGAGATATTTTAGATTAAAATATCTAATAATAGAGATATGGAGTTATATTGAGTATCTTAGAGATGCTCTAAAACTAGGTATCCTTCATTTTCTTCATCTGTAATTTGTTTCCATCACATGGGTTGTTCTCTCTAATTAATGGAGACATGGATTATTCATCATGCATGCCACGTTTTAAAAAATACGATTTCTTCAAAACATTTCTGTTGCTTGGATTGCTTTTACAAAGTTAGCTGTTACTTTACAATCTACATGTTTAATTTATCTATGTTTTAATTCAGATAATCAACTGGAATATTCAGGATCAACTTGGCACACAGCTCCTTACGAGCAGTACCACGAGGGGTGACAGAATTTCCCATTAATGGGCAAGTAGGCGGACGGGTGTGGTCACCATCTTTGAGAGTTTCAGACATGAGTAGGTACGGCTGAATGCCCTCAAGACCCCGATCCCATCAGTCCTGTGCTAGCTTAGCTCAAACATCTTGTCCACGATTTGTGAACCTCCGATATGTTACGATATGTTATGATGTACGTATAGAAGTACGGTAAGAATACTTGCCATATATATATATATATATATTCAGGTTTCCTTTGAAATAATAGTCATACATTTTTTCTTCTTATGCTGATTTGAACGTATTTTACAATGATATGTCTAGCCTAATCTCAACCTTACGCTAGCCGGAGATGAAGGTGTTGAAGGCTTAAGTGTTGGCTATACGTATTGTCGAATATCACCTAGATCCATATGCCCATATTATTCTCGTTGTCCTACTCAGGAAATTTTATAGTATCGGAGTACTCCTCTAGTTTCCTTTAATTTAGAGATAAATTTCCTAAATTAAAGGGTATCCGATTATCGGATACTTGTACAAGATGGATCCTGTCTTCTTGAGATCATCTTCCAAACAAAGATAATAGATATCATACGTCTAGAAGGAATCCTAGAATAGATATATTTATACAAGTATTCATATCATATTTGTATTTGTACAATAGTTTTGTACTTTTCATCGTCACGTCTATTCACGCACCCAGCCATTCATTCTGCCATCACACAACACACAAACACCTTCAGCTCACTTGTGTCATCAAAGACAAGGTTTATTTTTCGTCCTTGTTTTGAAAGAATGTCACAGATAAGGTTCATTCATTCGTTGTTTCACCACAAAAGACTCCCATGAATGTGTTGTCCATTCCTTATCTTTGGCATGAAAAGAATATATATATACATATACATATACACACACACATATATATACACACACATATATATATGGTTTCTAGTGTTTTTGTTAATGCCACCTTCATCATATCCTTCCCAGTCGTTTTTCCTTTTCGTTTTGGCACAAGTGTAATGCTAGTTTGATTTGCTATCTTACCAGTAGTTAGCAAGCAAAACACGATATTAAATTAATTTAATGTTACCAAAATTTTGATATCATCAATATATTTTTCTCGTATTGGTACTACTCAATATTTTAACTTTATCCTCCCAAGATAATCGGAAAACATCTCTAAGCTTTGGTACTAACCAAATTTGGTGCGGATTTGAACCAACAAACCGACTCATAGTGGCCTTCTAATATGCGAGATTATGAATTTAGATGAGTTTTAACCATCAAGACTTGAAATTTTCGACCAGTTTTGTAGCGACCAATTTCAAATACATGTTCCTGTTTGTTGCACCCATCCTGCTCAAGTACCCGTACACTACCCCTCTTTATTTTTCTAAAAAAATATAGCATGCACCTATTTGACAAAAAATAAACTACGTAGAGTAGCAGGTGATGCATATTCCATCATTAATTAACATAGTAGAAAAGAACACATTATATTTGAGAATATTATATATTATATATATGAGTTAATTGAGTTTGTTTTAATAGAAATTCAGTGAGGCTAGAAATTTGCCGCTACCTTTCGTCTGTTTGAGCGTGTGTTAAATAGGAGACTCACAGGTGTGCACGTGAGCATATGGGCCGGTGTTATATGTAATCAAAAAGAAAAGAACAAATTTCACATGGGCATGTTATCTGCTGGAATGCAGAGAGAGAGTTTTGTAAGGGAGTACTGACAGGCGACACTACACTGTGTATAATCTTGTCATTGATATATGCCAATCATACATATATATTCTCACTGTTTTTTTACTCTATTTTTTTTTTCTCATTTTACCTTTGATATCCAAGATACAAATCTATTATTTAAAATGTCATGAAAAGTATTCTCAGCGATAAATCTAATGATATTTTTATAGACAATCTATAATAATACTCCATACGTTGTCAAATAGATGTTTCTTCAGAATATGTGTAGTGATAACACAGAATATTAACACAGCAATAAACACCAAATATTAATAATTAATTGGTGGAAATGGCATTGAAAGTTTTATATATCACGAAAATATTGTTTATAATGGACTCATGTAGTTATTTTTTAATTATTTTTATGAATGTACTATTGCAACAGTGAAAAATCAAGCATGTGAGACCATATGATGTCCTAATTATAAAAAATGTAAAAAAGAATTGATGAAGTAATTGCGAATAAAAAATTACAAAGTTTGACCGTATGTATATATGAACCTAAGGTGATAAATAAAAGGAAACAGGAGTACTATATATTGTTGCTCATTTTACAGATAATTAATTTGACTTTTTTACTTAAATTAAATTCATGAAGCATATCCATTTCTTTACACTTTAAAGTTCTTGCTCCTTAAAAATTGTTCTACCATGATATATAGTACATATATATCCTAGCTAGTTGGTCCGATTTTAGGTTCCTGCAGTATATATTATTTCTTTCAAGTTTTCATTAATAGAAACACTACAATAGATAGAAGGAAATTAATACATCACGCTGTACAAATTTACAAGATTATTTTTCTGAAAATGCATCTCGTTAATTAAAGAATCAAACCATACAAAAAGTTTCCCTTGTCCACTTAATTCCCAAAACAATGTCCATTAATATTATTTTGAAAGGTAAAT
>KE373126.1:193565-208223 GCA_000418225.1 Zizania latifolia | reverse complement strand
GGGGGGGTTGAGAGAGAAAAGGACACCAGAATGGTAGAGTGTGAGCAGACTTGTCCTGTGCTCTGGTGGACAAGTGAACTACCCCTGCATTGATACCACATGCCATCACACACACACATGCATGCTAAATCTTTTTTTCTTCAGTACCTGCGTCTTCATAGAGACTTGCTGTTTCCACTGTACTAACCAATCATTTCCATCACTATGTTGCAGCTTCTCTCAGCTTCCATCACTCTACTCTCTACTCCCCCACCCCCCAACCCCCCTGCTAATTGCCTGCTTGCTGCTTGGCTGACATACTTCTCCCCTGCTCCTGCTGTAACGCTGTTCACTAATTTCTTTATGCACACTGCATTCTTGTGTTCTCTGTCAGAGGTAGAGAGAAGTAGAGAGAGAGAGAGAGAGATTGGGTTTTGCTGTCCAATGCTCATGCCGTTTGCTTCCATCCTGACCAATGTCACAGCCACCAACCAATAGCATGGCAATACACTGCTGTACTAAGCATGCAGCAACTGAAGCAAGTGGTTACTTTGAGGCAACCAAGCTGCTCCTGCCTTCCACAAGGCAGATCTCAGATTAGAGCAGCAAAAGTAGGGGAGCAGAGCAAAGGTTAGCATTGGCCCAGAAATTCACGGGGATCAGTTACTGACTGATGCAGGGATAGCTGCTAAAAGCAAGCAGATTGGCAGAGTTAAAAATAACACTATGACCGGGTAAACACAACAGCTTTGAACTAATCTTAGAATCAGTTCAGGTACTTAGTTTGAGCTCTTATCATCATAGGCTTATTGATTTAGCCCCTTCAAAGAAGATAAAACGAAAGCAAATGTAAAAAAAAAAGAACTTTCGAATAACCTGAAGAAAACTCTGATCACTTCTCAATTTTCCTCAGTGATCTCCCGAAGCTTGGAGCTTGGAAAGAATGGAATGAATTGAATCTGTACAGTTCCCCATTGATCACCTCGATTTGCGGATCAAGCTTGGAGCTTCAGCTTCAGGCCTCCTCTGATGGAGCCGGCGGGAAGTTGAGATCAGGAAACCCCGCGGTCGCCGCGGAGTGCTGCTCAAGCTCCAGCTCCGCGTTGCCGGAGCTGGTGGTGTAGAGCTCGCCGTCGTCGGAGCACGCGCCGGCCATGATGTGGGACCGCTTGTGCCCGCCGAGCGCCTGCACCGACGCGAACACCCTGAAGCAGATCGGGCATTCGAACTTCTCATCCGCCGCCACGGCCGCTGACTTGTTGGACTTCCTGTTAACAATGCCGGCGGCCGCCGAGTCCGGCGAGGCCGAGGGGGAGAGAGTGCTGAGCGAGGCGTACGTCTCTGAGCTCGGCTCCGGCGCGGCGGCGGGAGAGACCTTGGGGGCGCTGCAGCTGGTGTTGATCCGCTTGTGGCTCGCGCGGTGGCCGCCGAGCGCCTGGTAGGAGTTGAACACCTTGCCGCATCCGGGGCACATGTACTTGGTCCGCTTCGCCGCCGGCGGGACCGCGCGTTGCTGCTGCTTCGGGGAGATGGAATTGGGAACGTAGTAGCTAGCCCTTCGCTTCCTGCTCTTCGAGGCCTCGCCGTCGCCGCCGTACTGGAGCAGAGCTGAATCTCCGTCAGAGTTATAGTCGTAGCCATTGCTGAGGAGTGGTCGCTTCTTCCCCCTCGCCTTCTTCTGCTCCACCTTCTCGAAGGGCTCGGCCTTGACCGGCGAGATCCACAGGCCGGTGTCGCGCGAGAGCATCAGGAGGCCGAGCGCGACGTCCTCCTGCTCTTTCTCGAACCCGCCCAGCACCGGCGGCGGCACGGGGGCAGGCGCCGCCACGCGCATCGACCGGCGTCTCCGCCTCGGCGGCGCGGGCATCACAGTCACCTCCGCCGGCGCCACCACCTCCTCCTCCTCTGCCTCGGCCTGCTCCGCCCCGCCGAACTCATCGTCCCCGTCGTCGTGATCCCTCCCGCCCGATGCATGGCACCGCATGTGCTCGAACAGCGAACGCAACGAGGAGAACAACTTCCCACACTCCCGGCACGGCCTGTGCTCCCCTCCATGGCCACCCTCCTCCTCCTCGTCGTCGGCGAAGTCGGACAGCCGGCGCGTCTTCTTGGGGTTCTCCCTCAACCCATACCCGACCGCGCCATTGGAACTCCTCCCACCATTCACCGAAACACGCTTCAGCTCCTCGTCACCTCCGTCCATCTCCGCCACCGCCACCGCCTCCCCGAGCGAGATGTGCGACCGCATGTGGCCGCCGAGCGAGCGGCCGCAAGAGAACCCCTTCCCGCACACCTTACACCGATGCACCATCGCCGCAGCAGCAGCAGAGAGCTCCACGGCGGCATCCATGCCGACCGACCGACCGACAGTCCAATAAACCAGCTGGAATTCAGGATCCGGGGAATCAAGAAACCGACCTGGATGAGCCGGAGAAGATCGCGAGGCGGCCGGGAGGAGGAGGGTGATCTGCTGCAGCGGCGACCAGCATTTGAGAGATCCGCAGGGATAGAGAGAGAGAGATCGAGCTGAGCTCGAGTTGAAGGAGTAGAGGGGAGGAAAGGTAGGGTGGTGTGGTTAATCAGATGGCGAAATCCATGCATGGAAGCAAAGTTAACGAGAGGAGAGAGAGAGTCACATCACATGGGCCGATGGGAAGAGAGAGAGGATCCCTTTAGAGAGAGAAAGAGACTCTGACGTGGAGGCTACTGATGACGTGTCCACGAGCGGAGAGAGAAAGAGGGGTTCCTTAGAGAGAGAACGAGCCTCTGACGTGGAGGCTGCTGATGACGTGTCTGCCGTGGACGTGTCGGCTCAAGATGATCGGATAGGCTTTTTTTTATATGGATGTAACTTCAAGATTCATGCTATATATATAGTTTATACGATAAAATAGGGTATATTAATATTTTATTTTTAGTTCAAAGTAAAAAACATACGATTGAGCTGAACACCCTCAATTTACTCACAGCTATAGATCTAAAAAATTTTAGAACTAAATTTGACCAGCTTAAAAAATCTTCGATCCTAGAGCCATAGAATGGCATCATTGCTTCAAAGGCCATCTAAACAGGTGAAAAAAATGAAATATTTAAGAACATTTATACGGTGCAATGTACTGCTATATAAAATCTCAAGTCCAAATCTAACATATACATTGAAAAAAAGCCGAAACGCCATCTAAATAGGTAAAAAATTAAAATAAGTACAACCGTTTATACGGTGCACGGGTGCAATGTACTGCTTTACAAAATTTCTAATCCAAATTTTAACATATACACTGAATGTTTCACGTTCTGTAGATCGAGTTTAATTTAGACTTTAGACTTAAACTTTTTAGTGGCAGATGTCCCCGTTGATTTTTTTTTAAAATTAAATAACAATTTATGTTGTATTTGAGAAGTAAGTATATTTTCTGATTTGTATTAGACATAGATATTTTTCTTGCTAGATATGTACATATGTATTAGCGTTGGTACTGATTAAGTGGTATCAATCTGCAGCGACGTACGTGTGTACCGCTAACTACGGTAGAATAACATATGCCGTCGACGTTTGCTAAAGATAGAGGGACGTGATCAATGGTTGTATTACATGGGTCAAAAGAGTTTTTGGTTTGCTATACGAGGAACGAAATAGAATGGTTTTTGGATATAGAGTGGTACTATTGTTTGGTTTGAGTATGGAGTGTAATCGAGTGAAACCGAACGATCCCTGAAAAAAGAATATTCCCCGTAGACGTTGAACCGCATGGTACGGATTTTTTTACCGAACGACTTGGTTCTGGATGATGTAGCATCTGGGTTTGGCGCGCAGGGTGGCTAGAGCTAGAATCATCCCATCCCTCTCCATTCCCTTAACCGTCACGACCGAAGCATTTCATTCATCCAACCAAACACCTCTACATAACCATCTCGTTTCATCCCATCCTAAAAAACAGAACCATCACATTTTATTCCTCGTTATACACCGAACCAAACACTACCTTAATTAACTGTGTAGAATCTGAAGTATGGTTTATATTTTTACTTTAAATTGTAAAACTTAATAATTATAAAATCTAAAAATGAAAAAAAATAAGAAACATTGTTTTCTCAATTTCTCTAGATTGTTAAGCTGAATATTTGCAAGTTGTTTATTATAATTCGAAGATCCCAAAAGGACCCTACATATATTGTCTAGCGGATACAACCGTTGATTACTCGCTCACTCATACAGCATATATACGTGTTTTTTTCATCATTATCGTGAATTGCGACCAGCTTTTTCCGACAGACATGATGGTGTCTTTTGATACGCATAAGACTAAGCAGAATTTGCAAAACCGATTATAGCTGTAACCGATCTGTTTATCGTGGTAATTAGTCTCGATTCTGATATTAGTAGCCTTGTTGCATTCAGCTAGCGGTAATCAACAGGTTACTGTTAACCCTCGATCAACAATTAGCAAAAAAATACGGTGTAAGTATAATTTTATTAACCTTGATTCACACAAAATGGCCCACAAAGGTTGTATTATAAAAATTGTATGATAAAGAGTAATACCAAATGTTTTTTTCTTAATTTCTTAATAGTACCGGACTATTGTGCTGCTAGCCTGCTAGAATGAATGTGTATGTATGTATGTATTTATGTATGTATGTATTTATTTATTTATGTATGTATTGTGTGTGTGTATATATATATCGTTTTCTTGTACTTGTTGTTGTACCCATTGTACGTGACTACTGACTACGGCATAAAGAAGGGGGCAATTAGGCTTCGGTAACGCGCTTAATTAGATGGATGATCTCTTGGATAGCCGTAAATGTTGTCGTGCAATGTGACAGATTACTACACGGTTTAATCCTTTCTTATGCGAGCTGCTTGTTAATTTGGTATCCAAATTGCTGTTTCACAGTTGCCCCTAATCAGACCTGTCGATTCTTAATTCACGCGATGTCGGCAGATTTGGCCGTCACGTAGCATCCGATGATCAAACAAACCCGGAAAAGACATCCCAAAATGAAAAAAAAAGCAGCAAGAAAGGTTTAATGAATCTGATCCGCTAATTTTAAAAAAATAAAAATTAAACTATGTATTAACTGACTATTGCAATTTACATGCTTTACCTAGCTAATATTTATTCTTAAATTGGCCGAAGAAAAATTCGGCCACTAAATTTTTCAAAACAAAGTAACTAATAATTAACTTTCTATAAAACATAAAAAACATAACAATTATAGATGAACCATTATCTCATAGGAGATGATATACTGTCTTTTTAGTTGTATCCATTTGATCAATTAAGATGTTCTTTTTAGTTGTATCCATTTGATCAATTAAGATGTTCTTTTTAGTTGTATCCATTTGATCAATTAAGATGTTTGATCCGTATTTATTTGAGTGTACCGTAAAAATTTGCAATAGTTTCTGCTTCTAGCAGACAACAGAGTACAGCAACTTATTCAGTCATGGGAAACATCGAGTCGGTTGAATTCAACTTCAGGACAGGTTGAATAAACGAGTGGGGGTCTGCATTTTGGGGGGGCACCACACACCAACCTAATGCATCTCTCACAAGGGAGTAGCATATGCAAAGTTAGCCTGCAACTGCATCATCCTGTAAAAAAAATAACAGCTTGATAAACTGGAAGCATCAAGAAGAACAAAACTTTCTGTCCATCAGCACAAAATCATTTTGCTCACCTAGAAAGCCTTCGTCTAGTCCTGAATCTGAATACAGAAGCAACACAGTACAGTACAGTGGCTGCTGTGTTTGAATACTGAAACAGCAAGGTTGCCAAACTGACAAGTTAAATTAGTCTGGTTAGTAGGTTGCCAAATTGACAGGTTAAATTGGTCCGATTGGTGGAATTGCTAGGGGATACCCACCTGCCTGGACATGCTCTGCATGGATCAACATTATATCGCGCCAAAACTAGCGAGTGTGTGAGGTGACCAGCGAGTGATTGGTAACCTGGTTCAATGGAGTTGTTGGAACATCCACCCATCTTTGTGCAGTGATGATGCTCACTCTCCGCATTTGAGCATTGTCAGTATTATATTGCTCAGTAGATTAATATTTTAATTGATTATATTCTAGGTATAATATATCTCTCGCCGGTCAGTTGTCATTTTCGCATAACTTATTTTTTAGACGAATTACTATTTATAAATTCTACCACCACTAATCAAGATGTCAATATAAATTACTTTTAGCCCTTGTATATAAGAAGAGCAAGGATTAAGATTCATTAAAATGCACCATAAAATTGTTCATATTTAGTATATCTTCTACTGTCAATTTGCAACTTTCATTGCTTGTTGCTTATCTTGCATGGCTACGGCTGGCTTTCCATTGGGGTACACACATCAGGGCAATTAATTAACTCTCCATCTTTGCAAGTTAGCCAGATTTTCGCCCAGGGTTAATCCATCAGAAGCCACATAAACAAGGTCACTCTAATCCTTCTGAAGAAAATGAAGGGACAAGGCATAGAAACGACACTGTTCAACGTGGAAAAAGAAGTTCAGAAAGCTAGCACTAGTTGTCTTCGGCATGGTTGGCAATTAGCAACTTTAATATATTCCCGCAGAAACCTCATCACTTGGATAAGAAGTACGAAATTAAAGCTAACTATTTTGATTAGTGTGCTACTTATGTTGAGGGTTTAGAGTTAAACATCTAGATATTTTTCATCTTTTTTTCATATTTGTTCTTATCAAATGAATGTTATCACTCTCACAAACAAAAACTCACATTTTTCTACAACAGAATAAACGAGGGAAAAACATTTAAGGTGATTTCATAATTCTTGTGCTTAAGTCCAAAACAGCTTATATAAAAACAGTAACATCTTTAGTCAGTTCGTACAATCGTACCTGACCTGTTGACCAGCAGTGCTGAGTAAAGAGTGATCTACCCCGGTGGGGTAGCCAATCTTTAGCAACAAAGGTTTCATGATCTGATCGTGATTTCTACCATTTCAGAAACTTGTCCTCTTAATTATCATGTTGGGGTCTTCTCTGATGAAAGCCTCGCAGCTAGAGTTGAACAAATGAGCTGCATCCATGAATGGCACAAATGCAGTGCATTGGCCGATTGAGCAGCAAAGGAACACAGTAAAAGAATGTGTTTGCCAGCAGAAGAAATACAGTCTTGATATTTATACATTGTTGCCTTCATCATTTGATGGTGTAAATTGCAGATTTGCAGTGTAGTCCTCCAGTCTGAACTTTGATGGTTGACCCATGGTTGATGAATGCATTACAGCAGTCAGTACACTATGTGAAGCTATTTGGGGATTGTTTTGTGTTGATATTGAGAAGGATCTCTGTGAAGCAAACCTTCTTTACAAGCTTAGCATTGGAGCAGGTGGAATGCACAAGCTTGGAACATGCCTTTCTTGCATGTTTTGTCGTCTCCCTTTTGTGGGATTCTGAATTGAATGGTTGTGAGTTTGAGGCGAAGAACTAAAAATTTGCTAAAGTTGTCAGCTGGATGCTTGGTGTGAGTGAAGCATCAGGTGAGTTTGGTTGACAAATTTTGTATTTTTGTCAGGCAGGTGATGAGGTGACTGGGTGTGCTTCGAATAAGCAAGTGGCGTGCATGTTCTGGCCCAATTTCTAGAGAAACGGAGAAAGTGGGCGGGCGCCCTTCCCCAGCGCCGCGCTCTCTCCCAATCCGGCGAACGGCGCCTGAGCCGCCGCCGCCGCCCGGTCCCTCGCCCGCGCCGCGGCTTCCCCGGGCGGGCGGCGCCCTTGTCGCTCAGCCCGCTCGTCCCCAACATCGCCGCCGCTGCCCACGCGCCGCCCGACCTCTCCGGCGGCGGGCTTGTCGTCGGTCGGTCACTTCCCGACAGCAAGCCCGTAGTGAGCGTCTCTATCGCCGTCATCCGCCGGACCTTCCTGCCGCCCGGAGCTAAGGTCGGAGGCATCGGTGGAAGTGGAAACCTAACCTACCCCCACTAACCCGATTTCGTCACCGTCGCCATCGCCGTCGCTGGAGTCGGAGCCTCGGAGGCTGCACTCTGGTTGCTAGAGAGCGCTTGCTCATGGTAATTCCCGCTGTACCGTGTCCATTGCTGAATCTCTTTAGAGGCTCCCCACTATTTTCGATCCGCACTTTGCTTCTTTGATTTGCAAGTAGTAACGATATTCTTGGTGCATCACAGGATAATGTCATTTTAATGAGTTCCCCACATTTCCTGTCCGTAGTGCTTAGCCTTTGCTTATTGTGCAGATGGATAGTAGCTCCAATGGCCAGCATCATGTTAATGGTGCAAAGGCTCTGCAAAAAAGAGAGAAGAATCAAGAGGTAGCAGGCACGCGTTTCATGATTTATTCCTACAAAAAATTCAATTTTTAGGAGTGTCGATATTCATTACTGTTATGATAAAACAATAAAACATAAAAACAGTAAGCTCCCAGATGATATTGGTGCTGCCATTCCTTTTGTTCAATGATAGTCTGATACTGGTACTGGGATGATGGTTACCCTTGACCCACAAATTAAGGATTGATACAAAAAATGTTGCTTTTCTCAAATTTTGAAAGATCCTTTACACCTGTTTGTTCTTTCCCAGATCACTTTGTTCTGACCTTTTTCATTTACTCAGTTGTTTGCATGATGGATATCAAATTAACCCATTTCTTGATATATATTGAAGATATGTTGTTATCTACACTCGGTTGTCAGTTCAGATTATTCTGGATTTAAGTATTCCTCTTGGCACCATAATGTGATGCAGCTAAATAGCTCCATGAGCTAGAAACAAGAATCAGTTCCTGTGCTCTGAGACCTGTTTCTTTGTTACTGCTAAGCAGGCGAGAAATCATGGACATTTCCACCTGTTATATGTAATCAGTGTAAAGTAGAGTTCTTTAGCTAAATAGATTTTTGATAGAATCCTCATGTAGTCTTTCTAAAACATGTAAATTGAACAAAACTATATAATAAATTGTAAGCTAACTACTTCATGGAATCTTTTGTGTACTGGTGTGATAGTGTTCTCATCTTGGTTTGAATTGATGCTCCAGATCATGTGATGTTTTGAGATGTTTCACATCTTCTCCAAAACAAAGTAACATAAGAGAGTATTGTGCATGTTCTCCAAAATAATGCAACATGAGAGAGAGTGTGTTGTGTTATTAATTTGTGAACACTGAACACTTTGATTGAGCTTATTGTTTTATTAATGCAGAAAGTGCTGCTTGACAAAAATGCAGCTTTTAGGGCCTGTCATAAGGACAGACATTACATCAAGAAATTGGAAACAGAGTTGAGGAATTGCTATCAGGAAATTGGTACTTTCCTTTGCTTCCACTCTCTCTATTTCTTGTTGGTTTGGCTATTGTTAACACGATTATTTGAACAGTCTTTGTTGGTTTCAAATGCAGACTATTTGCAGGATCAGCTAAATATCCGAAATGTTGAAGCAGACATCATGGGAGAGCATATCCACAGCCTAGAACTAAAACTAACTGAACTTGAAAAGTTTCCTGAAAGAGTGAGGGTTATAGATGATGAGCTGATGCAATCTGATTCTCAGTGCTGGCTTCTGATGGAAGAAGTCCGATGCCAAGCAGAAAAGTTGAAAAGGGCAGCTTTACAAATAGAGAAGCTTGAGAATGTAAACTTGGATTCACAATGCGAAACTGAGAGCTTAAAACTTGATTTAACTACACTTGAACAGAGACTGTTCGATGCTGACAGCTTTGGTCAGGATGTTTCTGCAGGTAAAGCTGTAGTGGAGAATAAACTGAGAGAATATGAGCTCCAGCTGCAAGAGGCACAAAAGACCATTGACCAGCTTGTACTTGAGAATAAAGAACTAAAAGAGTTGTTTCCTAGAGGTGCTGCTGAACAATCTGCTTTAACATCTGATGAGCAACTTAACAAAACAGTTGAGAAGATTGATGCTCATGCAGACTATGAGAGGGATAGTGCAGTTCTTCAAAAGATGGCAAAGCGTAGTGAAGAATCTGAACTACTGATTGAGCAACTCAAGGTTAGTCGTTGTCTACTAAACATACTTAAGTGTTTTTGCTCTCCTCCCTCGTTCCACTCGCGCCCATGTCCTATCTATCAGTTATTCTGCTAATGTGTTAATTGTGTTGAAAATAGCTAAATTGAGTATCTAGCTGTTTCCTTGTTTCTAATTTGAATGGCTTCAGCCCTTTGTTGTAATGTAAGCATTTTTAAAAAAATGTTAGGAAGAGCTTCGAGAACAAAAATTGAAGGCAAAGGAGGATGCAGAGGATCTCACCCAAGAAATGGCTGAATTAAGGTACCAAATAACTGGCATGCTTGAAGAAGAATACAAGCGTCGATCTTGCATTGAGAAGGCAGCTATCCAACAAATCCAGGAACTAGAGGCTCAGGTACTGATAAATAAATTAAAAAATGATTATGCAATGGCAGCTGCAAAAAATATAAGTTGTAGACTAGCTGAAATGGTTGCCCCATGATTTAAAAAACCGAATACAGCTATAGTAATAACTATAAATGAATTTGACACATTTCCTTAGTTTTGGTATATATGTGGCTTCCCAATCTCGTGTACTTTACATTTTTGTACTAAACAGGTCTCCAAAGAGCAGAGAAAATTGAGCGAGGCCCTGAGGAGACTGCAGGAATCACATGAACTAGCTCAGAAACAATCTATGGAGATAAAGAAACTGAAGGATTCTTTAGGGGTATGTGCTTGCAGGTGATAGTGGCATAGTGCCCCATCCATGATGGGTTACCTAGCCTTTACATAATTTCTACTTAGAACAAGTAGCTTCATGGTACTGACATGATTTGCACATCCATTCTAGAGATTTAAGTCTGCGTTGAACCTCGGGACAGTTTGCAGATCTTGCTCTTGCGGGTTCTGTGCAATGTTGCTAGAGTTGTCTGACTGCTCTGTTGAAGGACCAGTTGATGCTAGATCTTCTGATGAGAAGTCGCAGAACCAAGCGATACTAGAATGGCGCCCTGATGAATCTTCCGATGGCGAAGCCGGCTAGAATCTAGAATGCTAGAGAGCATCTGCACTCATTTGTGCAGTTGTTGTAGATAATTCTTTGTACCAACATTGTCCTGAAAGGCTGAAACGCACATACATTTGTAAATCTTAGCTACCTGTTCTATTTTCCAGATTACTGCTGTAGCTTTCTTGAGTTGAGCAATTAGCAGTGAAAATTGTGGTGTTACACTTCGAATTTCTCATGAAAATTTGGATTTGCCATTTGTGTAACAAGCTGGTAACATGTGTAATTTTGCTAAATTAGAATGCTACATCCTTTTCTTCTCAGATAATGTTTCGCTTTTTTGTCATGTTGGCACGCATATCATTATCTTAGAGTAACATCATAATCAAAGATATCTTGAGAGTGACAAATTATTAAGTTTTTTCATAACCGTACTAATATGATAGGATAAAACCGAACCGATAATAATACTACCGACCACCATATCTGACCAACTAATAATAATAAAAACCGTATTGACAATACAAAACCAGTCGTCACTGGCACCGATTTTGTAAAGGAAGATTTGATCATATAACATCTCTTTAGATATAAATTGAGAATTTATCCTCCACATCTTAATGACATGTGAAGTCCTTTCAGTTCAATGATATGTGGTTATATACCTTCTCTTTAGATAGAAATTAAAGATTTACTATTCATATTTCACTGATATATGAAGTTATCTTAAATTAATGATATTAAATTAATGATATATAGATTAGTTCAGGAGCGTAAATCCTTAATTTTTACCGTAACGAGGTATAAAATCAATATTTTCTTTTGAAAAACCCGAGCATAGTAGGCTTAGTAGCAAGTGAAGTAAAACTCCACGCGCTCCACTGAGCCGCCGCGGCCGCCAACCTCATGGCATCCTCCTCTTCCCTCCTCGCCGCCGCTCGCCGCCTGATCCGCCTTGGCCGCAGCAGCAGGCTGCTCCCTGGACACGCCCGATCCCATGGCTCCACTCCCATACTCTTGCGCGCCGCTGCCTCCTTTACTCGCAGCCACAGCGCGGGGAAGCCGCCGGCGCGGTCCCCGGGGTTGCAGTCCACGCTGTGGCCGCTGGGCCACCCGGGCACGCTCCTGGTGCCGGAGATCGAGCGGTGGGCGGCTAAGCCCGGCAACCGCCTCCGCCCCGTCGAGCTACAGCGCGTCGTCAAGGAGCTCCGCAAGCGCCGCCGCCACCGCCAGGCCCTCGAGGTACTACCCTCTCCGTCTCCGTGCCCTCGACACTCGTCAGCTGTTGTTTAAAAAAAATAAAAAGGAAAAATGGTTCTCAGGAGGCGTGAATCGCTGTTTGGTTTCTCGACGATGCTTTCCATCAACCATGAACTCCGCTTCAATCTGCATTTGTGAAATTTCTGGCCTCTTTTCATGTATGTTAGGTGTATGATGTAATGCTGCACCATGAGCAAGAGAGGTGTAGTGTCGTGTTGTTGCAGTTAGAGCGACCTGAATTGCCGATTGGCTTCATTCTGCTGCCATGCCGTATTTTTTTACCAGAAAGATGAACATCATGAGCAGGATTGCATGAAAGCTTTAAGCTTGTTGTTATTAGGAGTTAGGAGTGGGCGTCTAATTAGAGGATCCGAGTGCTAAACAGTAAACACGTGGTCCATGATCAAGCTAATGGTATTTTCCATCGTGTTAATGTTGTTGGTTTGATTTATGTGACAGGATTGTAACGCGTTTTTTTGCAAGAAATGACAAGTTCAACCTGCTCTATAGTTATTAAAAGTACTTATGTTCTGTGCGTATCGATTTATGGTTGCAATGTTGATCCATATCTACAATTTATCTGTCAGCACAAGCCATGGATGACATTGGTTTTCACCATGTAAATCGCTTGAATTATTTATGTTTCAGCCTCCAGAGTCTATAGCCATTGGGATGCTTAGTGTAATAATAATGTGCACTTTTCTCTAGTTGTCATGTTTCATTAGATATCTTCCTACCTTTACTTTGTGCAGGTCTCTGAATGGATGAATGTTGAAGGGCATGTAAAATTTTTGCCAAAGGATCATGCTGTTCACCTAGATTTGATCGGTGAAATTCATGGAAGTGGAGCAGCAGAGGCCTACTTCAGCAACCTTCCAGATAAAGATAAGACAGAGAAACCTTATGGTGCACTTCTGAACTGCTACACACGAGAACACCTGGTTGATAAAGCCTTGGCTCATTTTCAGAAAATGAAAGAACTGGGTTTTGTGTTCTCCACACTCCCCTACAACAATATCATGGGCCTCTATACGAACCTAGGGCAGCATGAGAAGGTTCCTTCAGTAATTGCAGATATGAAAAGCAATGGTATCATGCCTGACAACTTCAGCTACAGAATATGCATTAATGCTTATGGCACTAGGGCGGATTTTTTTGGGATGGAAAACACCCTTGAAGAGATGGAGTGCGAACCATACATTGTTGTTGATTGGAACACCTATGCTGTCGTGGCGAGCAACTACATTAAGGGTAACCTAAGGGAGAAGGCGTTCTCTGCCTTAAAGAAAGCAGAAGCAAAGATAAATATAAAAGATGCAGATTCTTATAACCACCTGATTTCCCTATATGGTAGCCTGGGGGACAAATCAGAGGCCAATAGGCTGTGGGCACTCCAAATGTCAAACTGCAGGAGGCATATTAATAAGGATTACACTACAATGCTCGCAGTGCTTCTGAAGCTTGATGAGATTGGAGAAGCTGAAGACTTGCTCAAAGAGTGGGAGTCGAGCGGAAATGCATTTGACTTCCAAGTTCCAAACGTCCTACTCACTGGATACCGCCAGAAGGACTTGCTGGACAAGGCTGAGATGCTTCTTGCTGACTTCTTGAAGAAGGGAAAGATGCCTCCTTCAACCAGCTGGGCAATTGTGGCGGCTGGCTATGCGGAGAAAGGTGATGCTGAGAAAGCATATGAGCTGACAAAGAATGCCCTCTGTGTATATGCTCCAAACAGTGGTTGGATCCCTAGGCCCAGGATGATTGAGATGATACTTAAGTATCTTGGAGATGAAGGTGACGTCAAGGAAGTTGAAACTTTTATTAATCTGCTGAAAGCTGCTGTGCCCATGAACTCGGAGATGACTGACGCTTTGTCAAGGGCTCGAATGAGAGAAGAAAATAAGGTTGAAGATGCAGTGTAAGCTCTAAGCTCAACAAAGGAATAGTGAAGATTTCTTGAGCTATAGAGGGGCTGTTGTCTAGTTTGCTTTGATAATTTGTTCTTGCTGCCTTTATCTTATTTTGTAGTGGCAGGTTTTCTTTTGTGGGGAATAATGGGGAAAAATGATAATTTATCGTTCTTAACATAACTCATTTGATTATGATGCTATGGGACTGATCTGTGAGACCATTTAATGTTATTAATGACACGTAGGTTATGATGGAAAAAAAACGAAACCAGTTTTTGACAGTGATAAATTATCAAATATCTTGAGAATGGGGGTGGGGATCACAGTCAAAGTGAGATAGTTCTTGTAGCATTCGCTGGAATTAATGTTGAGTTGTGTTTGGAGGTGCTCGCCGACCGGATGAGGTTCACGTGGCCGCACCCGAACCTCGTCACGCTCTACGGCTGGTGCCTCTCCGGCTCGGCCAAGATCCTAGTCCACGAGTACCTTGACGGCGGCAACCTGGAGGCGCTCGTCGGAGACCGCGCCGCGTTCGGGCTGCGGCGGCGGCTG
>KE373126.1:172916-184360 GCA_000418225.1 Zizania latifolia | reverse complement strand
TATAGTATAATAAAATAATTTATTTTTTTTAGTTTAAAATAAAAAAATTAAATTACTTAACTAAATACCATCAATTTATTAACAGCTTCAGATCCAAGATTTTTTTTTGAGCTGGATTGGACAGCTCTAAAAAATTATATTCTAAAACTATACTAAATAGGACTAAAAGTGGTGATTTATAAAGTTTAATGTAACCTAAAATCCTAAATCACGGAGAAAGAAAAAAAAAGGCGAACAAAAACAAAATCGAAGATAACAAAAGGAAGAAAGATTCTTCCAACTTCCAAGCCGCCCATGGCGTAGTTCGGACGCGAGGAGATGCCCTGCCTCCGCAGCCGTACACGTGTCCCGATCCCCTACCCAATCGACGGCTCCGACTCTCCTAATCCGACACCAACACCCTACCCACAGACAAGTGGGTCCGTGTCAATCTCTGACCCACCGTCAGTATCAGAGGTGTTCTCTCCGCTGGTACCCGAGGCCGGCGCGGACGTTGTTAGCAGTATAAATGTGCGCAAACCCTAGGATTCGCCACGAGCTTATCACTTATCATCGTCGTTGCCCCTCTCGCTCATACCACCCTCCTCCCCGCGATCTATCCAAACAAGGTAAATTTGGGGAACTCTACTCGGATTTGGTTCCAAATTTAGTAGCGCAATCGCTTCAGTTGCACACTAGCTCGGTTTCTCGGTTTGGGAATTTCTCGGTGCGGAATACCCAAGGGGGAAGTGTTTAATCTTGGGTTTGGTTCTGTTTGCTGTTTGGGATTGGATTTGGGTAGGGGGCTCGCCAAGGTCGCCATGTCGGACTCCGAGGAGCACCACTTCGAGTCGAAGGCCGACGCCGGGGCGTCCAAGACCTATCCCCAGCAGGCCGGAACCATCCGCAAGAACGGCTACGTCGTCATCAAGAACCGTCCCTGCAAGGTATATTCCCAGATCTCGATTCGATTCAGCGATGAATTGATGATGTGCAGCCGTTGCAGTTGCCTCTGGTCATGCTGTGATGGAATACTGTTGGTTGTTATATACGGTTGACCGTTGACCGTTGATGGTTTTGGGATCTAGACGGTGGATTCCTCCTGGATAGGAGCGCGGGGTAGTGGGAACGATGTCGTTAATATGCATAATGCGCTGTCTCTTTCGCAGTAGGATGAACTCTTTATTTGCCTTGTATGATTGTTAGAAGGATTGTCCCTGTAATGGTCTAGTATTTTGTTCTTTTATTTTGAATGAAGTTTCAGCTTTTGAAGTTTGATTCAAACCAACAAGATGTGTTATACCAAGTGTCAAGCAGTCAAGCTTTTTCCTTAAACAACCAACCTTGTTCTGTTGCTCAGGAGTTAGAATGGCAAGTAAGACTACTATAATAGTGTAATGAGGATCTGGGCATGTTTGGATTGATTAGTTCTAGGATTTGCATGCTAACATTCCTGTTTGTAGATGAACCAATGGTTTGTGCATAACAAAGCTGTTCTCTGGCAATGCATTATGCTAAAAACACCTACTAATTTCTGAGGAAACCCTATCTTCTGTTTTATTTGGTGAAAGGAGTTGATTTTTTTTGAAACCAAGAAAATGCAGGATAGTAAGGTCGAACCTAGTATTATATTAACAGTGAAGAAATAGTCGCTCAAGTTGAGACCAAGAGGACTTGAACTTGTGTGGTGGGGTTATACACCCCCACCTCCCACCAAGTGAGAGCTAGGCTCACTTCCTTAAAGTAGTTGAAATGACCAAACAAATAAGTATATAAAAAACCAAAAAGCCCAAATTTACAAATTTATCCATGTATAATTATTATGTTGCACTCTATGTGAGAGGTATCACACCCATAAGTTGACAGTAGTGCTCACTTTACTTTTGTATATATCTTCTTCATTCCCTTGCTCCCCTTTTAGAAAAAAAAGGATTGTGATGCCTTTTTGTGGTGGTGTCAGTAACAATTATCAGGCTGAAGTCTGAAACTAGGATTCTTTGTGCTAATTAAGTTCATAACATTCTTTATCCTAATCTGGTTGAAATGAATAAACTTGTCATACAGGTGGTGGAGGTTTCTACCTCGAAGACTGGTAAGCATGGTCATGCTAAGTGTCACTTTGTTGCCATAGATATCTTCAATGGAAAAAAGCTTGAGGATATCGTTCCTTCATCCCACAACTGTGATGTAAGTTATAATTTGACTGTTTATTAAAACCTTTCATAGACTCAGTTTGTAACCAAGTCAGCGTTTCCTTTTTGTTTTCAGGTTCCACATGTGAATCGTACTGAATATCAGCTGATTGACATATCAGAGGATGGATTTGTACATTCCAATAATCAACCAAAATATTTCATTCTGTGAATAATCTTTAAGCTTAGTACTTATTATGCTATTTCTTTCAGGTGAGCCTTCTTACTGAGAATGGTAACACTAAGGATGATCTTAAACTCCCAACTGATGACAGTCTCCTGGGCCAGGTTTGTTGGAGAAATCTTTGAACAGCTTTGTTTCTGTTTTACGTGTGTGTATATGCATGATAATGCTGAATCCTTAATCATGTATTAGGTCATTTATTGGATCTGTATGCTATTCAATCCTATGCTGTTTTAATTCTTTCCATACCCTCTAGGATCTCAACTGGTGTATAAATTTCTGAGCTTGTCAACATTAGATCATCCTTTTGGTGTTGTCTTATATTTTTCAGTCTGTTATTGTCACCTTTTCTTCCAATTATTTTTGATTTTGATGTTCATATGTGTAGTGCAAACTTGTAGTTCATGATTCTTTAATAACTGGCAAAAACTAGAGGAAAAGCTAGATATTTACTTTGCCTACACATGTTTGCATGTTCTGTATTCTTCCACCAGCATCCTTTTATTTCCTTTTTGTTCTGGGAAGCATCAAACCTGGTGATTCTACATGGATATTCTATATTGTGTAAAGGTACATAGAACATATGTGTGCATTAAATTCTTGTTGATAGTGGTGTGGACTGTAGACTTGATGCTTAGTCTCTCTCTCTCAAGGCTGCCCTGTTTGTTGTTGCTGTTCACTATCTCAATCTTGAGTGTTGAGATGGATACAGGAAAAGTTTACTCAAGTCTTCATTTGTGCATTTTTGATCCACTTGACTTTCAAATATCTGCCTCGAGTCATTGCGTTCCGTGCTATTAGATCGTTCGCTATTAGATGGTTCGTAATTTTTACTTGGCAAATCTGCTGGGTAATTCAGATCAAGGCTGGATTTGCTGAAGGCAAGGATCTTGTTGTGACTGTCATGTCTGCCATGGGGGAGGAGCAGATCTGCGCTCTGAAGGACGTTGGCCCCAAGTAACTTCCTCAACTGAAGGCTGCAAAACAGAGGGATGCTTTTGTATGATTGTATCAAACTAAAACTAAAGAAAAAAAAGGCATGTATCGAGAAGGAATGCTACGAAAGGCATTCGCCCAGGTTGAGCTGGCTTTTGCCGTAGTAACACAAGTGCAGTGATTGCTGGGCGTAGCATATCTGATACCCCACTATGACATTTGGGATCCTGTATTTTCCATGGTTTTATGCCCTCTGTTTGGTATCAATAATTGATTTGGGACGGTGGAGACCATATACTGGGGTGAATTACTGAGCATTATTATTGAGGATTTCTTGCCTATCAATGTTAAAATTTTCTCATGTCGCTGTTTGATCTGGTAATTTGTTGTCTCTCAGGGGCCAGGGCTACAAAATTTGTGAGATTTTAGTTTTCGACTTTTCGTACTGTGATTGTGCATGCCAGGGGCAGATTTACAATATTGTCGGTGTTGTTACTTGTTATAGGATAAATAATATATTATCATTGGTTGATAAGTTTATAATGATATCATTGAACTGAAATCTGGTATATGAATATAGAGTACTTGCTTGTGATCACTGTTCTGATTACTACAGTTAAATGATGCACCAAATAAAAGGACTGCATTGCAGTCCTTTTTACTGTAGCGATCTGAAATGCTATATGGTACGTCCGTCAGTACGTTAATTCATACGCAGATAGCCGATAGGTGACGCATATCAGATTACCAGCAACTGTTCCAGCGGCAGATTGGGTGGATTAACTCCTGTCCGCTACCTGCTCCTTTCCATTTCAGATGGATGCCACTGCCCTAGCTTTTCAATCTGTCATGAAGGTGATATCTATCTCCACTACCCCGTAAACACTATAAAAACAGTTCAATGTCATTTACCGATATTAGTACCATACATATAAAAATAGGAAAAATCATATAGAAAAATATTATCCGTACATATTTAACCGCATATCTACATATTTATGTCCATATGCTAAGTCAAAAAGTTGAGCTCAACATTGCAACAGTCTGGATAACCAAAATAATAGTATTATCAATTAAACATTAAACAACATAAATTTATAGGCAATACAATATTTTTATCATATTAATATACAATAAGTTTAAATTTTAGAAACCATTTAAAATAATATTTTCTCAAAACTTTTTTAGATAATATTTTACTTAGATGGTTAATATTAAACTAGTTTATAAATAAACAAATAGAACGGTCATGTTCTAGATAAGAAAAATACTAAAAGTTTGATTCCAAATGAAGGTAGCCAAACAATTTCCTCTCGAGGTATGGGTCCTCGGTGGGACCACCTGTCGTTGCATGGTCGCGGCCCTTTATCTCTCGGATCGGATGTGGACGAGGGATCGCGCAGCGCAGCGAGCTCTCCCGCCTCGCGTCGCCGGCCGTCCTCCCTCCGCCGCCCGCCCAGCGCCCACGCCGACGGCTCGATCGCCCTGGCGCGGCCGGCCCTCATGGGCGGCGGCGAGGGCCTCTGGGGTGCGCCTCCGCCCGCCGGAGGCGCCCCCCCGTACCTCGCCGCGGAGAGCCTCCTCGACGCCGTCCCCTTCTCCGGCGCCTGGGTTACGCCGCCGCTCTCCGGCACCGCCCTCCTCGGGTACCCCCAGGTCGTCGGCTCGACTCTCTCTACCTTGCTGTTGCCCTGTTCGTCCTCCTGCACCGCGGCGCAGGCCCGTCACGCCGTGGCTGTTGCCGAATTGGGATGACGGGTTGGGTTGGGTTGGGTGGTAGCCATTTTTAAGTCGCGCTCCATCCCGCGTTTGCTATTCTAGCTGATGGCCTCCTGTGCGTGCTGTACCAGTCAAGTACCTTTGAGGATTCCTGTCACTTTGAGGTTTGAGCTGCATAATTGGGGCATGGCGCACTGTAGCTCGCGAGCTGTTTCGCTCCTCGTAATGATGGCTTTGGACCAGAAAAACGGTGGGAGCTTGTGTTGTGTGGCCAATGGCACCTACCCTGCATCCATGGAAACTAATCTGGTCGGTATGCGATGCGCCTTTGTGTTGCAGGCAGCTGCAGCTGCTGTGCTGAGTGTTCTTTCTTTCCCCTTTCTGAGAACGTGTCATTGAGTGTTTTTGGTACGATTGAGTCTGTCCGATTGGGATCGATGTAGTTCATTGTTTCAGTTAGCATTTCACTGCATTTCGTTGAGAAATGGTATGCGTTTCTTGTTGGTGCAGGGGAACTTTGAAACTTTCCATGAACAGGACCTAGCACCGCCAACAGCACAAGTAGTTCATTCTAAGTGCAGTATGCTCGATCAAGCAGTGAACTCATCGCTTATCCCAGTGGCGACTTCAGCACTGACATCACAACATGCCAGTTGCTATGTAAATGTGACACCGTTGCCGGAAGTGCCGACTTTGCCACCACAAGTAAGCAGCGTCAACACTGAATCTACTTGTGTATTACAAGGGCTACCAAGTTCGTCCATCACTCTGGATAGGCCTGCCGATGATGGCTACAATTGGCGGAAGTATGGTCAGAAGGCGGTGAAGGGTGGGGAGTATCCAAAGAGCTACTACAAATGCACCCATCGGGACTGTTTGGTCAGGAAAAATGTGGAGCACTCTGCAGATGGACGAATTGTTCAGATAATTTACAGAGGACAGCACACTCATGAACGTTCCTCAAAAAGGAGGTTTAAGGATTACGGTGGTATATCAGAAGATTTAGATGATTTCAGTGGCAGCACGGATACTTTAGTTAGATCACATTCAGATTATCAAGATTACTGCAGAAAGCCTATAATATCAAAGGGTGCCATGGTTGGTCGTTTGGTGGAAAAGATGCAAGATGGAGATGAGCAATTTGCTGGATCAAGTGATAGTCAGGAAGAACGTGATGCTGAGGTGAGGACTGATGATGGTGCTGTCGATGATGCCAGTGCAAATGAAAGGTGTTTACTGCAACTAAACAAAACTTCCTCTTTATTTAAGGCCTGTGCGTTCTTCCAAAGTTCCCTTTTTAGCATCTTTCAACTTACTATTGTTATTTCATTTTGCACAGGAACCCACCACCAGCTCCAGGTCAAAAGATTATAGTGAGTACAACTAGTGAGGTCGATCTTTTGGATGATGGCTATAGGTGGCGCAAGTATGGACAGAAGGCAATGAAAGGAAATCCTTACCCAAGGTAGTCCTCCATTCAGTTATCCATTCCCTTTAAAAACAATGCATTAAATCATATCATCCTTGAAAAATAACTCCATGTTATCATAGGGTTGTTGAAACTTTCAAGCTCTTTGCGAAGCAAATTGAGATCCATGAACTGCTCAACTACTTATTATTTGATGTCGGGATTGGTACAGTTTGCTACCTGCAATTTGATGTTGTTTCTCACAGCTACACAGTCCACATTGTTCACTTACACTTGTATAGACATGGGCATTCATCTTGCAGCAATACCAAAAGGAAAAACACATCTTGATGTCATACCAAAAAATGACTTTCCATTTCCATTTTGTGGCAAGCGTATACCTAACAAGTATAGCCAGAATGCCAGACTAATATTTCTTAATGGCACCGGATATCTATGAACAGAAGTGACTTAGTTTTGACAATGTTTGGCAAAGAGCTCATTCCTTGTTTATCTGAAAATTATTTCGTTGATACAAAATGATATCACCCTCTAAGAACAAAAAGTATCTGGTCTGGTTTGCTACAATTAGTTTTCATCTGACTAGGACATAAGGAGAATATCCGGTCATACCACTAAATTGTTTTGGAATTTTTCATGGATATTTGAGGGATTTTTTTAATGATATTCCAAATTTGTTTAGACCATCCATTATACATTGATCCAATGGATGACATTTTTATTACTTCATTGGAGGTAATAGATCAAAATTTGAATTAATATGTACAGAGGTATTTTCAGATCTTCAACATCATACATATCTGCATCCTGAATTTTAAAATCTATGCTCAAAACAACATAATTCAAATTTGATATATGCATTTAGACCATATGATCTGATTATATACTAGAATATCAATATTCAGGTCGTATGCATTTAAATGCTTATGGAAAAAATAAAAAAATGAAGCAAATTTTAGTTTTATTTCTCGTATCTAGAAATTTAGATTTGAAAATAGTTGTTTATTTGTTTTATAAAGTATAAATTTTGTTTTGCACATTTATTGCATGCACGCATGATTAAATTTAGAAAGAATAATTGTGGGTATTAATGTTTTCCTTTCCTGCTATGATTTATTAGAATGTGTAAATATATTTTTCAATAGATAAATCAAATAAAAAAACCTATGGTCAGGATTTATTGTTAGCACTTACCACCCTATAGGTAAGATGGAGCACCCTAAAATAACTCATATTTGAGAACCTGTCTGAAGATCGGTAACACGGTAAAACTGGATGTTCCCCAATACTACATAGTAGTATAGCACATATATAGTTATAAAATTTTTGTTTCTTTTGTAATTCTGAATGTTTCTTGTTAAGGGACAAATGTTGAAAGCATGAAATGTGTAGTTCTTTTCACAATAGTTACTGCCACGATGAGATTGGGAGTAATGCTTCTCAATTGTTTGCTTGGTGATATATCGCATTATTTTCATATTTTTCCCTGCTGTGGTCTACTTCAACTTAAATTTTATTTGGCCTTGCAATTTCGAGACCTAAAGACCTTTTGAGCTTCAGTCCTGTGCACTATCTGCATATTGCAGGAGTTATTACAAATGCACTTACCTAGGCTGCGATGTAAAGAAGCAAATAGAGAGATCTGTCGAGGAACCAAATGCTGTGATAACTACATATGAGGGGAAGCATATCCACGATGTGCCTGCTGCAAAGAACAGAAGCCATGCCGTAGCTAATACCTCTCTGTTGCAGAATACAGAGGCGAACACCTACTGCACAGAGCAAGCTTACAGGACGATCACATGTTAGATCCTGCAATGCATCCGTCTTGCTGATCTTGCTGTCCAGCCTAATTTGTCTGCGCCTGCTGCTTCGCCTTCTGAAACAAATATAATACGATTGGTTCCTTCGTTTTGCTATTGTTTTTATCTTGTAGAACCTGTCACCAAGTTCTGTATCCTCCAAGGCCTTTGCATGCCATGTTATATAACCATTGATGCTCATATGTAGCATTTCTGAATCATCGTGTTTATCAGCTGCACTCGCTAAGGAGGCAACTTTAGGCACCATGATCTTCTGTATTCTATTTGCTGCAAGTGTACATGTGCTATTCCAATAGATTATGCTAAAGTTGTAATTCCTGAACCTGATAGTGGTTTTCTCTTAGTCAAACCCTCTAATTGTCTAATGGATGATGCTGTTGTACTAGTGAAATATCAACATGATTGCCTTTCAGGTGCAACAGATAGCATAACTGTTAGACTTCCATCATTGTTTCCACTGAAGAGTTGAAAAGTGATGATGGTTTATTAACACATATAAAAGGTGACTGCCAGTGCTTTCAGAGAGAGCTAAAATCAGACCATGGCCTTCCTCTGTTGCTCTTCTCTGTCGTTTTGTTGCCGTACTTGACCAGTTAGAGATACTCTGCTATCTCAAAACATAACATCTTTTAAAATTCAAATTTTATTTTAAATGTAACAATATAGTATTAGTAAAAAATCACTTTTATCTATAAAGTACTCATACTACCCTGGTACTTTATTAATCAATGCTCCACTCAATTACTTTTAGACCCATATTTACCCATTCTAAAGAGGATATCATAGTCTTTTTACATATTTTTTTAATATATGTGTTTAAACCTAAATGTTGCTATATTTTGTAGTAAAGGGAGTATATCCTAAAAATATTTCGCTTCTATACTTTCGACTTGCTTAGAAAAACTTTACTTCTATCTCCTTACGTACCATTGGTTTACAAATCAATAAATTTTATTACTTCAATACTCTTTATGTATCACTTCGCAATAGTACATCCGTTTTATATTTTAAGTTATTTGACTTTTTTTGAAAGTTAATATTCTCCAACTTTAACCGGATTTGAAAAAAATGTATTAACACCTATAACATCAAATAAATACAAGATATATTTTATGATTGATTTAATAAAAATAATTTTATGTTGTAATTTTTGATACTTTTTATAAAATTAGTTAAATTTATAGAAGTTTGACTTATCAAAAGTGAAGAGACTTATAGTATACAACGGAGTAAATATTGTTTTCTTATTAATAAGAGGCAATTTACACCGCTTCACATTACCACTTTATTAATAATAATAAGTGATTTGTCTTTTAACTATCACTAATTTATTCACTTTATTTTAAAAGTAAACATGAGAGGAGTATAATGAATCAGTTGAGTGATATGATGTTACACTAGTTTTGACTGGCCAAGATCGTGCTCCTGCCTCCTTGAGGAATCTTGGCAGCTCGCCCTACCATCTACCATCTACCAACATCTTCATGACCATGACAAGTCTTGTCATCTCTGCAAGCTTGTGGATCTTCAGACTCTGCTTTGGTCAATGTCAGCCAGAAATTTACATCATTTGAGGACTTGTAAACAATGATCACCTCATAACCATGTGCTAGTGAGCTACAAACATGTAGTACTGTCTATAATTATGGAGAAAGGAAAGAAAGTGTGCTTTGCCTGATCTTCAAAGGCAAGCATAGCATGTATGCTGGTGCTGGACCTCATCCCTACTGCACCATAATATTTCAGCTAACAACCATGTTAGAAATCTGAAAAAAAAATTGGATGGACCAATCTCTGCACCATTAACCTACCTCATTTCTTCTCTCTCCCTTTTCTGGCGCAGCTGAAAGATTACAAATTTGTGCAGACCCTGCTGCAGTTCTGCTGCTGCTGCTGCTTTCAGGAACATCCAGTTGAACTCATCCTGAACATTTCAGACAAACACAGAAGAAAGGGAGAGGAGAACAAGAGCAGAAATAAAAAGGAATTCTATGAGCATCTCTACATTGGGTTTAATCTTACACCAAGTATTAACGATAAGAGAGCACAACTCAAAAGATGGAAAACAATACTCGCTCATATGACTAGTCTTTTAGGTTAAGTAGATTCGAAACCTAAATTATAGCTCTAGTTAGATCTGTAGATGAATATACTGGTGTAGCGGAACGGCCTCCCACAGTATATAGCTGTGTAACATTGCATTTGGATATATGTACAGGTGTATGCTCACATGAACAGGAATGAAAACGCCTGCATATTCCGTACCTCGCTGTGTCGTCTTGCTTCTGAAATAACAGTCGAGTTTTAAATAATAGACCGAAGTAGCCGGTAGCTTGCATGCAGGATTGGAATTTGCAGATGCAGCCTCTCCGTACGAGATTCTAAAGCTTGGTACTGTGCATATGCAAGAGTTCCATTGCTCTACATGTTGTTAAGTGTTGGTATTTTTTTCGATCTGAATCCGTACCCAGTATCAACCGGTAGTTGACGACCAGGATACGGTTGCTGCTGGTGGCATGATGAACTGCAGCGCCTGCATATACCATGATAAACCATGAGTGCAGTGAGCACCAGTATACAGCATACAGTACCGTTCAGTTTTGATGCACCTACTATGAGCAGAAAATTTTCTGTTGACATCCATGAAAAAGATGATGAATGATTGGAGGGGCAATGTCTTAAAAAAAGAGCTTATTGTAGTCTTCGACAAAGAATTGTTTGGCCACAGGATAGAAAGAGAAGAACTTTTGCACCTGGTTAGATCTTCACCCAGCACACACGAAGCATCTGTTGTATTTAGGGCCTGTTTATTTTAACTTCTAGTGGCTGCAGCTATTTTGAAAATATAAAACCAAAACAAACGATTCAGATTCTAAATCTAAATTGTGAAAATCAATAGCTGCAGAATCTAGAAATGAACTAGAATCCAGATGTAGAAAAGTGTTGAATTATAAAGAGAAGAATAGTAGATTGAATTGATATGATACGAGATGATCGACGTGATACATTGAGCCTTAAGGGTGGTATATATAAAGATACATGTAAAGAGATAAAGACAAAGATTATAAATAAGACAGGAGAAGATAGAATCAAATCATAACTAATATTATCTCTAAGATATACTCTAACAAAAACACCAGATTCTCACTACCTAGATACTCAGACTATCTAGCTATTCAGAC
>KE373126.1:127911-141074 GCA_000418225.1 Zizania latifolia | reverse complement strand
AGAGTGGTAGTGAAACCCTGTGGAGCGAAGAAAACGTGCATGGGATGTATACGAGGTGTAAACAACTAAACATGCGTGTAGTTCACTAATAATTTCTGTAGTGAATGTATCTAGTTTTTCATGATTAATGAATGCGGCAGTTTTTCCACGATCCGTGCCCATGTGTTGTGACTTGTGAGCTAAAATTCCACCCTTGCTGGTGGCGTCAGGTTTGCTGCTTTTACCTCCCTAATTACTGCGTTGAAGTGAATTTGGAAGAAAGTACCAAGAGAGTTTAATTAAACTGTGGGAATGAGATGAACCTTCTGTTCTGATAACAACTTGGTCGTACCTTAATACTGACCGCTATTAACCGAAAAGATTTTGGCCAAACTACGGCCGGAACTCATGAACAAAATATGACATATATGCTCTTTAAGCCACACATGTAACACAGATGAAATTTTACCTGTGTTCAAATTGTTGGAGATACATAGGGATATTATTATGTTACTCAACAAAGTACTATTTATCTCTTTGAAATAGGAAGAGTTAGTTGGAACTTAACCGTTCCAATCTTATCGGAGTGTTGGATAGCTTATGGCTACCATTGCTAGCAAAGTAGCGATTGTACATGGGTATTCTTTTTAAACAATTACATATATAAAGGGTGTTTTTAGAAAATTATATCCACCATGTTCTCAATATTTAGATTCAAGATTTTTGTGATTTATTAAACTAGCTTCAAAAAATATTAAATTATGAGCTGTTGTGAATGGATTGATTTTATTTTAAATTAAAAATAAAAGTTTAAACCACTTTATTTTACCATACAAACTTTTTTTCATCAGTATTTACGTCGTTTTTTATAATTTATAATTTTCTAATTTTAATTATTTTTACATAAAAATATATCAACAACCACATTATAAAATTGCTATATTAAATCCACCATAAAATATATTTTATTTATTTGATATTGGAAAATTTTAACTTAAAAATTAAACAACACGTAAAACGGAAGAAGTACATAAAACCCCTCTAATATTTAGAATTTAGTCGACATTTACAGCAGCTGCTGGCTGGTTCGCTCACATCTCAAAACCAACCGCCGTCGCCGTCGCCGTCGCTGCTACCCTCCCGCCCCCACCGGACTCTCCGTTCACCCCCAGGGAAGCAGCCACCCTCGGCCGGGATGCGGCGGCGATCGAGGGCTCTGCAGCCCCGCGCATCACCGCCTCCGGACCTCGCCAGCACGCGCCGCCGCATCGGCGACCCGCGCCACCAACTTCCCCGGCAAGTCCATCCGCATTGTGAATTTGTGATTCCCAGATTGGATTAGACTGATCACCGATGAACTGCCTGTGTTGGAATTTGATTTAGATTTCGTGGCTAAAGTCTTAAACTCTTACCACCTAGCAGATTAGGAAAAGGAAAAGGTGCCCTAGGGAGATGAGGCGAACGGCCGTGTCAGAACTGGTCCATGGCGCCATATGCTGCTCGTCTCCACTGACAAGGCGCAAGAGGACAATGGATTTAGGTGAACCAGGCAGGCCGGCAGGTCACAGGTGAGCCCTTGTCCTTTATCTCCCAGCACAACGCATCACGTACGTTGTGCCAATTGCCAAACCAAAGTCCATGGTCAGTTGGTCACATGCTCAACTCCACTGAAACAATCCAAAGAGAAGTGGACCAAGAACTTGCTCGCCATACAAAGTCAGAAGCCAACTTTTTTTTAAGCTCAATGTTGTCACACTGTCACAGCCACAGCACAGCCTCACTGTCTCACAAGTGATCACAAAGGGGGTAGGTATCCTGCCAAATGCCAAGCCTTAAAGACACGTAAAGATACCAGGGGGCAGTAAAGAACGGAGACAAGAGGTTAACATGTGTCCATGTGGAACATTTCCATTTGATTAATGGTTAGGTCGATCCCTTGCCTAGTGGGAGTGTGGCCCAAATCAGTGTGGTGTTCTACTTCAGCTGATCAACACTAGCACTTTTGTGGATAGAATGTGAGGCTCTTCCTACACTTTTCTTCCTCAAATGATTGAAAGGAGTAGGTTGGAATTAGATTGACACATGACACTAGATTCCCAATTGATAAACAAGGGCATGCCTTTGCAATAGTATTAACAGTAACTAATTAACTTTTTCTTTCACAATCATGCACAGCCTCCTTGCTATGATTCCAACCTGTTTTGAGTGTTTGGCTTAGCTAAAATCAGTGCGCATGCAACCTCTGAATTCTTCTGACCATTTCGGATCTTCACCATTTCTGCACGGTTGATGTATCCCTTGAGGCAAAATCTGCTCATCAGTTTCTCGAAGCAATGCAATTGTATCTTGTGCTCGTGCAGTACATGGTCCACAACTCCACATGCATGAACGCTTGTGGGCACAAAGTATATTGATTGAGGAGAGGAGGCACGATTCACAAGGCACACACACAAAGTTCCCTCGTATGAGCAATCATAGCTAGACTGCTGTAGTGATTCCTTGCTTAAGGATCATTCAACTGCTGTTCATGGTGACGGCATCATGGGACTGTTTCCTCAATCCTGTCTAAAGGGCAGGCAAAATGAGTAGCTGAAATGAGAGGCTCAGTATGCATGGTCAAGCAGATTTTCTCGCTTCGTAAAAAAATTGAGTTTGCTAGCACTGTTTCTCTTCTGTCGTTATGATCATTTTAGTTCATTATGATTCTAATCATGGAATCTTGACATTTTGCAGGAGCATTATATTCTTTCCTTTTATCACAAGCTCAAATTGCCCCCACCACAGACCTTCTACTTTTCCTTTTACCATCAAAAGGGTAGATAAGGTGGGTTAATCTAGCTAACTACTGTACTCATACTTTGCTCAGTTTTGCTCTAGGATCTAGGTTGCACAAGTAGCATACCAGAAGATTCATATCCTCTCAAATCGCATTCTACTATGCATTTCGTTCACTCACTTGCAGTTTACTTGCTTATATATTGGAAATATATACTTTACTTCACCCTTGAAGTATTGGGGTTAGCCTACTTAATACTCTGAACTATGAAATCAGGTATTTTATCTCTTAAAATACGCAAATTGGTTTAAATAACCCTCTGAAGTGGTTTTGATCATGTGGACTATGATTGGGATAATGATATGACAATGGAGTTGGTTGAGATTTTTTTAACAAATATAATTGCTTGAAAGAAGCACATTAATACTAATACGTAATTCATATACTAATGTATGTACCACATAAGCAAAACTACTGCTATATATCATCATCTACATAAAAACCAAATACAAAACCATTTCAAAGGGTTATTTGAACCATTTTACATACTTTAAGAGATAAAACATCCGGTTTCATAGTTTAGAGGATTAAGTGTATCAACCCTAATATTTCAGGGGTGAAATAGAGTTTTTCTTTTATATTTGTAGATCTTTATAGTATAAGCCTATGGGAGGGTTGCCAATGGCTCCGAGGAGAACGCCGACAGCAAAGAACAAAGAAGCACACCAACCCAGTACTAATATCTAGCCTTGTTTTTCTAGCCCAAGAAACAATGGCTTAAGTTTAGTTTAGCAGTACAGATGTCAGATCAAGACTAGTGGGCACACAGAACAGATCATATAAAACTATGCTGATGGAATCAACAGTGTGATAATATCAGCTTAGTTTTCTCTAAACGAGGTCGCTAACTGCCGTGTACGGATGCCACACTGTTTTTGATTTTGAATATTGGAAAATGAAATGTGGCATCTTCTTGAATGTAAAAAGGTTGAAACTCGGCATAGCAATTTACAAGAAAGAAAGCACGTTTTTGCAAAAAATTATCTGGTTTCGCCTTCACTAAGTGATTTGAAGTACACCATCTGTCTTAAAATGTAGAAAGTTTAGAATTGTGTATATTTATTAAAGAGATGTATAAGAAGATTATATTCTTATTCTTAGGATGGGTGAGTGCACCAAGAGTAATTGGGTAGAGTAATGAGTAATCAAGTTTGATGATAGTATGAATATTTTAGAGATAAAAATTATCTTTTATAAGTACTAGTTACTATGTTCGAAAAAAAAATAAACTTTAAAACTTATTATATTCTAGAACCTAGTGAGCCTCTAATTAGAGGCCAAAGACTAAAGAGTGGCATGTCTGGTTTTCATAGTGCTGTGAAGATGGAAAATGGGACAGTGAGATTTCTAGTTTTTGTTCTTGCATGATGCCCTTTGCTACATTTGCATGGTACACTGGGGATTATATGCTCTGTGTCTTAACTTTGACATATTGGTATGGATATTTGTATTTTAGTACATTTGCAGGCAGGGTATGCATTTGGGGCTGTTGTAAACTACTAATTTAGATTATCAGTCTAGATTACGATGCGACACATATTTTAAATTTCTAAATAGTATATTAAAAAAATCTATATGAATATTGTAAAAAATATTTTAAAGTCATTTATCAACTTTTTAGCATTAATTTCATTCATTTGCACCCTCAAACTATTTGTCAGATCATCTATCACCTTCCTTTAGTTTCAAACAGGCTCTACATATCTTGGTTTAAAGGTCTGCACCATAGTTGAGACTTGAGAGTATTGATAGACTTATAACTCTTGTAACTGAATTTGGCCGGTTGATTTGGCAACACGAGCCATGTCGCCAAACGATTTATCAACATAACACCTATCATCCAATGAAACAATGACATTGTCTAATTTTATAAAAAATTTAAAGATCCACGCGATTTTGTGATAGGAGGCAGGTTTGTCGACAGGACACATGTTACCTGATGAAACGGGACATGTGTCTACTTTTATAAAAAATTTAGAGATCCATACAGAATTATGATTCCGATTAAAAAATCCATGGATGACAAAATTGACAAGAGGTTAAAATGGAGCCCCACCGTGACCGGCTGCAAGCACCCCGGACCAGCAGCCACAGTCCACAGACCAGTCACTGTCCTCTACTCCTCTCCTCTTCCCTTGCAGGCCGGAGCTTCACGTGAAGCAAAAACCGGCAAGCTGAAGCGAAATCCCCTCGCTTCCCTCGCTCGTTGGCTGTCTAGCACTCTGGCTTGGGGCCGTTTTTCTTTCCCTCCTCTCCACAGTAAATCTGAGCAGAGCTGCATTTAATGCTCCTCCCTCCTTTGCATCTTTGGTCTCCTCTCCTCCCTTCTCCGGCCTCTCGCAGCCTGCCCACGGATGCGGATGTGGATGCTGTTGCGGTTGCAGGAGGGTCGAATCCATGCCCAGGGCAGATGAAAGCCGCGGCCTTGTGCGCGAGTTCTTGATTTTCGGGAGGACCAGCCCGTGTTCTCCGCATTGATCGCGAGAAGAGAAAAGGTTGTTCTTTTCTGGGTTTCTTTGTTCAGTTGGGGGCTTTGGTTCTTGGGAAGGCGTCGCAATGAGGCGACATGGGTGGCAGCTCCCCTACCACCCTCTCCAGGTCCGTTCTTGGTGGTGAAATTCTGCGCCTTGTTCTTCCTGGGCGCGAATAGGGATTCTTTGCTGTTTCCTAGTGACTGAAGGATTGGTTCTTCTGCAGGTGGTGGCCGTGTCCGTGTTCTTGGCGCTGGCTTTTGCGTTCTACGTGTTCTTTGCCCCCTTCGTTGGGAGGAAGGTGTTCCAGGATGTGGCCGTGTGGCTCTACACACCTTTGGTGAGAATTCTTGCTTGCTTCCCTTGCTGTCCTTGTTGAGTTTTACTGCCTTGTGGCCTGGCACCTTTGGATCCTCATCTCGGTGCTGCCTGATGGACCCATTAGTGATTGCTGGAACTTGTGGAAGATGCCAAATTAAGCGGGCATTACCTTCAAATGCGTTATTTAGAACACATGCATGTGTACAACTACATAGTGGTTCTAGTGTTTATGTACCTTTTCTTTTGTTGGAGGGTGGTACAAGAAACTAAGAATTGAGTCTAATCTGGCCAATTCTGCTACTGTCATGTGACGTGCCTAACTCTGTTGGTCATTGTCCGGTTTGTTCAACAGCTCTGCTTCAGCCTTCATGGTTGGTAGGATTTTGCTTGCCTCATGAGGCCAAGGACAGTATAGGGATATTTTTGTGTATGTAATAGCGATGTGGAAAATGTAGAGACAGAAAGCAGGAACTGTACACACTGGACTCTTAAGTGCTTCTTCAAGCCAATCCAGTTCATTACTTGTGCCTTTGGGTTCTACTGGATTTGTACATGTTTGGTAGGATTCCGTACCTCTGTTTAATGGAAATGAGTAGATGACATGACATAAATTGTACTATATACTACACTATTTTTTTTGTTATAGATACAATCCTTCTGATACCATGCCATGGTTTTCATGCTATCCTTTTGGTGTAATCGTGCCAATCTGAGGCAGGCATTCTGTGGGATGGTTATATAACTTATAGTCCCCTACAAATGGGTTATCATGGATTGTTCCAATGATCAAACCTAACTGCTCTGAGAGCTTTCTTTGCCTTTAAGAAAGTTATTGCATTTATGTTGTGATGGGCAGGCTATTATTTTGCTTATACATTCTGCTTTCTGAACTCCATAGGTATGAAACAGCATTTGCTTTAGAAAAACAGTACACTGTAATTTTTTTGTAAGTGAAATATGATATGCTACTAATAGACATCATGAATTAACACACGCTGGTCATTTATTTGTTAAAATTTGTTCAAATATATTATTTTACTAATCTGAATTCAAATTTATGATAGGCAATCTATTGTGATCAAGTGGTGTCCTTGAGCATGTATGCCCTTTTGAAGAAAAATAATGACACTTAGCAAAACCATTTATGAATTTACTTAATAACATTATGGTCAATGTATGCATTTACTTGCACCCTTACGATGTAAGTGTGTAAATTATCTTCTTTTCAGGTTTCATGTGTCTTTTTTCTGTACATCTGGTGTGCTGCAACAGACCCAGCAGACCCAGGTGTCTTCAAATCAATGAAGTACCTAAGATTGTATGGAAGTGGCAAACACAAGCATCCAAAGGAGTGCAGACAAACCATTTCAGATGTAGGATTACAAATAGAGGGAACTGGAGAAAAGCAAGAACACAAGTTTGCAGCTGCCAGTGAAAAGTCAATGACTCAATCCAAAGACAAAAACCCATCTTGCTGCAGTGCAACTCTCTCTTCTTTTCTCCTTATTTTCTATCCTCTCTATTTTGTTTTTTCCTGCTGCCAACCACGTGAATGGTCTGAGCAGCAAACCAGTGAGGAAGGGATGTTTTTCTGCAGCCTCTGTGAAGTTGAGGTATGCTTCTTGAGTTCTTGTATCTGTTTTTTTTTGAGGGAAAACCAGTAGGAGAGTTCTTGTATTTGTAGTTGTTGATGTTTTCTTTTCTTCTGTCAACGATTTAATGGGCTGCTTTTTTTGTAGGTGTTGAAGTATAGTAAGCATTGCAGAATTTGTGACAAATGTGTTGACGGTTTTGATCATCACTGCAGGGTAACATTCTCCTGAAACAGTTCACCTCTTGTTTATCTATTCATGAGTTTTTAGTAACTCTTTTGTTCTTCTCAATCTCAACAGTGGCTCAACAATTGCATTGGAAAAAGAAACTATATGAGGTTTTTTATTCTGTTGACTTCTTCCCTTTTCTTGGTAAGCTCATGTTGTCTTATCAGCTATAGTGCTCTTATAGATTGTATTGTATGCATAGAAATGTTGTGTAGTGCTCTGATCTTAATGCCATTAGTCCGTTATGTTTACCATAGTCCCAGCACCAACTGCATAAAGAACTCTCATGCATATAAATTTGGTCATCGTTACTGCAGAGAGCATTTTATATTCCTGGTCCTTTTCATCCTAGTTGACCATTGACAGGTCTACATGATTTGTGCACTTTGGGCCAGCTTATCCTACAATCAGCAATTGGAGTATCGGTGCTAGTGTTCTGCTTTGTTGAGCGAAAGGAGTTCTCCATTCAAATTGTGTCAAAGCTTGGAAGCAGCTTCTCTGTGGTGCCTTATGTTATTGTGGTGGTGCGTTTGACTATCGTACCTTCAAATCCTAGCCATTTCACATTTTTGTTTGTGAACCAGTTTTTCATCATTTTTCTTGAACTTGTTCTTAAAATGTTGATCTTTGTTCATACAGGCATCTTGTACCATCCTAGCCATGGTTGCTTCACTGCCAATTGCCCAACTTCTGTTTTTCCACATTCTTCTAATCATGAAGGTAGCTTTTAACTCATTTCTATTTTATTTAATGCTACGGAATGATTAGGTGGTACAGTACTATTCCTGATAATTTTCAAGAGCAGCTTGTATATCAAATTCTCATACCCATCTCATAAAAAAATATTTATTGGATATTGTATAGTTGTTTCACTGACTTTTGAATAGTTAGTAGACATTTTATGTATTGAGCTTGAAAAATGCTTTATCACTATAAGAGAAAAATGTGATTTAAAGGAAACTGTAGGGAGAGCTAGAATGAAATGTTAACTTTCCACTGAGTTAGGATATAAATGTTGATACACCAGTGCTCAATGACATCAATTTGGTGGCTAATATTGCTTCCCTTAGATTTTCATTTTTCCTTACCTTTGATTGGTGATGGCACACGCGTGCATAGTTTGTGTTAACTGTAAGTCATATTGTTGCATTCAGAGGTGATGCAATGTTGAAAACTTGAAAAGTCTAAACACCATGTTCTCATCTTCACACAGGGAATTAGCACGTATGACTACATCATCGCCCTAAGAGAGCAAGAGCAAGAAGAGGCTGGTGGACAGCAGAGTCCACAGATGTCTCGTGTAAGCTCCTACACTGGACTTAGCAGTGCTAGTTCCTTTGGTGCACGGCATCGTGGTTCATTGTGTACTCCTCCAAGACTTTTTCTTGAAGATCAGGTAAGAACCTTGCAGAATCATAAAAAGGATAGTTAACATGGTAAATGCAGCTTTCAAAGTGACAGTATGTTCGTATAACAAATCATACTGCTAGCCTTGGTAGTTAGGTAATGTGAATTGAAGTGACTTTTTTGTTTAGGACTTTAGGTAGTCATGCTGATCTTTAGTCTATATTAGACCTGTTGTCTGTTGAACTTCCTAACAATTATAAATCTGCAGTCCGAGATGACAAAAGTTCATACTTAGGTCTCATCACGAGTGGTATGCATGATCATAAAAGATACTACTGTATGACCTTTTTTTCAATTTGGCATTTGCCACTAGTTCATAGCTGATCTTGAGCTACTCAAACTCTTTCCAGTTCGATGTTATTCCGTCAGAGGCTGGTTCATCACATAATTCTACTTCCAAGAGGAAAGAAGATGAAGTAAGGAGGAAGAAGGGTTCAGGTACTGTAAAAATTAGCCCATGGGCATTGGCTCGTCTTAATGCAGAAGAAGTTTCAAGAGTTGCTGCAGAGGCACGGAAGAAGTCAAAAGTTTTACTGCCCATCAGAAAAGATGAGTATGCACTTGGCCATGAAACAGACAGCAGCTACGGAGGCACGAGCGGTAGGATTGATCTAGGCCCTGATAACAAGAGGAGAACAATCAGAAGAGGAAGGCCCAACAATGATCTCTCTCTCAAACCTGTTGCGAAGATTTCTGCTGATGCTATTGACAGTAATGGCAGTGACATGGCCCCTGAAGCCCTATCCAGTTTAGCACCATTGCAATTTGAGGCACGAAGCGCTTTTCATCCAAGCAGAGCTGCATCATCTGCTAATGGTGGTGGCTCATCTCCAGACAGCAGCTTGGACTCGCCTGATCTTCATCTATACAGAGTCTCAGCTGTTTCATCTGCAGCTGAAGACTTGCAGCTGACAGCTCTGACAGCCCCAGGAAGCACTCCACAGCAAGGGATTGAGTTCTCAAGATCAACCAGCGACGGGTATGAAGCATCAGGAGGTGAAGACAGTGATCGCATCCCGTCACGGATAGTTCACCGTTCATCGAACTGGGCAAGCATCATCCTCAACTCTGATCAAAGTGCGGATTCGTCTGGCATCGTCATGCCGAAGAACATATTGTCCTGACTTCAGACCAAATCGAAATGCTCAGCTTCCTTCAGATGAGTGAAGATTGTAAATGATCCGTGGAGATTCCAGTGTCCTACCTCGTTTGTCATTAGTTTCTGGTCCATGATTTCAAATCTTGTCACAGCGATGATGGCTGACGCCACCTAAACTGCTGTTTCTTTAGTGAATTCCGGATTGCTAGGTTGGGAAGGAAAGTTGATTCGTTCGTAAGGTCTCCAAATGCTTGTAATTTTGCTCTCAGATGACAATGAACCGAATCATCAGATGTTGATATCTTTAGCCTCGTGGATTAATGCCTAATTTCCTTGGTAATTGTCAGCTCCTGCTATGCTATGTGTGAAGAATACATACAGTGGCATGTATACAGTAATTAGCTAAAAGATTCAGATGCTATGTCATGTGGACATCCTGTTATCTGCAACACATTCTTGAGTATCTAGTGACTGCCCCAAACAACGGTTTGCAATTTTATTTAAGGATAAAATTTTGACCCAGTGGGTGGGCGCTAGAACGAAAATTCATAAAATTCAAAGATCTTCGAAAACTACTGAAATACTGATGGTTTTTGTTTTCGTTTAAAAAGCTTGAAATTTGTAAACTTCACGAAATATTGAACCGTGCCCTAAGCTGCCCTAAGCACGTTGATTAAGCCGTACTTACACAGACAAGTCAAACTTAACTTTGAAATCTTGTATAAAAAAAATATGGGTGGATTAAAAGTATTTAGTAAAGTAATCTGATTTTATTTTAAATTTAAAATAAAAGCTTAAATCACTCTGTCTTAACGTACAAACTTGAACCGGAGCTACGTCAAACATAACCTAAATAGCATGTATTATTGTACGAAGTCCTCCGGCACATGATAAAAAGTCTGAAAGTTGGTTAAGTTCTGCTTTGGTCAATGAAAAATCTACGAGTCTTTCTACCTAACACGCTGTCGGTGTCATCGTTACTCAAATCAAGCACCCATTTTTTCAATGAAAATAACAGAAAAAGGTTTGGTATCACTACATGTCAGTTTTTATAGGACAGAGGCAGACAAGAAGTGTCTCTTCAGTTCAGTGAAATAGAGTGTAAGAGTGTTAAGGTTCTATTTTTATTTCAATCAATTTCTTGCAACAACAAAACAAACAAAAAAGAGTGGTTTATTCTTTTTTAAAATTTACAGCCATATTAAAGCAGAGTGCATGGAGGCTATTTTGTTTTTTTAACGAGTTACTCTCTCGTGTTCCATTTTTCTTAACTTTCTAGGCTTATAATCTTTAGATGTTATTTGTTAATAGTTTGGTGATTAAAACGTCATTTTAGACTCATATACCCTTGTATGCATGTAAACTTATTAACTATAAGAGTAACACGACCATACAATTGATTATATACCCTCTATTTAGATAAAAATTGAGGATTTACCCTCCTGGTCCATATGTCATTGACCTGAAAGTATTTCACGTGTCAGTAAGATGTAGAGGATAAATCCTTAATTTCTATCTAGGGAGGATATATAATCAAATATCCCTGTTTAATATAGACAAAACATGGAATATACATATCGTCAACAATTAAGGAACCGAAGGGAGTAATGTAATTGTCGGTGTCTCGGTGACAGATACAGAACGGACATGTGACAGACACACAACTGAATCTTGGCATATTGCTTCAGTCTGTCCTCTGCTAAAACTTCAGTCTGTTCATTGAATATTACAAGCTCAAGTGCTAAACCTTGGGGATGATGTACGGCCTACTTAATGAAAAAGTCAACACACTTGTTCATGATCTAAGGTAGGCAAAATATTCACTTGACATAAAAAAGGTATGGGTTATCAGATTCAAGTTCTGCATTGAGAAGGCATCCTGGTTAAAGAACATCAGAAACCACAAGATGCTTCATATGCAAAATTCTAAGCTTCAGAGTTGAGAAACTCTTTTTCCAGCACACACCGTCAGTCCGTCACTAATAAGCAACGGAAAGAGTAGTTCACAATCAACATCGCTTTGGACCATATCAATTGATTACTTGTCAATGGATCACTCCAGTGTCTGATGCAATTAAAGGAACCATTCCTTACACAATTTCTGTGAGTAGGTGGTTTGAATATAGCAGTGATCTCTGTAGTGAACTTACCGACTTCTGCAGTAAGGACAGTGCAAGTGATCTCTAGCAATAGAATTTGTTAGAGAACAGCGTTTTCTGACGATATTCCAACAGACATCATTCAGAACACAAACTCAAGTCACTGAAAGTTGTATTTGCTTAAATATTCAAGAATCAAGTTTTAGAATCATCAGTATTTCCACAGCGACACGAAATGTTTCATTCAGTATAACCGAAAGGTCGTTTTAAGACTAAAAACTCCACAACAATTGAATTGATATGCTAGTTACATCATAGCAAATGAATGCTACACACATCGCCAGCTCTCCGATCACTGGCAAAAATTTGGGATTGGTTGAGAAGAATGCCCATCAAAGATCTTTCTGTCTTCTCTTTCGCATCGGCCATTGCATGAGAAGTGAGGATCCTAAATATTTGCAAGATTTTGCTTTCACCATCACCATCAACCATTCAAACTCAATGTATGAACAGGTATAACAGAGACTCTGAGAGAAATGTATCTTCTTCATCACCTGAAGGCATCTGAGTTTCCACTCACCATCATCCCAAGCTCCTCAGCTGAGTTACCCTCATCATCCAAAATTCCCAAGCTCGATGACTGGCAAGTGAAGTAGAACACCGCACTCATCATCGAGTCGATCAGCATCACGAATGAGTACATGAGCACAAGCAATGGCCCCTCCCATAGCCTCGAGGAGCCATCTCCATAGCTCAGGGTCTTCACCCTGTGCTCAAACAGCCCCTCCACGAAAGCCAGCCCAATGGTGGATCCAAGAAAGATGAGCAGTCCGACATGCGTCTGACCGTGCATAAGCTGCACAGACCGGCGCATTGCATTGATTCCGGAAACGTCCTCAAGAACGGCGATGAAGCAGCCGAGGTTGCACACTATGATGGTGTGCGCGTAAGCCACGGAGAAGGCAAGAACCGTGACGAGGCCGGCGCAGACGACGATGTCGGGCGGGTAGAGCATGGACTTGAGAGTGGAGCAGGCGGTTACGAGGAGGGCGAGGAAGGCGGCGAGGCAGGCGATGACGGCGGCGCACGCGAACGCGTACGTGGCGGCGAGGCGCGGCCACGCGCGGCGAG
>KE373126.1:114176-124223 GCA_000418225.1 Zizania latifolia | reverse complement strand
CTCGCTGGCCTCCTCGAGAACTCTATCAACCCCGTCAGCGCAGAGGGCAGGTAGGGAGTTGGCGGCACGCCGCGTCCCATCTGGGCGTGCCATGTCGTATCGGCGTGCTGCCCCGTAGACGTCTAGCTGTTGTACAGTGGGTTGCACCCCGCAAGGGTATAAATAGCAGGACGTTCGACTTAGAACGGACGTTTTTGGACGACTCTTAGAAGAAAAGAGGCTCCTTCAAGCAATGACGGCTTCTTCAAGTTATAACACACACCCACCATTCTCTGAGCCCTAGCTCGTGTAATCCGATACTGTAAACTCCATTCCCGACTAGTAAGCACCCCATTAAAACTTAATGGACGTAGGCCTATTACCCTATCAGGGGGAGCTAAACCAATCTAAAACCTCGAGTCACCTCCGGCCAGTTCTATTCATACGAGCTGTGCAACCATCGGGTCTTGAGTGCAGCGCTTCCCTACCATCACAAATCACCCCCTCAGACCGCCCCCGAGGAGGATTGTCCGACCACCCGTCGAGATTCATCATGCCATTACAACATACCGATTCGTATAAAATTTGAAAAGGTAAAATTTTAGTAAAATGTATCATTTTAGTGTAATTCAAAAATGTCTAATTTTAGTATAAACATTATAAAATTTCATGATTACAGTGATTTATATGCAAAATTGCATAATAATAATGTAACCAAACATCAGAAGCTACCAAAACAGAAATCCACATATATTCCAACCAAACAGCTTTTTAGTTTTTCCACAGCTCACCGCAGTTTTTTCACAGCTCACAGCTCACAGTAGCTTTTTCAGAATCTACAGCTCAACCAAATACATCATAAAATTAATAATAATAAACATATTTTGTTATTACTTAACAATTTACTATTCTCATTGTAACCACTCTCATTCATCCAACCAAAAAAATTGGTTATTAACATAGAATCATCCTATCCTACTCAATATCGCCCTCGAACCAAACAAATCATAACCGATGGCACTCAGTTACACACATGAATTAAAAGTACGTTACAGTATCGCATACAAAAACTATAAGTTCGTTTTGTCAACCTAATAACGAATATTATAAGGGTGTAATTAATGTTTATACATGCGATTTGGTTGACAAAAAGGAAGAATGAAATATATCAGGTGTTAAACTTCTTGTACCATCCATGAAAGTTAGGCTCATTTGGAATGATAAAGTCCTATGTACCTGCATGAAACATAGAATTTTCTGTGAGATTTCTGAGTGATAGGGTAAAACAAGAGCTTACAGTTATCACAAACTACGAAAAATGAAAGTCATTTAGCTCAGTGATAAGATTGAGCTGCAACAGTGCAAAGAAAACAAATCAAACAACGCCGGACAGGAAGGAACAAAAAAAAACTTTGTGAGCTTAGGCTTAATCATTTGATCCTGCAAGAAAGCAGCACTAAGGGCTCATTTGTAACACATGAATTTTATACAATTTTTATATAAATTAAACTAAATTCTTTTAAAAATACTAGGCCGAAGCCACTAGAAGAAGAAACAAAGCAAGGTGGCAAATTTTGATTGATTCCTTCAGACCTAGGTTGAAAAGACAAAAGGAAAGCGTAAGTTTGGGCTTTGCCAGATGAGTTGCCAATATACTTTCCTTGCTCCGCTTGTTTGTTTGACACAGCCTTTATACTAGAGATTTAATAATTTGCTACCGTCATAAAGTTGTTTCGTTTTTTTACTATCCTAGCTTACGTATCATTGACATAAATAATTTCATATATCATTGTTTTGAAATGGTATTATAATAAAAAAATTATATTGAGAGCGGCAAATTATCAATTTGTTCACCTTTGCACCCTGAAAACAGTATCAATGCACCTAGTTGCTTTGTCGATCATCACCCATTGAAGAAAGAGATCAAAATTGTGCAGCAATGAACTCTTCATCCAATGGGGAGAACAGCATCGATCGCAATCCTAAACATGGCGGCGTCGCAGGAGTGCAGTACAGGTCAGGACGGCCGGGCGTGGATCAGCCGGGCAATTCGTCGAACAGCCAGCGCGCGTGCGGCCGTGCGGGGCAGAGTGAGACTTAGAGTACATGGACCTGGAATAGGGGTGCGGCGGAGGTGGGAGGGGGTCAGGGGAGGGCTCGGCGACGCCGTTGAGAAAGAAATCGCCGGCGCCGCCGAGGGAGTGGTCGGGTTTTGCCTTCGAAGTCTGAGCTCGGTGAGTCCGATGATGGCTGGAAGGATCGAAATGAGTACTCTCGAATGGAAGATTTTTAAAGAATTTCTTGTGGGTTTCGCACTAATTCCTACGAAAGTTTTATATAATTCATGCGCTCCAAATCCTTCTCAGAGCGTGCGTGGGCAAGACATTTCATGCATTGTTGGAAGAGTTCAAGATATAATAAAGCAGCGGGTCTATTTCGAAGAGCTTAATATTACAAACTGATATTTTGATACTTTTTAGCTTGTATATATTAGAGGAAAATTTTGAACTGTTTAGAAGAGCTAGATGAGCTAGATATTCTAAGAGTAACCAGAACTTTTAGAAACTCTCGCCTAAGATTTCTAAGCGTGTAGCTATTTAGTTTTATAATTTAAAGAAAAAATCTGCCTGTTTCGAAGGAATTGGATATCACTGAACTCTCCCCAAACATGACCAAGAGTGCGAGTTGAAGATTTTTAGAAACTAACTACCATGAGTAGCTGAATAATCTGAATATCTCGCTAGTAAAAATCTAGAGAAGCTAGCATTTTCTAACTTTTAGATTATGGTTTATTTTCAGATTCTGCAGCTAGTAATTCTCACAATCTAGATCTAGAATCTAGAGAATCTATTTTAACTTCATATTCTAGAAATAGTTGTAGCTGCCAGGAACTGCAACAAACAAACCCTAGTCTGGTTGCTTAGGCGAGCCTGGCCTTCAGCTGTTTACCTATCAAGCTCTTTGCTCTCCAACATACACTTGTGGCAGGAAAACTACCTACTGAATATTTGAAGTTGCATCGACCAGCAAGTTGGACAGTGTGAACATAGCGAAATTCTACCGTTGTTGATTTAATTAGATGAAGGTTATTAGTTATTACAGGGATGAAACCACCTTTTGCAGAACTGCAGTACATGCAAAATCTTACATGTTCCAAGATGGCGACCATGCCTTGCTGAGAAAAGCAAATGCGCAAACCATTCAACCAAGCATTCGGTAAGGTTACATCGCCGGCTTTAATCTCTCACTCTGCTGGTAGCTGGAGTAGTTCACGGATACCCTCAAGCACCTGCACGGGTAATTGCATATAGGTAATCTATAAGCCAGAGCAACATCTGATTTCAAGCTATATACTGAATAAATGAAACATTAGTTTAATTTGTTGTGCATACCATCTTGATCTGTGCTTTTATGCTCGCGATGAGATGCGTGTACTCGTCTATTTGTCTGCAAACATGGAAATTGACAGGATTAGTATATGAATGCTGCTACAGGGAATCATGGGCATCAAATGAGAAGAAGGGCAAATTAAAGAATCAATATATTTACATATAAACAGATGTAGCCACAGGACCCCACAAAAAATAAAAGGAAAACATTAAAGCATAAAGGAAACAAGCCTGGATCACACACGAAAGCATAGATACTGCAGTGGCAATAGAGCAATCAATGACCTAAACAAAACATAAGTATCTGTCAAATGGAAATGATGTTTTATGAATGAATATGTTGGGAGAAAAAATATCGAACCTCACACCTCAAGGCAACAAGGTATCTTAAACTATAATAGTTTTCATCCCAGAAAATATGGGGTTCAGTACATAACAAGATGAATGAAACAACATAAACGTGTAACTATACGCTATGATACTTGAGTACAATTAGATCCAAGTATCCAGTGCTGATAAGTCAACCTATACCTCCCCAACATAAACAATGGCTGTCAGTGTATAATGAACAAGACAAGCATGCCAGCCTGCCTACCTGCATACTCGTACACACAGAGCGGGCCTATATATCTACAGCCAAACACAGTACACTGCAAAATCAGCAGTTGGGGAAGACATCCAGAGTATATAACAACATAATTGGAACCAAGTTAGCATAACAATGTTGAAACAGCACACTAAGCACAAACTCATCTGAGAATTGACACAATTAAGAAAATAGAGAGTATATTCTATGAATTGAAGCGTGAAGAGAAGTAGTTTAGAATGGTAGAAATGACTAAATGAAATAAGTGGTCTTAGTAAAGTTTCTGAAGGTGTACTGAATATGCACGCAGAATATTTGATGCACACCAGTAGCAGCCAGGATCAGCACACTAGCATATGCCCAATAAGTGTGTTCCTTTTTTGTCATGCATGGGCAAGCATCAAGCTCCAAATATACTGTTTAGATATATATAGATACCCTGAGTGTCAAAATTTTCTAGAAGGCTCAATAACCATCGAAGTACTAAAGAAGACAGGAAATCCACTGTCTTATCTCCAGGACGAAAAAAACAAACCCACATTTTCACCTATAAATAACACGAGACAGACACAATATATGGTAACTGTGAAAACTGTGATAAAGGTAAGCATAAACCATCAAAACGTCCCTCAACCATCAATATCCCTATTCCACAACTCTTTTGACAATTGAGTGATTGACACACAAAAGATAGCATGATCTCATACCCAATTGTCACTTTGTCAGAATAGAGTTACCTTGCCAACCTTGCTTCTCTTACAGATATAAACTGCAAAGCTTCTTGCCAAGTAAATTCCACATGGAAACCTAGGCCAATATCCACAAAAATGTGCCTTGTATCTGGCCTGCAGAAATCAACACACAATAAGGAAATAAAGTTATATCTGAAAAGTCAAGAACAGCGAAAGAGGATATATCTCCTATGTTCCAAAAAGGTTAAGTTTGTCAACACTTCATAATGATTTTCTATGATTAATTCGAACTCTCCAAAGCTAAGCTAACAGCTTTAAATATCAAAACGAACAAGTTCCAAGCCTGCTTGTTTTTTTTGAGGTAAACAAGTCTGTTTGTTATGTTCTATGTCAATAACCAAGGATATTTTTCACAATTCAACCAATGAAAAATAAAATTAAAAAGTTTATTATATTATGTTCCATATGCTAGCAGTTTTTTCTCCATCAAGGACTGTCGCCCCTATTTCCGCTATTCAGATGGAAACAATAAAATCATGTAGAAATACATCATTTTCTCACTGCCAACAGTCATCAGTGAACTGTTGTTGAATAATGTAGTATTTTAAGTAGTGTACCTAAACAAAACGTCGGTGCACATTCACCACCGCCTAATGGCACAATCATCAGTTAGGTTATGTCAAAGTTCATTAACAGATGTTGGAGTCTTATCATGAATTGCGATGTAAAAGATAACGATGGCGAGTTAAGACTTTTCTCAGTTAAGGAGAGGAGGGAGGACGGTGTTTACACTTCTGCCTGCATGTACACCTCAGAGCCAAGATTGACCATGGATCGCATGCTGGTGACCCCATTCTTCTCCAAATTCTCAATGTTTCTCTTCAAGTCCAAGCTGCCACCATCCAAACAAAAACCGGTGATACGAGCAATCAGCAATGCATCGAGACAATAAGCCAACATCAGTAAGGTTTACAAGCTAAACTAGAAAAAAAGTTCAGTACGGTGAGGAGGAAACGAGGAACGAATCTTACAAGGTCTTCTGCTGCTGGAACAGCTGATCACGCTGGGCGATGGCGTTCACGAGGTCGGGCTTCAGCCTCCGGTCGACGAAGTCCTCGAACTTCTTCACCTTCTCCTGCCGCAGCCAAGCCTCCGCCGCGGCCATAGCGACGGTCCAGCTCGGTTCCCCTCGGGGACGGTTCGTTCGTGACTCGTGAGACACTCACTCGCCTTTCTCTACCACGGCTGCGCCCTCCGCCTCCGCCCTCTGCGGGGAGAACGGAGAAGACTTATAGCTACCCTGCCTTTCTCCGCCGCGGTTGCCTCCCCCGCCTCCGTCCTCTGCAGGGGAGAGCGTACAATACTCCGCCACTCTGGCCGCCGCGCGCGTGTCGGCGTGTGCCGCGGAGCCCTCGGAAACTGGGTGAGAGAGCGAGCGGAGGCGTGGCAAGGTGGAGCCGTGGAGGGCTTGGCGAGTCGCCGCCACCGCCGTAGTCGAGTAGCATAGCCGAACCGACCGCCGCCGCCACGGGAAGTAATTGGGCCGGGCACGCGGGAAAGATGGGCCGAGTTCTTGGGCCACACGAAACTTTTGAGGCCCACAGAAGCAAATCGCACCGCACGTTGCATCTGCTTGGTTTGTTTTTTTGTTTCGGATAGTACCACCTCGGCAGTTCACATCGGCGGAGTCGCTCAGGGATATATAAAACGAGGCGCAGGGCTTCGTTACAAAGCATACCTTTCTCGGCCTTTTGGCTAAGATCAAGTGTAGTATCTGTTCTTATCAGTTTAATATCTGATATGTGGGCCATGTGTCCACTTCGATATTAAATTTATTTATTGTGGGGAGGGTCCACCACAGTGGCTTGCCACTGGGGCCCTCGCGTGTCGCCCGGACGTTGCACTACAGTCCGGGCCTGGCGCACCCCTACCAAATCTGAATCGAAATTTCGAATTTAAATAATGACCGTTAAAGAAGCGAGCTGTGATTGATTTTGATAATAAAATTGATATGGAAATTAAATGAGATGTGTTGCAATTGGTTGAGATACAAAAGTTATCATAGGATTAAGGAGAAGAAATTAACTTAGTGTTGGTTGTGAATAGTTGAGATGAGAAAGTAAGTATAGAAATTAGATGATAGGATTGTATGAGATGGAGTAAATGGAGAAGTAGAAAATTTTAAAAGTATATATATTTTAGGACCGGTTGAGTAGCTAATAATAAGTTGACACGATTCATACTGCAAACCAGAACTGAATTCGTAGAAAACAAAATATCAATTTGGACTTGACGTTTTCTCGTTGGTTCGCTTGTCTATATCTACGTCTTGATTATTTTTATGATTTCTAATAATAATATCATCATTAGATAGTAATATATTCTTAAAGTCATATAAAGAGTTACTTAAGAATGAGCTCACCTTAAGATTTAATCATCGTGCTCGAACTCAAGTATTAGTCCTTGCATAGCAACCTGGGGGACATCGTGTGTATCCAAACAACTAAAGGAGAGATATCCTTATCAAAAGCTAAGGAGTCGGGCTCACCACTTAAAAAAATATGCAAATGTTGGTAAAGTGTTAGGCGACCGAGACCTCGAGCATCGTAACATAGAACTGTTCCCTAAACACACTCATGTACTCTTGTCTTGACTGAGCACATTTGCAAACCCATAGTGGAGCATAGGTGATGGAGGACGAGGTGTCCGATCTTTTATTAGGTGGATGATAAACAATAATTTATGGTGAGACACACGATCTGGTTTTTTACCCCCATTGGCATTCCTATGTTTATATACAATGTTTCGTTGCTAAAATTTTGAGAATGTTTTTCTTTGATGTGATTGTGCCCGATGATTGATCTTAGTAAAATATGCTCATGTGTATCTTATGTCCATACCTATTTCAGTGCAAATTTTATAGACTGAAATCTCCTGCCATCTGCTGGCACGAGCGATTTTTGGGCGGCGTGGTCACTTCCGCGTGCGTCCACGTCGCCCCAGCGATGGCCATGCGTTTTTGCGAAAAATCCCTCATATTTATCGGTAATTGCATCAAGGTACAGCGTCGTACTTTCTATAGTTGTACGTTTTTATGTTTACACCTCGTTTTCTTAAGATATGCTAATCAAAGAGAGAAAATTGACAATATTAGAGCGCGCTCTAAAAACGTAGGTGTTTTTTCGCAAAAATGCCTAGGCCGCTGGAGCCTCACGTGCGCGTGATCGGGATTCGGCTACCTCGTCCCTCATGCCTAACCTAGCCGCCCGCACTAGCCCTCATCCTTGTCGCCGCCAGCCGAGCGTGACGAAGGCCACTGCTGTCATGATGCGTGACCCGCGCGAGAGAGGCTGGCCACCGCCGCCGCGCATCAGGGCTTGAGATTCTTTACCGCTGGCATTAGCTATCATGTGTGGCTTTGTTCTTGCTGTTTTTTCTTGGGTGATTTTGTCCCGGTTTTGGCTGTTTATCTCCGTGAGATTGGTGTGGTTCACTCTGTTGAGATTAATAGCGCGCCCTGATTCTCTATATTACTGGGTTTTTTCCTCGTTAGCTGAACTTGCCATTTTTTGCCAACAAAACAGGAGTTGCTTTTCCAGTTTTCCTTGCACATTTTAGGCCTTCAGCTACTGAACTCGATTATTGTTTCATTTCCTTCTAATTAGGATTGTGTCTCTAGACTCTGTGTGCTCTGCTCTTAGGTTAAATTCACTGCTCGGGAGAGTTTCATCCTGTAAACTATATGTTGATCTTTCAGTCTGGTAGGTTCCTAACTGAACTCCCATTGTACTGGTTTGGAAGCAGGGAAGAGAGAGCCCTTCTCAGAATTTTTCTTTCTTTCTGTAATTAAGAGACAATTTCATTATTGTTAGGTATAAATAAGTTGCCAAGAATCCATAATAAGTCTATTTGGACATCAGACTTGCAGAATTAATAAGCAACAAAGGTCTGCCATAGCCTTCGTCGTGTTCTTTAGCGTTGCCACTTGCCAGCACAGTAGCGTTAGTCATAGATTATGACTTATGAGTTTGATCTTTTTGTTAGCTTCTATATTTTATCGTTTTAGGTGAATTAATAATCAATAAGCATTGACTCCCCAAACTTTTCTATGCAGGTGCTAAACTTTATGTGGCTGAAATTCTTCCTGATTTGGCGCTACTTTAGGTTTTGGTCACTGGTAATTCAACATTTAAATTATGTGTTTTGTACGATTCATCGTGCAATCTTGTGTAATTTTACCTCTTGAACAGGGGTTTATAGATAGGGCAGCAATTCTGGTTCGGACCTGTGAGCCAGCTCGTGGCTCGAAGGGTCAACGAGTCCGAGCTGATTTAGTATCTCCGGCTCGGCTCACGAGCCGCTTGCTGGCTCGGTGAAAAGCTCTGCAGCAAGCGGGCAGCGGTCAAGCGTCACTAAGGGTCTGTTTATTTCAACTTAGAATTATAACTGTTGGGAAAAAATAATCCCATCATGTTTATAATCTAATATTTCAAGTAGCGGAGTACTTCGAAGACAGAAGCATGCTGTTCAGGGCTTCGGAGGTTTACGATTCGCCTGCGAAGACACTCCAGAACCTGCATAACGTACGGAGGGTCATAAAGAATTGTCTCCCCTTCGGTGGTGTCTCACCCCAAAGGACCATCGTAATGATTGACATGACGTTTGCTTTCTAAGTACGTTCACACTAGGGTTTATAATTTTACCCCTACGAAGTCTTGTGTACAAAATCCGCAACGATGATTGTAGCTAGAGGGTAAATTATTACTTTTCTGTTGTATTTTTGTCTATAAATACCTGCCCTTCCTACTATAATAAGGACGAAGAATTCAGTCCGAAAATACACCTCGAACTAGACGTGGGGTTATTATCTTTTTTGAAGGCCTGAACCAGTTTGAATTTCACTTCATGTTTAATCAGTCCTTCGCGACTAATCGAACATGTTAGCGTAAACCCTAATGCTAACAATAGTAATCTAGCTTATTTTTATAAGCTAAAATAAACATGTCAACTTATTATAGTCTAGAGTGTAGATTATAACAATCTAACTGGTATAACCTAGTTTTTTTTATAAATTAGATTATTATAATCTAAACAAATCGGCTTAAGGTCCCGTTTGAATGGACTAAAACTAATAGCTAGTTAACTAATAGTTAGAGCTAATTGTTAGCTAGCTAATAGTTAGTTGGCTAAAAATTAGTCTATATCTGTTTAGATACTTTAGACTAATAGATGGCTAAAGTCGATTTTACCCCTGCTATAATAATTATGCTATAGTAGTGTAAGGGGCAAAATAGTCCAAGGGCCTCTATTAGTTTAAATTAGTTTATTTTTATAGACTAATAAACTAACTATTAGTTAGTCAAAAAGCTAATAGTTAATTTACTAATTAATTATAATGTTT
>KE373126.1:79882-104015 GCA_000418225.1 Zizania latifolia | reverse complement strand
CGCCATGGCGGCTCGGGTGGAGCGAGAGGGAGGGGGAGATCTGTGGCGCCGCTGGGATTTGATTTGGTCGAGTCGCTTCGCTTCCGTAATCTGGCCGCTTAGGTGCTCCCATTTCGTGGGTTCTTTGGGCCGTAGGCCCGTCCACATGTGAGCCCAGCTAGTTTGGTAAATTCGGGCTTACTTTGGTTTGCTTCTATCCTCGTAATAGCGTTTTCTCTTCAAAATCAGATTCCAGCAGAATTTTCATCACATCATCCAAATATAGATGGGCGTCTATATTATATTAGAGAGAGAAACATCAACTTCCTCACGCTATCCGTAGCAGGCTATTGAAAGATATTATTAAAATATAGATAAGATAAATGAAGTTTGTATAGGTAACTAAAAGATATTATTAAAATATAGAAAAGTGTGGTATGAATAGTGTAATATAGATGGCTATTAAAATGCGATAAAATATAGAGATGAATCTTTTTAGATGGACATCTAAATTTAAATATAGAGGTCTAAATTTAGATGAGCTGAGCAGCAGACGAAACACACCATCAAAATTTATTTGTACTAATTTTTTGGCATTGTCTACTGTTATTTTTGTACTGCCCAAATTTTGCAGGGTATTGTCGATGTTCTACCAAATTTTTCTGAAATAACTCGGTTTTGATTAGCGATGTCGATGACTGTGATAGTCTCAGTCACAAAACACAATCTTAAGATGGACTTGAATGATCTCGTTGGTATCGTGATTCGTGAGACTTTAGATAGGCTAGAATGAGATGAACTGTCCGAGCTAGACTTGCCCATCATATGAAAAGGGTTGTTTTTTATATACTACTTTGACTATCACTGGGAAGATGTAGTGTGTCAAAACATATGTTTTACTTATTAATAATTAGAGAATTTGACATTGGAGTGAATACACATTCTGCCTTGTCATAGAGGGAGTAATCGAAGTGCATTGCTGAAAAACGCAAAACGAAATTGTCGGCTGTCGCACTCGCAATGCTCGACAAGCCCAACACAGATTCATGTGTTCCTGTCTGGTCTCCACGCTCCATGAGCACCGGACAATCCAGCACACACGAAACAAATTCCCAGCTTTTTCCCATTGCCAATGGAAACTGAGCTCGAGCTGCAGCTCACACGCTGTGAGTGACGCAGTGCCAGTGTGGATTCATGACACTTCAAATTAATTTTATTAAATATACTATAAAATATATCTATTTTATAATAGTGTATTTATTTGATATTGTATATATTTTATTATATTTTATTTAAACTTGCAAAAATTAGATAAGTTTAATTTAAAAAGATCAAACTTGTTGTATAAAATACAAGCTCTATTGTTAAACTTGCTCAAAAAGGAGGGGAAAAGAAGAAGCTGCAGGGGAGCATGCAGGCTTGGAGCTCAATGCCTTTCTCCTGTTGAAAGCCGTGTCCCCTGTTTCCGGGGCTAATTCACCTGCTCCCATCTGCTAATCGCCTGCCGCTAACCTCCAGTTCTGCACTAACATACATCCTCGCCTGAAAGCAGCACGCGGGAAAGCTGCACCATTTGGGACTTGGAACGCCTAAATCTCTGAAGATTAACGTTCTGCGAGCTTGTTAAAACTTGTCAGTTTCTGAATGTTAGGGTGTGCATGTTTCTTGTGTTTTCTGGCTGCGACAGGAAGAAGAAGCAGAGGAGATGATGGATCCTTCTGCTACTGTGTTTCTTTCTCTACTTCTGGATGCTGCAAAGATTCTACTACGAGTGCGGAATTAGTGCTTTTCGAGTCATGCGGCCCAAAGCTAGCAATGTGGCAACTGGCAAATGATTGTGCACTAGCTCACTACCCTTCGCTAGGGCAGAAAAAGCTTTCACCTTTGACTGCTAAGCTGATCAGTAATCACCATTGCTCCACTAATTAGCAATGTGAGCACCACTTTGGCAATGCCAGTGTGTTAATCCTGCAGGTGATAAACGCTCTCCTCCGTGCTGCTCTTCTGTTGCATGGCTACTTCTGAATTCTGATACTGATACGCCTTAGAAGATTCAGAGAGCTCCAGCTTCTCTGAAACACGCAGTAGCACGGCGAGTGATAGTGTGATACAGCCTACACGCTGTCCCCCATGGAGGAGATGGCCAGACAAAGGCAGCTGCTGCTGCTGCTCGCTCTCCTCCTCGTGGCGCTGCTCGCGACGGCAGTGGCCGTCGGAGGAGACGGCGACGGAGGGGGTGGTGGAGGGAACGCCGAGGCGAAGCCGCCGGACGGGGCGACGCCGCTCGACGCGCGGGCGAGGGGGTGGCCGCGGCGGCTCCCGGCGACGGAAGGGCGGCAGCTGGTCCGCGGCAGCGCGCGGCGGGTGCGCAACTCGTCGGACCCTCTCCACAACCGTTGACGTAGTTACACGGCGATCTGTGCGACTGTGCCGATGGCCATTGGAGTTCTTGCGTTGCTTCTGCATGTTTTTGTCAGCCGTGATGCTCATGGCTGCAGATCATGGCGCTGTGTTCAGAGAATCGAAACACGTCTATAGAAGTACATGGTTTTGGTCTAGTTTGATTGCTACTTCGACTCTTCGTGTGTTTGTAATCAGAAACTAATCGAGATTTTACATTTTATGTCTGAATTTACACGTTGTGATAACCTCAGGGCCAATCTACTCTGTAGTTTTGCTGTTTACTCCTTTTGTGTTAGAATGCTCTCTTCTGTCATTTTTGTTCTTCCATGATGCAAACATTGGGACCTGCTAGATATTTCTCTTGGCAGTTGGCACCTCACTTCTCACTTGTTCCTTGTCCCTCTGCAGCTCTGCTTGTTCTTATGCTTTCACCAGAGGATAGGATTCTAATGCTATGCACTTGCCTCTCATTACTTTTCATGTACACTTTCATTGATGATTGATGTGCCACTGGATTACCATAAAACAGCACCATCACTAACGAACCAATTAATATTTTATCATTTTTGTTAGAATCTATGTCTACTTAAAGGCATGAGCTCTGCCATTGTGCCACTAGAATATATCTCTCCACAAGTAACAGTGGTACTGCCCATACACAGGAGTACAGCTATGATCCATTGTATGATCAATTCAACTGGTGTTGTGTGATCCGAATAATCGATCCATTGTATGATCCATTTGTATGATCCATTGTATGATCAATTCAACTGGTGTTGTATGATCACTAGTGGTGAATCGAATAATCGATGCATCACTAAAAAAGCTATGAGGCTCACATAAACCCTTTTCTCCTACAACTTCCTCACACAACGACCAATAGATGAATATATCTATTTTTCATTATTGATGAGAGCTAGCTAATGAACCATGCAATGTTATGCATCGATTCTTCTCTCTCCTATATAAATTGGCTCATACAGTTGCTACTCAGGATGATGCATTGGTTTGTCTTCCTCACTGTAGAAGAGCAAGTGTCTTGCATGCATTTTTGTTGTTGTTATTATTTCCTGCATGATGGCCTATGCAGCATTGTAATTATTATTTCCTTCATGATATTTTGATAGCCAAGTTACCATTTGTTTATCATTTCAATTGCTCCCTTCCGTCACAAAAGGAAGTCGCTTTTTAACTTTTCAAAGTCGACTAGATATAACTTTAACTACTTAATTCTTTTGTATAAATCCAAAAAAGTCACGCAAGTATAACATTGTGACAAACCGCAAAACCGCCATGTCATTTTCCTGTTGCAAACATCTTTATTCTAACCAATATTTATGGTTAAATTTATCTTTAGTTGACTGCACATATCCTAAAACAGCCGTCTTTTATGTTGATATTATAGTTCTCAACTGTTACGATGAAGATTAAATCAAATTGATAAACTGTATGACTCTTTTATTTTGATTATGATGTCACTCTAAAACAGGATATATAGAACTATTTAAGTCAATGACATGTGAACTGAGATGATAAAAATACGAAGTTATTTCTTAGCAGTGGCAGATTATTAAATCTCTTAGATAACATGAATGAGCTGTTTACTATTGAAATGATAAACGAAAAAGATCAGATTTGCCGCAAAATTCTTATATATATAATGAACAATCTGTACATCAATTACACATCTACAAGCGCAGGCTCAAGTCAATATTTTGCTCCAGGTTCTTCTTTGGCTCCTGAGAACAATCCTTGAAGCTACCAGACCAAACTAACCCCCCTCGACCTTCTTCAGCAGCAAGTAGAGGCAGCCAGCTACTCGCTTGGCCTCCATGGAATCTCGCTACGACAACGGCAGCTCTCTCGCCACGCCCCTTCAGCGTCGTGGAGTGTGGATTAACCCTCAGATGCCGTAGAAAGGAAGCGGCCGGAGAGAGGCCGGCCATGATGAGCTGCTGCTGCTGCTGGAAGCTCCGTGACTGTGACCTCCTTGCTGCACATCTCTCCCTCTTGTGGGCATTCTGGTGCCCACCCAGGGCCTGTGAGCTGAAGAACCTCCTCATGCAGAAGTTGCATGAGAAAGTTCTATGAGGTTTGGCGCCCGGAAGCTTACCTTCGCTTGTCAGTGCATCGAGACCCAGCTTTAGCCATGGTGTCGAGGCATTGTCGTCGGTAAGCTCAGCCATGGCAGCTCGGTTTGCCGCCTTGTGTTCTTCCACTCCAGGTGCTGTCTCCATTTCTCTCTTTGCTAGCTAGGGGTAGCAGAAGAGTGGATTGCTCAAGGTTTGAGCTGTTGTGGTAGCCTCGGCTTTGCTATAAAAAGAGGCAGCAAGTGGCAGTAATTCAAGGGGAAAAGGGCAAGTTATCAGCAGTTTGAAGTGGACCAGGATATTCTAGTTTGCACACTATCCTAACCAGTGACCTAAATGCCCACTAAATACCGTGATCATTGATTAATAAATTTATGGTGATACTATTGAGTTGAAATCCAGGATCGGCTCCTGAGTGGTGGCGGCCAGCATGTTGGTTCTTATATGGAAAATTTTACGGTACCCCCAAAGATATATGGATCGTTCATTTTATTTCATCCAACGGTTCAGATTTAATTATGATGACATATTATCTTCTAGGAGGTAATAGGTCACATCTCCTTCCGTTTAAAATCATGCGCATTTGCTATCCTTTCGTTTTTTAATTCGTATGCATGTATAATCTTTTCATTCGGATGCTAAATCATATGTATGGATATGATGTGGTTGCTATTCTTCTATTTTTGTTGCGCATACATGCAGTGGCCATTCTGTTTTACCGTGCAATATCATGCGTCTTTCGTTTTGCTGTTCGCGTAATCAGAGCCAAATTGTGCGCATTGTATGCAGAATTCGTCCTTCTGTTTTTGCTGTGTGCCGGAGCAAAGTCATGCGGCCCATAAAATATAAAGGCTTCCAAAATTCTAAAATCCTCAATTAGTCTCTAGCTCAATGGAAGAGCCAAATGACTATGGGATCACAGGTTGTAGGTTCGATGCTCACACGGTTTTCATTTTTTGGCAGTTTTTTCTCCAGGTGCTTCCGCCGTGCAGGTCGCAAGAAACATGACAAGTGCGGGAGGTTCGTGTTCACGGGAGAAGAGAGAAGCGGTAATAACCGACTGTACCCGATAAAAAACAATAATAATTAATTTTATTTTAGTTAATTTAATAAAATCAAGGGTTGAGATTGATCTTATCTTTTACCCTTTAAGGAGGTAAGTGGGGCACCATAAAGGGTCCCTCTTATATTCCATAACACGTGCCTTTCATGCATACTGTCTGGCTACAACAAACTTCAGTTTCTTGTCCAGCTCAAACCTGATCAGGTCTGCACCTGCTTTAGATACCAGTGTGTATACATTTCTCTGTCTGGTACAGTTCAGGGTGTGTTTGGTTGAGCTGTAGATTCTAAAAAAACTACTGTGAGCTGTGAGATGTGAAAAGGCTATAAAGCTGTGAAAGTTAGGATAAAAACAACTTTTACAGCTTCTCTAATTTGTATATGAAAAAGTTACAGCTTTTAAAGAAACTGGTTTACTCCTAAATCTGATTGGTTCAGCTTTCAGCTTACCGACTAAGAAACTGATTGAAAAAGTCGAGCCAAACACAGCCTCGGCAACCTAATGCAGTTCCATGGCTGATCATTTTTCATGTAGTTTATTGCACCTATCATCTGGGAATCTACTCTCTCTGCCTGTAATGTCCTTGTCAATAGAGGTATGAGAATATATGTATAGAAGGACATCGTTTAACTAACCACAAAAGTCACAGAAAGAAACCTTGACTTCAAACCTGTCATGAGCTCATGCGTTGGAATGGTGAAGTTTTCCTCTCCTTTCTGCTTTTGATTGGCAAAACGGCATGCTTACTGAAAAGCGTCATGTCCTGTGGGCGCTTTTTAGATTCTTTTTTAATCGTCTTTGAACTTATCTCGAGCACTCTGTCTTTTTGTCTCTTCAGGCCGAGGCGTAGACGCCTCACGTTTTCTAATCCTGAAGCTAATCCTACCCAGGCTACATGCCTGCATCAGTAGCTTTCATATGACTTCATGTGAGTACAGCTAAAAAATTCTGAGAAGAAGAGTTTAAAGTATATCTATATTGGTGTCACGTGTAGGCTCCGATAATCTGATAGAGCTATGTAGGTTCCGATAATGTAACAGAGCTCTTCTGCTCAGCTCTCTTCCTTACTATCTGCTGCCTCCACTCTCTGTCACCTATGTCAGGTGACTTTAGGTAAGTGTAGCTAAAAAATTCAGTAGAGAGGAGCTTCAAAGTACTTACGGTGAGAATGTCTGACGTCACGTGTAGGCTCCGATAATCTAATAGAGTTATATAGGTTCTAATAATCTAATAGAGCTCTTCTGCTCAGCTCTCTTTCTTCATGTCTGATGCCTCCGCTCTCTACCACCTGTGTCAGGTGACTTCAGGTGAGCACAACTAAAAAATTCAGTAGAGAGGAGCTTCAATGTACTTACGGTGAGGATATCTATATTGACGTCACGTGTAGACTCCGATAATCTAATAGAGTTATGTAGGTTCTGATAATCTGATAGAGCTCTTCTGCTTAGCTCTCTTCCTTACTGTCTACTGCCTCCGCTCTCTGCAACATGTATTCTTCGTCGTCATGTGACGCCCTCTGATTATTTAGTTCTTTAGGTGACTCGTCGATTTAAATGGGTCTTGTCACTTCATGTTAGCCAAGCCATTAGCATTGGACAAGCTGTTGAGCTCGACAAAAGCAGAAGCTTACTGCAAACAAGTGGATGATGCACTCACAAGCACAATGATTATGCTTTTATTTTTATGCACTGATTTGGAGCCCCTTCTGATTGCAGGTACATGCAGCTCGCTTCCGAGAGGGACAACCGGAACTGTGTGCTCCACTCGAGAGCCCTACAAAGAAATAGACGGCTGCCTTTTTTTTCTCTCGTGAAAAAAGAATTGTGATGCAGACTGCGCCTAGTGGATTGGTGACTCGTAATCTGGCATTCTGATCCGGAGGAGCAACCGATCGAGCAGGCAGTAGTGAAGCGGCAAGTCGTCAAACTTTTCGTTTTATCAAGGGGGTTAGCTTTTATCTACACTCCTAATATTATTGTACAATAAGTTTTCCTAATAATTTTTCCTATCTAAATATCATTTCTCTCTAACATACTCTAATATAATATTCTTTATGTTTTACTCTTATATTAATGATAGAAAAAACCTACTTATCTTTTTTTTCTTTTATCTCTTTTATTACTGATAGGTGATGTTTGGACAGATAAAAAAAATAAGAGCCGCTCCCTAAAGTACAGAGGATGGAGGTGTTTTTAAAGATCTCTAAAAATTAAAAACCACACAAAAAAAATTGTCAGAGGAATATTTTAGACCTAAATTCGTAAAAATAAAGATAAAAAATTATATTGTGCATCTCTTGGAAACAAAGATAAAGCTACCTTGGTTCATCCGAAAAAAATAAATTATTGTTTAATATCTTAAATTAACTATATGTGCACCCTAAATTTAATATATGTAACTTCTAACCTTTAAATTGCTAACTCGGTCTCTTTCGAAGAGATCCTCTAAACCTAGCCCAAGTATGGTTTAGAGTTTAGGCAGGTGACGGCTATCAACTATCAAGTTGCGTGCCAAAACGACGGTCATGATCTTGTCTTAAATCTAATAATAGACTTTTGAGTTTACATTCTCCAAATCAATCCGTTATTATCTTATTACGGAGACGATGATGGCTGATGACCTCATCTCAAAAGGAGGAAGATGATGGCTGATGACCGTATGTTTATCCATTCATCCTTGGGTGGACGGGCCGGGTCCTGTTATTATATGCATTCTACTAGTAGTCCTAGTAGAGTTGATAGTGGCCATTAATTTAAAAGGATAAATCGATATCGATATTTTGATTGAACATATTTTGGTATATCGTCGTTAGCAAATCTGCATCAGTTTATCTCTTTTGCCATCTCCTCTTTAGAACGCTTATTATAAAAAGTTATAATTTTATCTCTACGCACAACTCTTTTTAGGGACAACTTTACTTTTATAGTCTCTATTACAACTAATTAAGGTAATAATAGAAATTATTTTTAATTCTCGGATGATTGAGATCGAGGGTTAACATTTGAAATTTCTAATACCCTAAGGCCAAAGAAAAGAAGCCGCACGGGCGGCAAGTAACATTCCAACCTGGGCCTCGCGTGGCACGGGGCCCATCCATCCAAGCCAATCCTTCATCACATGGGCCGGCTACTTCGAAAATTTGCTGCTTTTGCTTGCGTAGTCGCGAGCAAAAGCAGCAAGATACGTACCCCTGCTGCGACGGTCAGAGTCCATGCACGATTGCACGTCAGCACGTGTGCAGTCGACAAAAATAACAAGAGGATAGTGTAAATTTGTAATGCACTACTACTCTGTATTACCACCGACCTTGCCTCTCTCAGGTCACGCCATCAACGAGATATATCCATATTGCTCTCTTAGTTCCGAATGAGATCTCTTGTAGTTAAAAGCATCGTAACATCATTACCGACACATGATCTGATAATACTAATATTCACATATTAATATATTAGTAGTAAAATCACTCTGCAGCAGCCTATCTAATCGATACTGATTTGGCTTATAACGGTTTAGTTATCGCAGAATGTTAGAAGGCTGGTAATCGAGCCGACTTGAATGGTGTGGGTGGGGAAGAGGCCGGGGAACCGACGACGACACGACGACACACATCATGCGAAGCGTACTAGCACGCACACCTCAGCGCGAGACAGGCAGGCTCGACCGGTCGATCTCCCGTCGAGCGGACAGCTTGACACCGGCCGGCGCTCCGGAAGGCCTCGTCAGACGCCATGATTTGGTCTTTGCATGGTTCCTTCCTTCGCCGTCGTCTCCGTCTGTTCGTCGTCGTTCGGTCCGTCGTTAGGTAGAGAGACCACGCAGATGCATGCATGCACTCATGCACGGCCTCCTCCTCGTCGTCGTCCTCCTCACGTTGGACCAGCTGCTAGTGAATATGGGCGCGCAGAAAGCGCATGCCTCGTTGCACGTGCCGTGTCGTCTCTTATCCGAGCTTGCCGGCGATCGATCGATCGAGCCATGCATGGTGTCCGCCGTCTCTTTACGCATGCATGCGCACTGTCGGCCTTTAATTTGTCGATCGCCTGCCGGTGGCTGATCATACCCACTCTGATCCATGCATGCATGGCACATCCTCGATCCGAGCTACCAGCCAGCTTTATAATTTCATCTCATCTTTTGATTATTTCTGCATGGATTGCAGCTAGCTAGATCATGGCCCGGATGGTCGTCACCGAGACACTGACTCACCGTCACTGTGTGTCGATCTCATTGTCATCTGTGTCGTCTCCAGTTTTATCATCATATCTGTAGTCATCTCGATCTACTGCTACTAATAATGGAGTACTGCTGGACAGTGAGTGAGCAAGTCCGGTTCACCCAATCAAATCCAAAAAGGAGCTAGATATATCTAGCTAGTCGATCGCGAGCTACACGTATAGGCCGGGCTCACCACCAAATATATGCTTTGTGTCGACGAATTCAGTGGCAATTAGAACATTCCGCGGAGGTTTTTGCCGCGTGCGTTTAACCACTGTTTAGGTGTGCTTACAGTTAACCATGGTTAACAAAACCGGTTTTCAAGCTAACCATCAGCCAACGGATAGGTAACCGTAGTAACCGAATGAATCGGTTGTTGTTAGCAATGCAGCTAGCCCACTATTTAATTAGGTCATCCAAACAGGCAGAACGTAACTAGTTGCTTAGCTAGCTAGGGTGAGTGATTTCACTCCCCTTTTAAATTTTCACCCATATATACATGTATATATGCTTCAACATGCATGGTGTATATATTCTCTGAAAAAATATGTGATGCGTTCTTTGCAAACAGGAGCTGTAAACTGCATACTATCTCTTCCGAAGCTACAGATTCTCCAAAAGGCTTTAGTCTGACGTTGTGAAGTGGTCTAGCCTCACCACTCTGACTGACGTCTCAGGTCCAACCACCTCAATGTTTCTATTACCCACTGGTGGGCCAACATCATATCGCCTATATGGCAAGACAACCGAAGAAATCCATCTCCTCACTTTTGATCCTAGTGACCTAGGAAATCTCGAAGAGAGAAACGCCGGAGTATTCCGGAACATTCAATCTAGAACCCACAAAGATTCTATAGAAAATCAAAGAGGAAGCCAGAGTCTGGGCTGAAGCCGAGGCATCCTGCTTAGCCCCTTTCCTTTAATTCTCTGAATTCATATTCTGTTGATTTCCTCTTCCTCTATATACATCCTTAATCTTTAATCTAAAATACCCGGCAGTTCTCGTGCCGTTCTTAAAAAAATATATGCACAGCTAAATGATATCTCACTTGCAATATTCTCTTGGACTCTCTTGATTTCTTCTTTCAACTCTGGATATGCCCATTTGGACTAGTTGAGTTATTTTACTAGTATATACAGTAATACAATTATGAAACATCACGGCAAAAAGTAGATTATCCGGTACGGAAAGTCAAATTAATGGCAACATATGTGCCATATGTTGTAATTAACCAGACAATTCCTTTCACATCCGGACGACGATTTCTTCGACAAAATTAACCAGCGGCGAGACGACACGCGTCTAAGAAAAATGACGGACGACAGCATCATTTGTCAAATTCGATCCGATTAATATTACAAGCAAGTGTGGAGGAGAGCGTACGGTGATGTGTTTGTCTATTAATTATGTTGCATGCGTATATGACATCTGATAATGACATTGACAATAAGCATATTATATGAGGTTAGATTGTAATTTGGTCTTCATTGTGTTGTATATATATACACGTATATTGATGGCAAACCATAGACTTGTTGGTCAGTCAAAGTGGACTTCACCGGCATGGTTGGTGAGGTTGATTTCTATCTCTGAACTTCATTAAGAAATACAGGGTTAGTTAACACGCCATTTCTGACTTAAGATCGTCGTCGGTTCACAAAATGGAATGTTGAGATGAGCATGCGAGTTTTGTTTCGTCTATGTAAGTTTTCCCTAACTTAAGATACATGCATGTATGCATCAAATCTGAAGGTATCTTCTGCAGAATAACTTTTCTGAAGAAAGGGAACTGGATTCAGATTTTTGTGCATATATTGTTCGTTATCAGGATGACATAAGACAATAATAAGACAATGGAAAAAAATTCTGTTGGTTGGGCTTCAAAGGTAATGACCGTTATGGATTAGCGTCACATGAAGATTCCGATGATCTGACAGAGCTCTCTCTTCTCTACCGTTCTGCCATCCGTTGAGTCCGTTCACTGTACGTGTGTCCTTATCGCTCTCCACCGTTAGATTACCGGAGCCTCAACGTGTTAAACTGTGGAGATTTTGAAGCTCACCTCTATTTTTTTCCTATGATAATCGAACTCAACTCGTACATGGGAGAGGAATTGCAATGGGCCATAAGATTAATTTCTCGACATAGCTTTCGGTGCGGACTAACCTAGCTAAGAAGAGAAGCCAGATGCTTGCTGATCGCGAGCATATCAAGAGCAAATATTCCCTGGGAAATGGTTACCTGTGTAGCTCATGGCCTAACATGGAAAACGGGAAGTAACTTCGTGCTGCAACTTCTGTTTCACAGGGTCCAGATTCCTCTCCAGATCAATATTTTCCACATGATTTCGACGACATCTGAACCGAATCATGTGTGACACAACCGACGCTTCGTCGCTGATGATGCAGCGTGGATAATGCTCCTTTCTTGACAGCCATGGATCACAGATGAAAAGATGATCCTACCTGTAACAAAAGATTAGCAGCTCTGCACGACCAAAGTCCAAAGTTGCAGCAGCAGCAGCAGCAGCACAATCAGAGGCTTTTACAGACTTGTGAGTGACAGAGCTAGCCCAGCAGTCAAAGCTAGTGAGAGCAATTACGGCATATACAAAGAGTCAAAGACAACAAATCTGCTTTATGTAAGATACGGCTCGCGCACAGGTTCCTATGCGATTATGTGCGTTGTTCTGTATTAAATTTGCTGGCTATTAGAAAAGACAATTGTTGTGCTAGTTCTTCTGCAATAATATTTGTAGATAATATTGATTACACTGTGGACAGCAACTGTGAGCAGTGTTGAGCCTGCACTTGGTGCCCAAACGACGGTCGTGATCACGAGAGTTCGTCGGCCGGTCGCCGCCCGAGAAATTCCGGGCAGCGTAGCACGGGCGTTGACAAAAGGAGGCCTCAACGAACGTCTGTTCCCTTCTGGTTCACGTGACGGAGACCCGAACCGCTCACTGTCCAGCACTCCAGCGGAAGGGAAAGTTCCCGGCACTTGCCCCCGTTCGCCGGCCGGAGATAAAAAAAATATGTACTTTGAAGTACTCATGGTGAGATTGGCTCACTGGCTACTCCGGTTGCACGCGTGCTCGCGAGCGCGGACGCGGTGCGGCGCTTGTGGCCAGCCAGTCAGCTCGGTCGACGGCGCGGCCGCGCGGGCGCACGACGTGGTGACACCACGCACACGCGCGCGCGCGCGCGCTATCTGCATTAATTGCCGCGCAGGACGGAGTCGCCGTGGTCAATCATGCAGGGCGGAGGGGACGGCAGCGGCAGCGGCAACCGCGCACGGGGGCGCGTCAAAACCACCCGCGTGCATGAGCCGGGCGGGGGGGTTCAAATTGTTTATTATTTAATTTGTTTGCTTGAAACCTCAAATATTTGTTACAAACATCAACTTCATATATGTTATGCTCACTCCATCTCATAAAAAAAATACTTTTAGGATAAAGTTATGAATTGATGTTGATAGTAAAAGACCAAAGTGCCATTTATTAAAAAATATTGTAAAATTATAAGTAAGGAGCATTTAAGAAATAAATTATATTGGTTTACGAACCGAGGATAGTTATGTGAGTAGAAAATCTTTAGGACAAAATTGAATAGTTAGAATTAAAGTCTTTTGGTGTAGAGGGAGTAGCTTAATAAGGGTGTATTTGGATTAGATATAATTGGATAGCACTCTTTTCGTATCTTATTATGTATTTTTCTTTGAATTCAAAAGAGAGTACGAGTAGTGCCGGATAATATATCACTTCTCACGTATCATATACCATATTTCTCTCTGGAAATCATGTAATTATAACTCTAATACATCTATTTATTAAATCCGATGTAATTAGTGTATGAAAACCCCATTCGAAAAATATGTAATATTGTTTGTGAGCTCGTAAATGGTGACTAGATAATACTTTATTATGTTCATGAGTGAACTCATACATTTTATTATATTTTTGATACACAGATATATAACGATAGATATATCTTATCTCGTATGCTAATTCAAGTATCCATTTTTTTCCCTATATCCGCCCTATAATCTTCGGGTCGGGCAGATGAACATAATAAATTTGTGCGATCAGACGGTGATTGGAAGTTTCCTTCGAACGCGAACCGGATCCAGCTGCGTCGCGCCGTCGCCGCCAGCGAGCGGGGGTTGGATTTTTCTTCTCCGTTTACAATTCCGCCCGTGCACGGTGCACGCACGCTGCGCCAGGCGAGTGAGTGAGTGATTGGCACAAAGAATATCTGGCTGCCATGCCATCCCATCCAGGCCGGCGCCCGGCAGGCAGGCAGGGATGGCCTGTCTCGTCGACCGATCCATCCATCCATCGCCTCTGAGCATGTTGCAACTTGCGACGGCTTCACGTGGACGCCAGCCGTAACCTGAGGTGAACGAACTCTAGTCTAATCCTCACTCAGCCATGGCCGGTCGCTCGCTAGCTAACCTCTCCCAACCACAACGATTCATTGAATGCTCCTCGCTCGCCTGCCAGGTTAGCCGCGCGCCACTGGCGTAACCGCCGTTGTGATTGCCTAGGTGGCCGGCTGGCGCCTACGTTAGGGAGTGCAGTGACGCGCGCGGCCATCGCGATCGGTGGGCGCGCTCGCCGCGCCCGAGGGGAAGTTTGGTATCGCCTAGCTCGTGGCCGCTCGCTTATGTTCTGTGTGTTTATGCTTCGATTCATCACACCTTACTCTAATTACTTTTCACTTAGATCTGGATATGTTATTTCTAATAGACTGTGGCACGGAATTCTATGTCGAGCTAAAAGCGGCTCGACAATGGCATCGCTCGAGAAAATCGGGGATAAGGCCGGCCTCGCTCAGCTCGGCCACTAGCTAGCTTACTACTAGAATGCTAGCTAAGCTAAGCTAAGCTCCCATGAGGCAGGCAGCGAGGCGACAGGGATTTTGCCTTCGATTCACCGCTTTCGCGGGACTGTGTACTCTGCTAAATCCGGCCAGCGTTTCTGCCGTGCTCGCCTCTGCTTCCTCGTCGGAATCTATCGCCGATAGCAACGCGAAACAGACTCCAAATCAAACACTTTGTTAATTAATCGCGTCGTCAGTCCACGGCCGGCCGGCCTTACACCAACCCGACGACCAACCTGCACAATACTTGCGCCGTCCACGCAACGCAACACGCATCCGTCAAGCAACGACTGCGAGGCGAAGTGTGCTCGGCCAGTCGGCCCCGGCGAGCTAGCTGCCACGTCTCCGCGCCCGCGGGGGTGAAGTGTGAGGCCCGACGTGGCGGCCCCGGGCGGGCCGACCGTGCCGGGGGGTTGTCCACGTCCGGACGGGACACCGGGCCCCGCCGCTGCCGCGGCGTCGACCGACAGCAAATGACGTCACCCCATGTCCTTCTTCCCCGTCCCGCTCGTCAGTCGTCTCCATCTCGCCCGTGACCGGCTCGCCTCCCTCTATAAATACCCGGCCATTCGAAGCCGTTCGACTCAGGCAGCAAGCATACACACCACCAACACAAAACATTTCCGTTCTCTCGCCTAGCTCGCACACGCCTCCTGCTACTAGCTCTTGCTCGCAGTAGCATTTCTGGGCGGTTGAGGCAATGGCGGTGATGACTGATGTGTCGACCACGGGGGCGGCTCTCCGGAGCCCGGCGTCGTCGCCGGCGGGGGCGGTGAAGGAGGCCGACGTCGAGAAGCTCCGCTTCATCGACGAGATGACCTCCAACCCTGACGCCGTGCAGGAGCGTGTCCTGGCGGAGATCCTCGGCCGCAACGCCGACACGGAGTACCTCAGGAAGTGCGGCCTCGACGGCGCCACCGACCGCGCCATCTTCCGGGCCAAGGTACCGGTGGTGTCCTACGACGACCTGCAGCCGTACATCCAGCGCATTGCCAACGGGGACCGGTCGCCAATCCTGTCCACGCACCCCGTCTCCGAGTTCCTCACCAGCTCCGGCACGTCGGCCGGCGAGCGCAAGCTGATGCCCACCATCAAGGACGAGCTCGACCGCCGTCAGCTGCTGTACAGCCTCCTCATGCCGGTCATGAACTTGTAAGTTACTATCTATCATTAGCTCTCTGAACATTCGACAGCACAAGTGCAGTTGATGATTAGTGGCGCCATGAATCGTTGTATAGGTATGTGCCTGGGCTTGACAAGGGGAAGGGGCTCTACTTCCTGTTCGTCAAGTCGGAGACGCAGACGCCGGGCGGCCTGACGGCGAGGCCCGTCCTGACGAGCTACTACAAGAGCGACCACTTCAAGAACCGGCCGTACGACCCGTACCATAACTACACGAGCCCGACGGCGGCCATCCTCTGCGCCGACGCGTTCCAGAGCATGTACGCGCAGATGTTGTGCGGCCTGTGCCAGCGCAACGACGTGCTGCGCCTCGGCGCCGTGTTCGCCTCCGGCCTCCTCCGGGCAATCCGCTTCCTCCAGCTCAACTGGGAGCAGCTGGCCGCGGACATCGAGGCCGGCGAGCTGACCCCCCGCGTCACCGATCCGTCGGTGCGCGAGGCTGTCGCCGTCATGCTCCGGCCGGACCCCGAGCTCGCCAAGTTCATCCGCGGCGAGTGCTCCAAGGGCGACTGGGCCGGCATCATCACGCGCGTCTGGCCGAACACCAAGTACCTCGACGTCATCGTCACCGGCGCGATGGCGCAGTACATCCCGACCATGCAGTACTACAGCGGCGGCCTTCCGATGGCGTGCACCATGTACGCGTCCTCCGAGTGCTACTTTGGCCTCAACCTCCGCCCCATGTGCGACCCGTCCGAGGTGTCCTACACCATCATGCCTAACATGGGTTACTTCGAGTTCCTCCCCGTGGACGAGACTGGCGCGGCGTCCGGCGACGCGAGCCAGCTCGTGGACCTCGCCCGCGTGGAGGTCGGGCGCGAGTACGAGCTGGTGATCACCACCTACGCCGGGCTGAACCGGTACCGCGTCGGCGACGTCCTCCGCGTGACCGGGTTCCACAACGCGGCGCCGCAGTTCCGGTTCGTGCGCCGCAAGAACGTGCTCCTCTCCATCGAGTCCGACAAGACCGGCGAGGCCGAGCTGCAGCGCGCGGTGGAGCGCGCCTCCGCGCTGCTCCGCCCGCACGGCGCCTCCGTCGTCGAGTACACCAGCTACGCCTGCACCAAACGTATCCCTGGCCACTACGTCATCTACTGGGAGCTCCTCACCAAGGGCCCCGCCGCCGGCGCCACGGTGGACGCCGACACGCTCGGCCGGTGCTGCCTCGAGATGGAGGAGGCCCTGAACACGGTGTACCGGCAGAGCCGCGTCGCCGACGGCTCCATCGGCCCGCTCGAGATCCGCGTCGTCCGTCCCGGCACCTTCGAGGAGCTCATGGACTACGCCATCTCCCGCGGCGCGTCCATCAACCAGTACAAGGTGCCCCGCTGCGTCACGTTCCCGCCAATCGTCGAGCTGCTGGACTCCCGCGTCGTGTCAACCCACTTCAGCCCCGCGCTGCCGCACTGGACCCCCGCGCGGCGGTCCGACTAGCCGTCCCTCTCTCGCCGGACACCGCTCCGGCGGACCACTTCTAGTAGAACGGATCGCCTCCACCTAATTAAACACTATCTGTTATTTTTTGAATTAGTTTTGATGGTTGCTATCACTCTGTCAGTCAGTGGCATGAGGGTACCTTTGATGCGGTGAAGAGTACTGGAGATCGATCGGAAGAAAGTATTGATGTATTAAGAGGTTAATTACCACTAGTAGCACTGCTTGTCTGTATCAGGAATGTGATTATAATTTAACTCTGTCTTCCAAAACCACACGAGTTCTTCACACGATCTTGTTCCAATTATTGGCCACACCTAGAAGCTTTATGCTATAGAATATAGTACAAATAAGCTTATCTAATATTATTATTTGTGTACTATGAAAATACAATATTACCATTAGATTTATTTTGTTTGTTGTTTAATCGAAAATACCATTATTTGAGATAATTTTTTATATTAGCTGAAGTGAGGATCTAAGAGCATATCCAACGACACTCTAATCTATCTTTCTAAAATTAAATCTAGATATTTTAGAAAAAATCACGCTATAACATTATTCTTAAATAATTCTCTGTGATCCTCTAAATCATTTCTCTTTTCTCTAAAAAATAGAAACTCCCTTTATAATCTTCTTTAAAATTTAGAAATTGAGATTATATGAATACTGTTGTGGACCGAATGATTTTTAGGGATGAACAGATTTTAGAATAGTTTCTATATGAGATTTTAGAGAAAAAATAGTAACTTTTTTTAGAGATGCTCTAAATAAGCTTGAAAAATCTTAAAAGAGAGATTTGTTCCACAACAGGACTCAACATGTTCTTATGGTTTATTAAGACTATAAATTTTACCTTTAAACTGTTTTTAGTTCACTAGGGATCAGTTGGATTTCCTGATTCTCCTGCGTTTCGTCCTTCCATTTCAGGCGAACCATTTCATGAAGGTATACGTGTGACGGTGTGAGTTTGTTGTGGCTGCCATGTTGGGAGATTGAGGCAAAGTGGGGGAAAACTGCCGCATTATTAGCTCATCGTTGTAACTGGAGTGGCTCTCAGCTTCTCGCCATCTCTCAACTACTGTTGCTTCGAGTGCAATTGATTAGAGCCTTTTTTTCAATTATTGCCTCAAGTGTCGACTAGATAATCCTTTTCCTGCGACGTTGACACTTGATTAAACTAATCAGGCTAGCTCAAAAAAAAAAGGTGAAATGCTGAATCATGCCGGACCGAAGCACGATCCTGCACACTGCTCGGTCGTCAGGTCTTCTTCTCCGGATGCTGCAAACGGACCAACATACTTTCCTGACTGCACCATCATTCTTGATTTCTTTCGCGTGTGTTCTTTCTCTCTGTCTCCTGTTCTCCACGGCTCCAAAAGCGAAGCAGTTTCTCCTCTGTTTTTTTTGTCAAAAGCGAAGCGGTTTCTCCTCTGTTTTTTTGTCAAAAGCGAGGGCGTTTTCCGCGGTCTAACTTGCAAGCTCTGCCGTGTCGCGAACCCTTTCAGAGTTTCAGAAATGCTGCTCCTTGTTCAAGGTTTTCGGAGCAGAGACCAAGGAAAACAGAGGCGTCCTGCTAGTGTTTGTTTGCCGTCGCGACAGCGTGCATCTTCTTGCGGTGTTTGCTGGAGCAATGCAGCACGCATCTGCGTGTGACAGGGCCAACACGATGAGGGTTGCATCCTGGTCTCTCTCTCTCTGTCTCTGAGAGAGAAAACAATGGGCAGTGCTCATCTACTGAACTGACGATTTGACCTTTGAGCTGAACTTGCATGCGATGCGACAGGGCCGTGAGCCTACCTGCAAATCTTGCCGCACAGAATCGTTATCCGCTGCACGGGAGGAACCGAGATTGATGTTTGCGAGTGTGTGCGGCGTCCACTTGTGAGGTGTAACGTGCTTGGGTCTTTGACTTTTATCTCTCTCCGTAGCTGCCAAGACAGAAAGATCAAAGTTTGACTATCCCCGCAGCCGCAGCCGGGTGCGTTCGATCCGCTCGTTGCTGCGAAATCTTTGACGCCGCGCGCGGCGCACACCAGACGATCCGGTGAGATCCGCTCACGATCTCTCGTCACGCCACAGTAAAAGCGTCCAAGTTTCCAGCTCGATCTCAGACGCACGTCCCGTCCCCGGGTCAACCCCGCGCGCGGCCCACGCGCACCGCGGCCACGACGCGCCTCGCCGCGTTCGTGGTGAGCGTTAGGCCGTGCGGAGACGTTGGGCTTCCACGATCGCGGCATGCGTCGCGCGCCTTTCCGACGAAACGGCACGATCACGACGGGGTCCGAGGACGAAACGGCCGCTCGCTCGTCTGACGCGCGCGCGCACGCGTCCCGCGTCCGCGTCGGAAACGTGGCCTCCTGGCCGAGACACAGGGGGCGGGTTCCCTTGCCGGAGTCCCGCGCGCTGCTTTCCCCGCGCCGCGCGATCGAGCGGCCACGCCCACCCGCCACCTCGGCGCCGGGCCGCCGACCCCGTTGCGTGCGGCCGCGGCCAGGTTTTACACGGGAGCGGCGCCGCGCGTACGCCGTAGGGGGTACGGCCGTGCCAATTGCCAAACTTGGCTAGCTAAGCTTGCCTTTGACCGATGGTCCGTGCCGGCCGGCCTGCGCAGCATACGATAGTTGACTAGCACGATTCGTGCCGGTGCGGCGTTGCGATCGGAGAAGCTAGCAGACATGCACCGGCGACTTGCTTGGGAAATTCTTTCCCAGGGATTCGCGGTCACATCGAAGCAGCAACTCCAAGTTGTCAACCGAGCTACGGTTTGGCGACAAGTTGAGCGCTTGATCGGTTGCGACTGTATCATGGTCGTCGTCATCTGCAATTTGCATGCGTGCACAGTCTCTCGGAATGTTTGCTTGGACTCGCGGTTGGCACTTACTGACGGGTCAAAGCATTCGGTGGAGGTGAAACTGAACTCGGATGTGCCGCGGTTCACGAGGAGCAAAAGAGGGCTCACTTGCCAGTGCCCGACTGCCAAGCAAAGTCACACGAGGAGACGAGGAGCACGAGCAGAGAGTCAGAGAGCAAGCATGTTGCGAGGCGAGGCGAGGCGATCGAGCTCCTCGCCCAGCTGCCTGCTTCTGCACCCTCGTCTTGAGCAGAGGCTGCAGAGCTCGCCCCCTCCCGTGTTTCCCTCGCACGGGAAACGCGATCGAGTGGTCGCCAGCTGCTTCGTTCCACGAATCCATGCTCCTGTCCTCGTGGCGCCCAGCAATTCTCCGAGATTGCAGCAACTCGTTGCTCGTTAGATGGTTTAGCTCGTGACAAGTTTGGCTCAGTTTGTTGTGTCTTCCTAACTAGTTGATCAAGCGTTTAGTTCGTTAGTAAAATGATTGAGTTTGAAATTCTCGTGAGCTTAACAAGTTAGTTTAGATCTAATGGACAATAGCTATCTCGTTATCTAGCTCTTGTTAGTTCAGATCTCCCGGGTCAGGAGGAGAGGGAGACCCAGTCATGCCCTCCCCGATCTCTCCCTGGATCCATGCGCGCGTCCTGATCGGGGCCTCGGGGGCGCCCCAATAGTTTTCTGTTGAGAGGCCCCCGTCGCATGATACACCAATATAAGGGAGAGGCAGAACACATGAACACTACTGTTGTTCATGTGCCGAAGCACTTTCCCCTACATTTGATCCCTATCCGATCTAAGAAGTGTGTATCGAGGCGACGAGAAGGCACCCTTGACCTCACCGACAAACCTCGACATCAAGCAGACGCCTACAGAGCCCCATGGCGTCTTCCTCTTCACCGACTAAGCCTGAAGGTAATCCTAACTAACTCTAACCCTTGCGGTCATTAGTCTTAAGTTTTCTATCATTGGTATTAGAGCTTTGGCTTGGGTTAGGTTAGATTAGGGTTTTAGGGTGGCATCGGTCTCCCCTAAGCCGATACGACCACCCTCACTAGAGTTGCCCCGCAAGAATCCCCTGTCGGTTGAGGATTAGATGAGCAAACCCTAAGTCGTTTTTCCTTTTTCCCCTCTCAGCCGAAGATCAATAACACACAAATAAAAAAAAGAGGGGGAACAGAAGGATTTAGGGTTACCCTAACCCTAAATTAAGAAACTGAGAAAAGGACTAAGGGCTCGGGTAGGGTTTACTTGCCTCGTGGCCACGCTGATCTCCTTCTCGTCAGAGACCAGGAAGAAGCTTCAAGGGCCGCCGCTCGCCGGCGTCCGAAGTCGTGAGCCTTGGTTTTCGACGGACTCCGGCCGCCGTGGACCGGCTCGACGGGCCCCGCTCACCCTCGGGTGAACGAGGGCTCCGGTGAGCGGGCCCATGAGCGGTGCTCAGCCACCGCCGGCACTCGGCACCGCCGACCGCCGCTACTCTCTCGAGCTCGCGCTCGGGTCAGGATGAAGTGAGCTAGGGTTAGGGTTAAGCGGCCGGTGCGGGGAGTTTTGTTTCAGCGATTTACGCGCGCAACTGTTAATCTTGATCGGACGGCTGCTAGCGCATGGACTGTGTTTCGGTCCAGGCAGGGGAAGACTTCTGCGGCCCAGGCCCAGGTTGCGGCCTACGCGCGCGCGGCGCCCTGGGCCGAGGCCGATTTCAATTATGGGCCAGGTGTTTGGGCTATTTTTGTTTCATTTTTCCAGAATTATAAATAATGTTTTCTGTTTTCAGAATTTTTGGAAATTAAGTATTAAGCCCAAAATTAAGATTAAGCCGCGGGCAAATTTTGTATTTAGCCAGTAGCACTGTTCTGAATTATTTAAGTATTTTTATGATGTTTTCTAATTAATTTTGTCCAACGACAATTTTAGTTAGAAAATAATTGATTTTAGAATTTAATTAAGTTCAAATTCAGAATTCATTTGCTACTGTTTTAGCATTTTAATTTTAAGTTTCATGTTTAAGACTTCCGCTGTGTATTTACACTGTTTTTTAATTATTATTCATGTTCATCCTCATGTTTAAGTATAATTTATTTGTTTTTCTGATTAAATTTGAACCAACGGGATAATTTAAATTGGAAAAATGAATAATTAAGTTGCTGTAGTAATTTTATCTCCTGATAAACGTTGGTGATAAAATTGCTATGACTAAGATAATTAGTTCTATTTTTGCCCAACGGTGATATAGAATTAATTTTTCATTAAGTATGTCACATGATTAAATTCTGACCAACGTTGAATTTTTTTATGTACCATTATATTGTGTCTGCTAATTTTAATATTTTTTATTATTGTTCCTATTCAGGCCACATACTAAGTCAGCTTTCCATTGAGCTTCTCAACGGAGAGAATTATGGCTCATGGAGAGAAAGTGTTGAGATGGCGCTTGCGCTATGGGACATAGATCTTGCTTTATAGCAAGATTGTCCTACTGAACCAGCTGAGCCCGTTATTCAGGATGGCGAGAGCCAAGAGGCTTTCGCTACTCGACAGCGGGACTTTGCTACTGTAAGAATAAAGTATGACCTTGAACGCACTAAGTGAAATCAGTCCAACAGAAAATGTCTAATGGTCATTAAGAACTCCATCATGGAGCCTATCTAGGGATCTATCCCAGCTTGTGATACTGCCACAGAGTATCTCAAGATAGTGGAGAGTCAGTATACTGGCTCTTCTAAGGCTTATACTAGCTCCATAATTAAGAAACTTGTCACGGAGAAATACCGTAGCGGAGGCAATAGAGAACGCAAACTAAGAATGAGTAACATGGCTTCAAAGTTGAAGCCCATGGATATAGAGTTGAAGGATGACTTTGTCATCCATTTGATTATGACGTCGCTCAATAAGGATTTTGAGCACTTTGTTATCAATTATAACTCCCAACCAGAGCGCTGGAACTTAGAAAAATTAATCTCCAACGACGTTCAGGAGAAAGAAAGAATCAAGGAGGCACGAGATGATTCTATACACCATGTGCAACAGAATAAGGAAAAGAAAGGATATTCTCCTAAGAAGCACTACAAGAGTCACACAAATGACTCTAAGCAGAAAGGAAAGGCTCCTGCAAAGGAACATGATGTCCCCAAGAGCACATGTATACACTGCAAGAAAGAAGGACACCACATGAAGGATTGTGTGGAGTTCCTTAAATGGATGAGCAGAAATGGTAAGGGTGTTATTACATTAATAGATGAATCTCTATATTTAGATTATTCTTCTACTTCATGGTGAATTGACTCAGGTGCAACTGTTCATGTTGCTAACTCTTTATAGGGATTCACTATGACGAGAATGCTGGGAAAAAGAGAAAAAATAATCAGAGTAGCGAATGACACCGAGGCAGAAGTGGAGGCTATTAGAGAACTCTCTTTAGAACTTAGAGATGGCTTTACCATTTTAAAAGTCTAGGCCCCATGTGAGTTTTGGTAATTAATGATAAGCGCGCGTTTGTGGACTAATATTTTTCTTAAGTGTGAAGGAAGTGATTAGGTCCTGCGCAAATAGAGGACAAGATGGCAAACCCCGGTGAAATGACGTGATTGAAAAGCGACGGCAAAAACGTTGAGGTAGCTAGGAAATTGATCGAGGTGTTTGGAGCGATCAATTAGGCTAGATTTTATTTTAATCTTTGCCGTACTATCAAGGGGGGTTGCATCGTGGCTATGAGTTGATTTTCAAGTGCCAAAATTGCATTGCATATAGTAGCTCTTGGTCACACGGTTGAGTAGCTACAGGATCAAGTTGTGTCCTTATTTTTCTGGAGCCGGCGGTCTGACCGATATGGGGAGGCCGGTCAGACCGACATGTGATAGGTGGTCTGACCGGCCATGCTGAGGAGGTCAGACCGATCTGTGTTGGGCGGTCCAACCGGCTAGGAGGTCGGTCCGACCGGTGTTTTCAATATTTTCCTGCAGGCAGTTTACAGAAACAAAAAATCAGATTTCGGTCCGACCGAGCCAATGGCTGGTCAGACCGAGTAGGTCCGGT
>KE373126.1:64134-77951 GCA_000418225.1 Zizania latifolia | reverse complement strand
CTGAAGCTAAAGTCTTTAACCCAAATGTTAGTAAGTTAGATTCTAAGACAGTGAGTTGCCATTTCATTGGCTATCCTGATAAGTCTAAGGGTTTTCATTTCTACTGTCTTGACAGACACACTAAGTTTGTAGAAATAAGACACGCAGTCTTCTTAGAGGACACTATGATTAGGGGGAGCACGGTGCCTCGAGAAATTAGCCTTGAAGAGAAGCGGGTCTGTGTGTCCACTCCTATGATTCAAGAGCTTATTTTCATGTACCTGTGGTAGAACCAGTTGGTCTAGCACCTGCTGTTGGATCTTCATTAGCAGCACCTGATGTTCATGAGAATCCTGTTATACAGGAACCTGATGTTCTAGATGTAGCTAATGAAGAAGAAGAGCCCCCACAATTAGAAAATGATGTGCCAATTCAAGATAATGTGAGAAGATCACAAAGAGTAAGAAGGTCAGCTATTCCTGATGACTATAAAGTCTACATGAGTGAAGAAATTCAAATGGAGGGCGATCCCGCCTCCTTTAAAGAAGCTATGAGATGTCCTAATTTATCTAAATGGCTTGAGGCCATGGAAGATGAAATGAGGTCCATGAGTGCCAACAAAGTCTGAAAGTTAGAAGAAATTCATAAGGGAGCCAAAACAGTAGGCTGCAAGTAGGTCTATAAGATCAAACGTGACTCCCAAAGGAATGTTGATAGATATAAGGCCAGACTTGTGGCAAAAGGCTTCACTCAGAGAGAAGGAATAGACTATAATGAGACATTTTCACCTGTCTCAACTAAGGATTCTTTTAGAATCATCATGGCCTTAGTGGCACATTATGATTTAGAATTACATTAGATGGATGTAAAGACGGCGTTTTTCAACGGGGATATATATGAGAACGTCTATATGGCACAACCTAAGGGTTTTGTCATAGAAGGTAAGGAGAATTTGGGATGCCATTTGACTAAGTCCATTTATGGACTAAAACAGGTCTCTAGACAATGGTACCTCAAATTCGATGAGACTATTAAAAAATTTGGGTTTAAGAAAAATGAGGAGAACAATTGTATTTATGCTAAGTTTAAGAATGAAAAATTTATTTTTCTAGTCTTGTATGTGGATGATATACTACTTGCTAGTAGTGATGTCAGTCTACTATTAGAGACTAAAAAATTCTTGTCCTCTCATTTTGACATGAAGGATATTGGTGAAGCTTCATATGTGTTGGGAATAGAGATTCATCGAGATAGAACTAAGGGGGTATTAGGATTATCGTAGAAGGCATACTTAGATAAGATACTAAGAAAATATAGTATGCATGCGTGTAAACCTTCGCCTGCTCCGATAGTCAAGGGTGATAAGTTTGAGAATTTTTAATGTCCTAGGAACCAATATGAGATCGATCAAATAAAATCGATTCTATATGTTTCTGCTGTCGGAAGCTTAATGTATGCTCAAGTTTGTACTTGCCCTAACTTAGCTTTCGTTATCGGGATGCTTGGCAGATATCAGTAGAATCCAGGCATAGATCACTGAAAAACAGTTAAGAAAGCCTTAAGGTATATACAAGGTACAAAATGTCTCATGTTAGTATATGAGAAATCAGATACTCTCGAGATAGTGTGTTATTCAGATTCAGACTTTACGGGATATGTGGATACTAAGAAGTCCACGTCAGGTTATATATTCATACTCGCAAATGGAGCTGTGTCGTGAAAAAGCTCTAAACAAACTGTGACGGCATCTTCAATGATGTATGCCGGGTTTGTAGCATGTTATGAGGCCACGGGACAGGCACTATGGTTTAAGAAATTTGTTCCCGGTTTAAGAGTGGTCGACAGCATCGAGAAACCACTTAAGCTATACTGCGACAATGAGCCATCAGTATTATACTCCTATAACAACAAGAAGAGTATTGCTGCCAAACACATCAACATTAAGTTTTATGTTGTTAAGGAGAAAATCTAAGATCAGACTATAAGTCTAGAGCATATAAGTACCAAATGTATGCTTGCGGATTCGCTCACTAAATGCTTGCCACCCAACGTGTTCAGAGAACACTTAGCCGGTATGGGTTTAAAGGAAAGCCTATGATCATTGGATTTCTAAGGGACCAAAATTAGATAAGCATAAGTTTCGAAATGGAAAGATGTATTATGGTTGTTGAGTCATATAGTACGTAATTGATTATTGTGATGAAACATAGTCTATGCATTGATCCGTGATGAAGCAGATATTTGGTTAAGTTTAGTGTAAGGATTAAGTTGAGATCTAGGGGGAGAATGTTGGTTCAGATCTCCCGGGTCAGGAGGAGAGGGAGACCCAGTCGTGCCCTCCCCGATCTCTCCCTGGATCCATGCACGCGCCCTGATTGGGGGCGCCCCAATAGTTTTCTGTTGAGGGCCCCCTGTCACGCGGTACACCAATATAAGGGAGAGGCAGAACACATGAACACTGCTGTTGTTCATGTGCCGAAGCACTTTCCCATACATTTGATCCCTATCCGATCTAAGAAGTGGTGTATCGAGGCGACGGGAAGGCACCCTTGACCTCACCGACGAACCTCGACATCAAGCAGACGCCTATAGAGCCCCATGACGTCTTCCTCTTCACCGGCTAAGCCTGAAGGTAATCCTAACTAACTCTAACCCTTGCGGTCATTAGTCTTAAGTTTTCTATCAGCTCTAACTACAGGCTAGCTAATTGGAAAAAAAATTAAGTGCATCCAGTATGTATAAAATACGCTATATATATCTAGTCTAGATGCATGATACGTGCATATACTTTCTATCTAACGACGAATGAGAGTTGAGCGATATTAAACTACAAGGTATATAAACTGAGATGTCACCGTCGCCACCGATGCAGGAGCCTACGAGGGGGGAGACTGAGCACTGAGGCCGCGTTAGAAGCGGAGCGGTCGACCCTTGAGCTACATGAGGACCACTCCGCGCGTGCTCGTCATGCACTCTTGCCGCTATTGCATGCGTCCCAACCTATGTGTGTTGGGTATCTCCAAGATAAGAAAAGCCTTGTCGGAGAATTACAAGTCCGGACTAAGTTCTAGAGGATTACAAGTTTGAGCTCAGCTCTAGGATTTAGCCAAAAATAAGCTACTCCTCCCGTCACTTAGGTTCTTCCCCTCTATCTTCTATGCTTTATGTGTATATGTATATTATGATCACGATCCTTCTCTTTTATACATGTGGAGGCATCACAACGACTGAACCGTGAAGCTATATATTACATAGCCACTTGTCATTAACTAAGACTAGGCTTCGGCATGCGTCTCTAGGACATGACTACCGTGGCTAACTTGCTATTGATGTTGTCCACGATGATCGCCTCTTGGGAGCTTACCTATCGGTGCCTCAATGGGCAGGTCAAGAAAGGAGGCAGGGCCTATCAGATGGCACAAAACTAAAAGAGTCGATCTGTAGGGCATGCCTTCTAATAGTGCACGTAATCCATTCTATAGGGAGTTGGTGTGTGATATCCAATCAATCACATCGCACGCCTGACTCTGGGGTGCTTACATGTTGCTTCGCCATAAGCGGTAAGATGTGCCATAGTTGAAACATGACAACACTCCATGTCTACAATATATACGTCGATTCACCGAATTGCTCCTCGAGCTTACCACCCTCGAGATTAAACGAATAGCCCGAGCTTGAGAAACATGAGATTAGGGTTGAGAGGCTCAGGAACCCCAATCTAGAGGATTGTGACTTAGAACCTACCTCTTATAAGGAGGGAGTTCTATAGCCGGGATACCTTTAGTCAAGCACCTTAGCTTACCATCAAGACTCGATTATTGATGATGTGACGTCAACTCCCCTTGAGCCCTTAGTAATGGGATCCTAGGTCCTAAATCACCAACACCACCGGTGGGGGAGAAATTGTCCCATCTCCCCACGCTATCAAAAGGAAAAAATATCTAGAGAGATTGGGATGATTGAGCTATAAAACGTAGTAAGCTAGACTATAAATTAAAATAGGCCAGTTGAGTAAAAGTATATATATTTGAGGCCTCACTAGAAAAAAGAAATGACATGAAAACCATCCTTGTCCACCATACCTGATAGAGGTTTTTCTCTCATTAAACTCTTGTGGATGAAAAATTAATCACATTCCCATCAGGCCATCACTAATGAGTTTTAGTTAAAGAGTAATGATAGATGAGATGATTACTTAGATGAATATTCCTTTATATATTCTGGATAGAGGAGTCTAGACTTTTTTATATAAATTCATCCAAGTTGATAAGATGACGGATGAGTTTATTTTTTTATAAATATTTAAATAATTTTTCTTTTAAACTGTTTATCTAATTTGTGATCTGATTACACCACTGTATTTATTATATTTTAATTTACAAAATAAGGCTATATATGATTTAGCCTTATCACATCTACATTATATTCATCTAAAAGTATCTATCCTATGAATACCCACTAAACACTTAACATAATTCTCTCTAAAAACCATAAATAACCATGTCTTATCTAACATTTCCGTCGAACCAAACACAAATTCTCTCCTTCTCGGAAGGAGGACCGGGCGTGTTGACATGCTTAGTTGCGCTCGGCTCGTCAACGCCACCGCTTGTGCAAAAAAAAAAAAACAGTTACGCATCGGAATCATCTGATCCTACAGTGAGGTCACCAACATGTGGCCCCCCTTATGAGGATGCCCCACCTGTCATGGAGTACCATGAAGCCGCTCATCCACTGGCACGCGAGATCTCCGAGGTATCTCTTCTTCCGGTAATCATTGTGTTCATTTTGCTGACAAATTAGATTTATTCCTAAACCAATTTAAATTTAACAGTTTAAATAAATCATTATATAATTTTTTTACAAAACTCGTTGCACTATTTTAATCGGTTTTTAAAATCTAAACATATTGTCTAACAAAAACAATATATTACTCCTAAACTTATTTTATTAAAACTATTATTTGATTTATTTTTTTGTCATCAGTGACATAAATAAGCTCGAGAAGGGTAAAAACAGAAGTTTTTTTACCAATAAAAATATAAACATGATTATAACTTATTTAAACAATAAGTTTTAGGTTCTACCTAATTTATAATTTTTCAAATCAAGTTAGGATCTAATCAGTGGTAGACCGGCGAAAATTACCGTGCTACCCCTCCCCCTCTTGCTAGGCTCTGTCTGACTAGTCGTCGCCTCGGCCTCGGCTCCCCTCCTCCCTCCTCGGCGCGACGACCTCCACCGCTCCACGCCCTCCCATTCCTCGCGGGGCGCGACCATGGCGAGCCGCCGCTCGCGTCGGCTCGGTTGGTTGCTGGCCTTCGCCGCCGCCGTCTTCCTCCTCTCTTCCGCCGCTAACTGCGCTGCGGGATCCCCATCCCCCGATCGGCCCGCCCCCGCGCGGCCGCCGCTGGTTCTCCCGCTCACGCTCTCCTACCCCAACGCCAGCCGGCTCGCCTCGGGCCATCGAGGGCTCGGTGAAGGAGCCATTCCCAACGCCCGCATGCGCCTCCACGATGATCTCCTCACTAACGGGTGGGCACAGCTCGTTTTTTTCTTCTCTCGAGATATTTGCCCCCAATTTTGTGGTTGCTCTGTTGGATCTGAGGCTGGAAGTTGGGTGCGTGTTGTCGTGTTGGTTAGGTATTACACGACGAGGCTGTACATCGGGACGCCGCCGCAGGAGTTCGCGCTGATCGTGGACTCTGGGAGCACCGTCACTTACGTTCCCTGCGCTACCTGCGAGCAGTGCGGCAACCACCAGGTTGGTCTGGATTCCACAATCTCTCTGCTCACTTACCTGTTTGAACTGTGTGTGATGAACTTGATGATCGGCTCAACTAGGATAGTCGCATGTATTGATATGCGATTCCCATATGTCTTACTGTAGCTCGGCCATTCAAATTGGACAATTGACTCCAACGCAAATGATACATTGTTGCGCTTCTTGGTGTGTGTTGGATATATATTGATCCAAATACTTAGAAAATCCATGTTTCCATCTGGATAGGTTAAGAAGTTCCAGCTACGCAAATACGCAATGTGGATAAAGTGTATATAAATGTACACCGAGAGCACCTTCTCTGCCTGCAGGGGACATTAAAATTAGCAGAGGGACAATAAGGCCATGTACAATGGGCTGCTTAGTTAGGCACTTAGGAGCAAATATACCTTTTTCTCTGTCATGCAGGCAATTCGTGAGCAGCTCGCTGCTCCAAGTGAAGTGATCAATGATTGGCTCGAGCCACACATACCCCTACCAAGGAAGCAACACTCTAGTCCAAAAGACCATTTCTTATATTGGAGATTGAGACTCTTAGACATAAGAATCTAACTAAGCATCCATGGATTGTACATGCCCTAACATAGCCACTTTTTTCTAAATGGTGAATGCCTCAAATTTGATAGAGGTCAACATCCAACAAGATCCATGCCAGTCTTTGTCACAGCCAAAAAAAAATTAGCAATTGATTGGTGGCCATCATTTTAGTCAAATTTTGCAACATTGTGTTTCCAAACAATTGGCTTTGTTTCTGGCCATATTCTCCATCTTCTCTATATGCCCAGTGGGTCTGTATCTCTATTCTCTAGCTGACAATCGTTAGAGAATATATTTGGCTAGTATTTGGATTGGTTATGTCAATGCGTTAGCAGTGCCAACAATTCGACTTAACATCAATTTGGGCACCAAGCAAGCACACTGCCTGTTCCAGAATCCAGATACCAGTATTCGGAGTTTAATCACTTTAATGCTGGCTTATTGTTCTCTGAATTTAGAGCCTTATATTCACACATGCCACAGAGAAAATATATCTATATGCAAGCAAATATGGTTACCATATTTTCAATCCTTTCTCATACATACTCAGCCTTTTCTTTTGTGTGACTGTTTGTATGACTACTTAGGGGACTGTTCTCTTGTATAACTTGAGTAGTTTGGAAATCTTCCATTGGTTTTGTGATGGCTACTAATCTGATTCTAAACACAAATGTTCTTTTCACTTGCATCTTTTTGACACAATTGTATCAATCTAATGATGACTTATGATTTATCTAAATGTCACCATTGTTGTACCATATCTTTTACTTATTCATCATATTTTGCAGAGTGAATGACCTATTATAGTGGAGGACACATGTCAAGTTTAAGCATTTATAGTGTTATGATCTGGGTTTTGGGATCCCGAACTGCGTAGCCAATGGGTAGCTAGGCTTGAGGCTGTTCACCTCTTGCCGCATAGGTTGAGGGCGTTTCCCCTTTCGCCGCAGAGAATTTGATAGAAGCAGTAGAGAACTTTCCCTCTTGCTGATAGAAGAGATAGGAGCGGCAGAGAACTTTTCCTTTTGCTGATAGAATAGGTAGACACGGCAGGAAGCTTTGTCATGGCCGATTTGAGCAGAAGATAGAATAATAGACAACTTTATCACTTATTACTTGGCTTGGCTAAAACGCCAACCCTTGATATATATACACCTCTTAGAGATATAACTCTTAATTTAAAATCTAAGGACTCTTAATACAATACAATAAGGACTTCTACTTTAATCTGCTTAAGGACTCTTCTTAATCTCTAACAGAAAACCTGACTTAGCTAACCCTAATTTATCCCTAACCCGCTGCCACAGTACCACGTGGGTACTATTCACGCGGTACTGTTCGTGCCTATATCGGGCCAGGCCCATACCCATGACAATAGTATTTATTTCTGTTAGTGTGTTTACAAACAGCGTAACAGCCTGTTGGCATAGATTTATCTATCGTGACATATATTTTATGTGATTCAAAATAGATAAAGATGTGTATACTGTCATACCTATCATGTCATGAAGAACTTCTGTATTGTAACAGTCAAGAAAATCAACTTCTTTCCAGTTGCAGTTTCCTTTTTAGCTAACCAGAAATTAACTTCTCTAGTATAAACTGATGTTTTAGCATGTTCGTAGGATCCACGATTTCAACCTGATCGCTCCAGTACATATTCACCAGTAAAATGCAATGTTGATTGTACTTGTGATAATGAGAAGAATCAATGCACTTATGAGAGACAATATGCTGAAATGAGCTCCAGCAGTGGTGTTCTTGGTGAGGACATTGTGTCATTTGGCAAAGAAAGTGAACTCAAGCCACAGCTTGCTGTTTTTGGCTGTGAAAACACTGAAACAGGAGATTTGTTCAGCCAACATGCTGACGGTATAATGGGGCTAGGCCGTGGTCAGCTTAGCATAATGGATCAGCTTGTTGATAAGGGTGTCATAAGTGATTCATTCTCTCTGTGCTATGGTGGTATGGATGTTGGCGGTGGTACAATGGTACTTGGTGGGATGCCTGCTCCTCCTGACATGGTTTTCTCTCATTCGGACCCTGTCCGCAGGTATTATACATAATTTTGCACACCAACTTAGAATTTTGTTCTTTTAGCGGCTTGCTGGAGGGAGAATTTTCTATTACTTTATCTTTGGTACATTTCCTTATCAGTTAAATTTTGGATTGTCAACAGCCCATATTACAACATTGAGTTGAAGGAACTACATGTTGCTGGAAAAGCATTGCGGTTAGATTCAAAGATATTTGATAGCAAACATGGGACTGTTTTGGATAGTGGAACCACATATGCTTACCTGCCTGAACAAGCATTTGTTGCTTTTAAAGATGCAGTAAGTTATCAAATGATTTCTCCTTCACCCTTCCAATTTTCAGTTGCTTTTACCATTTGCTAAGATCTTTATTCTTTTGTAACTATGTTCTTTTATATTTTAGTCTATTTGTGTGGATGCTTGCTTTCGCAACTAACCTGCAGAAAAGATTGATCTGTGTAGCTTCAGATGTTACGGACAGATATGATGACTTAAATAGCATGCCTGCCATCTTACTTGCTTAATGCTAGTATGCTACGATAAGGAAGACAGAAAGTATTACTCATACCTTGGCACCATCTTCCTTTTGCATGTGTAGTAGCCATCTGTTTGTCACCTTTTGCCACTATCTTGGTTGTTACATTGCAATTCTTTCATTTTGTTTGTCTCCCATGGAAGATCAATGTTTTTATTTGGCCCTTCACAGACTTTTTTGAATATTGAAATCTGGAAATGTAGACTCCTGGAAAAATATGTAGGAATGATTATGTTCTTATTTGATAGGTGACAAACAAAGTACATTCTCTGAAGAAAATTCGTGGCCCTGATCCAAATTATAAGGACATCTGCTTCGCAGGTGCTGGAAGGTGACTTTCACATCATGATAACAATTCTCTGCCTTTGTTTTCATTCTCAATCTTCTTATCTTTTCTTGAGCTTCAACATTTATCACTTGAGTCTTGACCTCCAGGAATGTCTCCCAACTATCATTGGTATTTCCAGATGTTGATATGGTATTTGGAAATGGGCAGAAGCTTTCACTTTCACCTGAAAATTATTTGTTCCGGGTATGAGAAATCACAAACTTAGACCTGTTCTAGTGATTTGTGATCACTTATTTTCACTTTGCCGGTTGGTGCTGTTTGTTCATGCTGTGTCTTCTCTTTTAAAATAAAGCACTCCAAGGTCGAAGGAGCTTATTGCTTGGGTGTGTTTCAAAATGGAAAAGATCCAACAACACTACTAGGGGGTAAGACACTCAACTCTAGGAGGAACTTCAAGAAAAATTCTACTTTCTTGACATATACCATGTTACTGAATAATATATACACTTGACCATCACCATTTTTACTGAAGTGCTACATATCTTTAAAGAGTCAAGTAAAGCAATCTTTGGAGAGATTTGTATTTTTCTCGTATAATGGTTTTTGACGTTTTGATTTAATACACAGTCAACATTAATGCTCTAATAATTTGCATGGTTCTATGTACTTTGAAACCTTTCCCCTTTTAGTGTCTGAGGAAGAGTGACTTTACTGGCAGGAATCATTGTTCGTAATACTCTCGTAACCTACGACCGCCACAATGAGAAAATTGGCTTTTGGAAAACTAACTGTTCAGAGTTGTGGGAGAGGCTCAATATTACTGAAGCTCCTTCACCAGCACCCTCAAGTAATTCAGGTTCAGAGGGAGATATGGCACCAGCTCCTGCTCCTAGTGGTTTGCCAGGTTCTGGCCTACATGTTTATCTCTCTTCATTTTGGCAGTTTTATATCATGAATTAATCACAGGCATTTGCTATTTTTTATTTTGAATATTTGGCTATTATCAAATTCTTTTGGACACTTTCTTGGGACGCCATCCATTGGCTTGATAGATGTTTTATTTTTCTCTGAAATGAGGGCAAATAACTAATATTTCCTTGTTTCTTATCTGCACAATGTGTGTTTTGTGTACCTACATAATTAAAATAGTAACTACTTAATTGCTTTGTTTTGGTCTCACGATTGTGCCTATAACCTAAATTTTACTTTCATTTGCCTATTGAATGCCACATCTTTGAACCAAGTTTTTCTGCAATCTGTCTGATTGCTGCGAGATAAAGAAAGCAACAAATATTTTCTGAAATGGTCTCGGTTCATTTTCTGTGCCACTTCTATTGGATCCTAGTTAGAGAAACGAAATATTAAGCATTTTGTATAAGAGTAATTGACTGCCAGTGTATTATTTTAATTTAGGCATATTATTTCTAGCTTTGTTTATGTTCTTGCTGATGGATATGTTTTTTCTCCTGCTTGCAGAATTTGATGTTGGCCTCATTACTGTTGATATGTCCATAAATGTTACTTATTCAAACCTGAAACCTCACCTCCACGAGCTAGCTGAGCTGATAGCTAAAGAGCTGGAGATTGACTCCCGTCAGGTAAGGGTGAACCATAGTTTGTGGTTATCGTAATTTTGCTAGTTTGTTTGGAGGCGATGCATTTTCAATCAGGGTAGGAAAGTGACTATCCTTGCTATCATTCACTTCATTTTGCACCACTCTTAAATCTTAATATCTCTAGCATGCTTTACAACAATTTGATTTAAGTTGCCTCTTGAGTTTTACAGGTTCGAGTTATGAATGTTACAAGCCAAGGAAACTCTACTCTAATCAGATGGGGCATTTTTCCAGCAGGATCTTCTAATTCTATGTCTAATGCAACAGCAATGGTAACATCCACTCTTGCACCTATGAGGACTGTTTTAATCTATTTGTTCACAGTATTGACTTATTGCATTGATGTATGATAGGGTATCATTTACCGGTTAACCCAACGTCATGTCCAGTTGCCTGAAAATCTTGGCAGTTATAAACTACTCGAGTGGAATGTGCAGCCTTTATCCAGAAGGTGAGGAAATACCATTACAAGTTAGAACATTATACTGTCCGTAGCATCATAAACTCATTATTAGTTCCCTTTGTACCTGCCAAAATTTTTTTAATGAAACCCTACTTTCACCCTAACCTAAAATGATTTGGTCAACATGTTTTGTACAACCCTTTTGCAAATACCTAAAAGTAAGGAGGAAACTAAAATGTCTTCTTTTCTTGTCTTATTTGTTATTTACTTATTTCTGTGTTTCAATCATATGTTGGAAAGTTGGCTAAAAAACTTAATGGTAATGTATATATCATATTTGAAATTTTCAACTATGTTGCAGCAATTTTTACACTGATCAGTAGCTATAGTGCATAGTTGTATTATGCCGTAGGGCTTCACATGAACATGGAAAACCTGAGTGCCTGATAAATTTGCTGAAGGAAGATTTGCACTGCTAACAGAAAATCATTTTTCACCAACTCCCTTCGGTCAGAAATATGAAGTTACCAGTTAGTGCCCCTATCAATGCTCATGAATTGTGGTGTTCTTCTGAATTAGTTTTCCATCCTGAATATTTCCTCTGCGGTAACAATGGATCCATCTGGGCATTTTGATATGCTGGAGAACTTACGGTCTATTATTTCTACAGGTCATGGTTTCGAGATCATGTAGTCTCCATACTGCTTGGAATTTTGCTAGTTGTTTTGCTGACTTTATCGGCCCTTTTAGTATCCCTTGTATGGAGAAAGAAATTTGGACGTCAAGTGGCATACAGACCTGTGGATTCAGTGGTTCGTGAGCAAGAACTCCAACCGCTATAATTTGGGGTTGTTCGACTGAGCAACATATAGGCGATTCTTTTGTAGAAATACCGCTGGTGCGGGCTGCCATATTGCAGCGGCTTCACATCTGCCGTTGGAGTGGCCCTTCTTTGTATGTAACACAAGCTACAAGCTTACAGAAGAAGCACAAGATTACACAACTTGTTGATTCAAAACTTAGAGCCTCTGTTCATAAAACTATCTAGCAATTCATATCAAGAGCTTCCTCTTGTAGCTCCGTAGAAGGTTTTGTTCGTGTAATGTAGATTAAGTAGAATAGAGGAAGACACGAAAGCACATCCATGGACGGAATGTTGTAATATCTATTTGACAAATGCTGAGGATATTCGGCTTGCACATTGATTTCACGTTCCATTTCCATACTTGGCATTCTGGCTGATATGTTGGCCATCTTTCTAGCAACATTTTTGTTTCTCTAGTACTGTCTACTAGAGTTCATAACTGACAAAGATCTTTTCTTGTACTATCGATTTCTCTCCTGGAGAATTACATTGACATTTTGCTATGAGATAGTTTCATCAAGAAATGGCAAATTGATGAAACGGCAAATTTGCTCGAATATGCGTATATTATTGATCTGTTCCGAAGAATATGCAAGAGCAAGACAGACATCTCTAGCTCGTCAACTTGTTGGCCGCATGGAGATCGGCTTCCCGGCAGTGAATCCGCCGTCCACGACCACGACGTGGTTTTGCTCTGTCACGAAACTTGCCGCCTACGAGCTTACAGGATTGAGATTCTCTGATGTGGGGAAATCAGACGTCAGATGAAAGTCACGAAATTGCAGCCGCTCTCCTGTGATCAAACGATCGGGGCGACGTCTGGGACAGGGCAGCGTGACGAGAGCGTAGGCCAGGGACGAGACGGAGCGAGGCTGCATGGCGGGCCGGCAGCCAGGGAAGGGCGGGGCGGCGCGGTGGTCGCGTCCGCGGCCATGGCTAGAGCGAGACGGGGCGATGGCCGGAGCGGAACGGAGCGACGTCCGATGGTCGGGACGAGCACCGACGGATCACAGCTAAATAGCTAGATCGTGACTTTTCTCTAACGTCGAGTTTTCCGAAGTCTGAGGATCTCAATCCGAGCTCATGCCCTTGTCCACCGTCTACTACTACCTCGACACGCACAAAGAGCCTAATCGGTGTGTGCCAGAAGGAAACGATACATGCATACAGCTTGATTTTCTCCGGCGAGCATGCAGAGACAGACAAATGACATGCAGTTCGCGGCAAATTAAATGCGGTGCAGTGCAGCAGCGCCATCGATCGATCGGCCTAGTCGAGCTCTTGCAGGCGTCGGTGCAGTGCAGTGCAGGCCGCACCGTGTGCGAGTGTGAGCTCGCAACGGCCTCTACTCAACCGACTAATCTTAGAAAATCTCAAAATTTCAAAAAAAAACTTCTTCTTTTCTTTTTCTTTTTTCTTTTATTTCTTTCTTTTTCTCTTTCTTCTGCCTTTCTTCCTTCCCACTATGTTCGGCTCATGGAATCCCCCACAAACACAACCCTCTTCCCCCTCTGGCCCTCAGCCGTTCCAAGTTCCAACACATCCCGGGAACTGGACCGTGGCACGTCACATCCCCTTAGCTTCCATCGCCATTTCAGGTAGCCGATGTCCTTCCTTCCATTTGCTGCTATCCTTTCCTCCTCCTTTCCTTTTCTCCTGCGCGCAGGTTAGACGCATGTAGATTACAGAGCCGCACAGCGGGGTGGCGGCCAGGGCACTCGTCCGGAACGGGCAGACGGAGCAGCGGCCGGCATGGCGGCGGCCAGGGGGCGCGG
>KE373126.1:21614-31875 GCA_000418225.1 Zizania latifolia | reverse complement strand
CGCACGCCGCGTGGAGCATCCTTCGCCTCGGCGTCGTAGGCGCCCCGGACGTGTACCCGCCGCGTCCCGCGGAGGCCAAGAACACCGCCGCCATCACCGCCGCCCCGGCGAGAGGCGGCAGCGGCAGGAGTGCAAGGTTCTTCCTCCCGACCAGCGCTACCGATAAGAAGCATGGGACAGATCTGTTCGGCGACGGCTTCAGCTGCAAGGGCTCACCGGACGTGGTGGAGCCCGTCAGCTTGCCGGAGGCGGCGAAGAGGGCCAAGATTAAGGGAGGCGTCAACAAAGGTCAGAGCGTTCGTCGCAGTAGAATCCTGGATTGGCTCGAAGAGCTTTCGATTAGCAATGAAAAGAAGTAATCTTGCGCAAAGATCGAGTCTTTCCCTGAGTACTCTATGATTAAGATAACATCAGACTATCTGAGTTCGATCATTATAATTTCTTGCTCTGATTAACGGGCAGTGCATAATTCAAAATATTAACTTAGTTTGTACAGACTATAAATCTCATCGTAGCTGATCTCCCTCCCCTGTTCCTTATCTTCGCAACTCTGACTTGCAGCTTGCAGGACATTCCATTGCAAAGTACACATTTTGTTCTCTCAGATTTTTCGCCGGACTTTGTTGTTTCATATGTCATCCTCATTTTGTCACCAGTAATCGGACTATTTGTTTCCGCTCGATGCAGCTATGTAGAATCTAAAGATTAAATAAATGATTTAGACTTAACGGTTACAGAATCTGAAAATGAACTAAAATCTAGAAGGTAGAAAACATGAGCTTCTTTAAATTCTCTACATGCTAGATATCAGACAAATCAGCTACTCAGACTCACTAACTAAATACTTAGACCAGCTAGCTACTAAGAATCATTAAGTAAAACAAACATATGGTCTAGGAATTCGAAATCGTAATGCTGAATGTTGTATCGTTTGATGTCTCAAGCTCAATGCCACACGAACACAGATTCCGTGTTGATCAAATAATGGTCCGGTTTACATGCAATTGGAGAGGTGCGCTGTTAGCATCCAATTTCTCAACTCAATCACAGAACACAGATCACAAGCAAGGAGAATGAAATCAGAAAATCTCGTGACGGGAACTTCTAGCCGAGCCGCCAGCCACTTTCTTCTTGTTCCTCAAGTTCAAGTCTGTTACATGTCTCTATCTCTTATATACTCCACGCCAATCACTCACAACAGCTAACACACCCCAGCAATTTTTACAATTTAAATCTTTTTTAAACTTATTTCATAAATAGATCTCTATAAAAACTTATTTCAGAATTAGATCCAAAGCTCGACACCAATATCATTAGCGTCGAGCCTTAACAGGTTGGCGCCAGAGTCATTGACGAGCTCGACGCCAGAGGTGTTGGCGCCAAGCTCAGAGAGAGCCAGATGAACAACTACATACTAGCACTCTAAACAATTGAAAGTATATTATAGCCTATCGGAGGAGGTCACTTGATATTAAAAAGAGGTCATATGTTTGAGTCATAGTGCAGAATAATAATTCAGCTTTTTTCCCCTTGCGTTCAAATGTTTTTCCTTTTAGTCATAAAACATTTATATTTATGTAATAAGTTTCTAACTTAATATTTTAATTTAATACTTATCATATTATTTAGTATATTTATATTGAATTACGGTGTAAATTTAATAATTATTTACTTAATTATAAATTTTTTTACCGGATTGCATAAGTAAAAAAAGATAGAAACTTATTAAAATATTAAATAATATGATAAGTATGATTAGTTTTCAAAAAAACTTTACAAAATATTTAGTGCATTTTTACTCAACTAAATAATATTTAGTGCAAATTTACAGGACGTAAAAAACGTTAGAAAATATTTAGTGTTTTTTACTCAACTAAATAATATGATAAGTATTAAATTAAAATATTAAATTAGAAACTTATTACATAAATATAAATTTTTTATGACAAAAAGGAAAAAACATTTGAACGCAAGGGAAAAAAAGTTGAATTATTATTCTGCGCTACGACCTCTTCTTGATATCAAGTGGTCTCCTCCATTGAGTTATAACGTACTTTTAATTGTTTTGAGTGCTAGTATGTAGTTGTTGCCTTGGCTCTGCCTGAGCTTGGCGCTGAGCTCATTTGTCACGTCAGATCCAGCAGCCAACGCAGATCGAAGGTTGGCATCAATGGCTCTAGCGCCAACATGTTAAGGCTCGACGCTAATGGTATTGGCGTCGAGCTTTGAGTCTATTTTTATAATATTTTTTTTAAATATTTATTTACGAAATAAGTTTTGAAAATGTCTGGATCGTAAAAATTACTGTAACGCCTGTAAGGCTCATACTAGCCCAGATAAAGCTGTGGCATATCCGACATTGACGTCTTCTGATTCCTGACATGCGCGTGCTTGTCCTCCTCTCGTAACCGCGTGGATACCGGGACGGCGACGTGGTTAGACTGCTCGTAGCTTCGAATCCTACGTGCTGTTGCTGCCACCGAAGCTTGGCATGCAGCAGCGAACGCGTGGCTTCATCACATCGCCGGAATTCGGGTGCGCCGACCGTTTCGACGGCGACCGGCCGGCCCGCCGGTGCCACGACAATCTGTTCCCGACGGCGACGTGCACACGTCCATCCCTTTCTCGCCTGGAACTGAAAAGAGAAAAAAGAATAGTTGGATAGCTGGCTGGCTCTCGTGCAAGAGCTCGAAACGCCCGGCTCTTTTCGCTCATGTGCAACGCATGCATCTTCAGATGTGCCGCGGCCAGCAGGCAATGCGGGATCCTTGTGGTTTTTGTGTCTTTTCTGCGTGCAGATTGGTGTGCCTAGTCGATTCTGGGAGCTTTTCGATTTAGCTCATCCAACTCCAACCTAATCAGTTTTACGGCACAATGGATGATCGTCCCGGTCGCTGCAATGGCTGCATGCTAGCTTTTCTGAAAGAAACTGACCATCAATGTCGCACGCTCCCATTGCTCGCAGGATTCAAACTTTAGTGGCAAAGAGAGTCAGAGAGATGCCCAAATGTGCACGTCGTTTCTCACCTAGTGCCTTTGGTTTTGCCGAGCTAGTGTAAAGGCATTGAGCAATCGAGTGAAACGCATGCAGAGTGTGAGGTCAGAATGCACATAGAGGTTAAAGAGCAGATTAAAGTAAGCAAGAAAGCTATGGGTACACTGGTTCGTGTGAAGGTATTTGTGTAGGAGAAAGTTTTAAAAAGCATTGGCGTGCATGTCTCTGGGTCTGGGAGCCTGGCTATGATCGATGTGCACTGCACAACTGCCGCATAAACAATCATGGCTGCTACACTTGAAATGCTGCGCCGGTTTTGTTTGCTGTTCGGTGGTTGCAATTTCCGAGGCCGCTAGTGTTCATTGCAGAAAACTAATGCCTTAGAGTATCTTCAGCTGTTTTCTTATCCAATTCTCAAAAGTTAAATTTAGAAAATATAGTTTCAAAATCTATCTTCAACAGCTTTTCTATCTTATTTTCTACTCTATCTTATCCTCTATTCATCTTTTCTCATTCCCCAAAAATAGAAGAGAGAATAGGTTTCATATCTCTCTTTCACACGCAGTTGCCGTAAAACATCTATCCCGAAGACCCTTTCGTGCCACTAGCATTACGTGTACCGCTCGCCGTCCGATCTCTGCTCGCCCCCTCGTCTAAAGAATTTTTAACAATAAAAAAAGAATTCAAAAATATAGGAAATGTGTTTTAGGAAAGCTTTCGGAGACATAAACTGTATAGAGATAGAATCTTTTATGATGATTTTCTATACGAATGATATAGAAAATTAAATTTAGAGAAACTGTTGAAACATGCTCTTACATCCTAATCCGATTGTGCAGTAGTAACCTACTAGGGCAACATGCATGTCGCAATCGACGCAAGGTTTTTGTGTACTCCGACGAAATGTCTGGGTCGTCGTCCCCAGAGCCAACCTGGCTGTAGTAGCACTCAGAGTTTCAGTACACGCAGAAACAGTGCAGTGTTTCACCGTGCCTTGGATTACTGTTTTTTTTTGTTGCGGCTGCTTCCAGTTTTGCACTGTACTATCTTGGATTACTGTGAAGCGCCAGATGTGATCAGAACAAAGCGGCGCAGGATTTACTACAAACGGAATTAAGCTAGGAGGTGTGCGTTTCACTGCCATCCGCCGTGGTTGGTTGCAGTATGACGTGCCCGTCTTTTTGGTAGCAGCATCGATATCCTGTTTGGGGTGTGGCGTGACAAATACCAGGTTGTTTGTTGGACATGCACCAGTTTGACGAACACATTTTATCAAGTCGTTGTACTTGGGTTGGGACCAAGCGGCGGAGCCAGGGGCGAACTGGCTTGGAGCGACCGTGTGTAGAACGGCTGAGAGTGATTGGGGTGATCGGCGTCAGGGAGAGTATGTAGGATGAAACTAATTGAATATTAGTAATATCGTATTTATTTTTATTATTTTAGAAACGGATTCTTTGTGTATCGATATGAAAACGGATACTATCGTATACGAATATAGATAAAATACGAACCGAAACAAATAGATATTTATCGGAAAAAATCGTCTGTAGAGACAAGAATACTAGTAACATCACACTCCTTAGAAATCCAGAAATTCTAAAATTTTCAAATTCTATATAAATATTTTTTCTCTTAGAAATTCTAAAATTTTCAAATTCTATATAAATATTTTTTCTCTTCTTTTCTTTTTTTCTCTTTCTTCCTTTCTCTCACTTTCTCCCTTCATGCTCACTTCTTCATTTCTCTTTTTTTTTTCTATTTCTCTTTCCTTCATCCTGCTCCCTTCTGCGTTCTGCAGCGGCGGCATGGGAGTGCAGCGCGACGCGGGAGCAGCGACGCAACGCTGGGCTGACGCGGGGCTGCGCAGGGCGAGGGACAAGGGCACGGGGGGCGGGGCGGCGCCGGTGCCGAACGGGGGGCAAGGGTCTGGGCGTCTGGCACTCTGGCCTAGGGATGGCAGTCGGGTATCACGGGCATGGATAGTACGTACCCATACCCGTACCCGCGAAAAATACCCATACCCGAACCCGTACCCGTTACCCGTGACAGGTAAAAACCCATGCCCGTGCCCGGTATCCGTGGGCGCCGTATACCCGCGGGTATACCCGTGTACCCGCGAACAAGAAAACAGTAAACAACAACATTTCAGCATACTTATAGCTGCAACATTTCAGCACAATATTACACCACTAAAATTTAGTATTTTCAGCACCTCATTCAACAACTAGTAAGCCACGAAAGCATCAAACACATTAAAGTTCAACATCACCACAATGAGTCAAAATGACATAATATAAGACATTATAGTTCTAAGTCCAAACACGGTAGAAAACACATCCAATAAGCCATAAATTATTCCGAATCATTTAGTATGGAATATGATCCATCTTTAAACTCCTCCTCAACGTCTTGAAGACATGACCAAAAGCTACCCGCCTCATCTTCACCTAGAACATGAAGAATAATATTTGCATTAGTAGTTGTATATCATATGAAAAAAAATACAAAATACAATCTTGGTTGCACGTATCATCATACCTTCAAGTTGATATCATAGCTAATTTTGGCTACACATTAATGCCTCCAACATTTTTGGAGTGAAACGACTACGGTGCTCACTTAGAACCCTTCCACTGAGGGCTAACAAAATGTAAGAAAATCAGTCAAAATATGACTAGATATACTTACGCAGTGTAGGTCACAGATCGGGCGGGGCCGGCGAGGGCTGATGACGATGCAGCCATGCAGGTCACAGATCTGGGGCGGCCGGTAAGGGTTGGTGACAGTGCAGCCACATATCTGGGTCACGAGGGGGTCACGAGACGTCGGTGCGGCCGTGTGAGGCTGGACGGCGCGAGGACTCGTGCGGGAGTCCGGCGAGGCAAGTCGGGGGCTCGGGGCGGGACTCGGGTGGCCGACGCAGGGAGTCGAGGCGGGAGGCGGCGCATGGACTTGGGGCGGGAAGCGGCGCGTGGCCTGGTCGCCGCGTGGCCTGGCCGGTGCGAGTGCGCCGCGCGTGGACGAGAGGGAACAGCCAGAGGCGGCGGCGGTCTGGAGTATGGACGGGCAGAGTGCAGGACGGCTGGAGTGAGGTCTGGGAAAGTGGGAATGGAGAGGTGAAGTTGTGAACCGGTGGACCTAGGGTTTTAGAATGAAATTATATACTTCGGGTAAACGGATCAAGCGGGTATGGGTAGTCAATACCCATACCCGTACCCGTTTACCCGTCGGGTATAAGATTTGACCCATTATCATACCTGTGGGTAAAAAAATTGGAACAAATCCGACCCTAATAGGGTTTTTACCCGCGGGTAAATGGGTAAACAGGTATAACTGCCATCCCTACTTTAGCCGGACGTAGGGGGAACGCCCCCCCCTCCCCTGTTTGGTTTTTGTTTGGGGGAGGGGCGTCGCGGATAGGTGCTGTAAATTTATTCTAAAACGGTGGAACTACGTGCTTGGTTTTCTTCTAATTTTTATACGTAGAATTTTAAGTTGCATGTTTATGAAATAACATAGCATATATTAATTTATATACACAATTTTTTATAATTTTTATATATCATTTAAAAATAAGGGGACATCTCCTGAGCTGTGAATTGATTTTGCCCCCGTATGGGCCGACGCCGCTGCCTCCTCCTCACAATATAGTGGGCCACAAGTGGCCCACCACGTTGGATGGAGCCCGTCGCCCTCGGCCTGCTGCGGCCGTAACCACCCAGCGCGCCGACTAGTCCCCGACCGACGCGAGCGGCGGAGCGAGCGAAGCATCGACGAATCCCAAGGGCCAAGGCTCCGGCGGCGTGGCCACCCCAATCCTCCTGTCGCCGCCGTTGGCCGGAGCGCTGGGGGCCGCTAGCGCAGCCTGCCTCACCGGTCGTTGCGGTGCGCGCGGTCTCTAGACTTCGCCGCGCGGCCGTACGTCGTTCGCGCGTCACGCCGGCCGGCTACAGCATCGATCGGGTCTGGTCAGGACTCACGAATCGGCACGGGGTTACCGACTTACCGGGTACGTGTTGCTTCATTCCAATCTTCTGGTTTCCCTCAATCCAATTGGCTAAGTTCACGAGTGAGGATTGGATTTCAGTTGGGATCGTCGTTTGTTTTTCTGTCAATTCATTGGGCTAGGACTTGGGGATTCAAATTGGGTTATTCGTAGTTACTACGAACCTGAATATCGAATGACCTAAAGCGCCATTGGAGCAAGGCATGCACTGATGCGCACATATCCACATACCGATTTGCTCTAGGGTAAATTAGAACCGGAGTATACATGAACCTTGCACCTCTAGTTCACTATTCTGAATTTCTGATTTGCTATGCTCGAAATTTGATTATTCCCGGAGGCTTTAGTGACTTTATATTCACCATATTTTATTCTGTTTCAATATTCAGTTTCTCTTCAATTTCTACCTACAATTAGGTTTGCAAAACCGCGGTAAGCAGTAGAAATTGGACCGATTACTATGATAACTGGCTTGAAAATTGTTATTCGATTGCTGGTCGGTTCTGCAAACCCTGCCTACAGTTTAAACACATACAACACAATACTTCTTAGTGTTGTCGATCAAACATAGAATAGGAACTACAACGATATGTTGATATGCAGAGATGGGACATAAAAACATCCATGCTAAATTTGTGTTTTAAACCATAGCGAAAAAAATCGATGTAACCATAGTTATCTAGATTTGATCTTGGTAGCTAATAGTTCCATTGGTCACGAAAACATATTGTTTGTTCTATCAGTATATATTATAGAACCCAGTAAAATTGCTATATTATAGTAATATTTTTCAAGGTAAATTGACACATATGAATTCCATGTATCCAATCCAAGTATTCAAAAGATAATGATGCTTAAAATTTTAAAAGTTTGGAATAATGTTTCCGAAACCGGAGGTATATTAGCACCTTTTCCCGTTGATGCATGTTTGATTCAAAATCCCCAAACTTTTCTTTAAGAGGAATACAAATTAAAGCAAACTTCACAAAGTTGTCACCATTACGTCTGATTGATCATTTGATCATATTGTTACATGTATGCATGCTAATCAATCTAGCTAACAAGAAGCATAGCTAATTAAATGCTTGATCACTATATATATGCTCCATCTGCTTATTGTTCATAATGAAGATGGATTAATAAGGTAAAATATTTGTGTTGAGAAAAGGAATGGTCATTGAATATTTAATACTTTCTTCGTCCTATAATATAACAACCTAAAAACATATTTGATATTTTATAGTGTAACGAATCTATACAGTACCATTCGTTGCATTATGAGATGTTAAATTTGGTCCTATGTTACTATATTATGGGGCTGAGGAAGTATGTTTATATACACGATCAACAATTGCGTGCCATAGATAGACCTAAGGCCTGGCCAGAGCCGGAGTTCAAGTTCACGTAGTAGTGGACCATCTGCTACTCTCACTTAATTGTGCTCCAAATAATAACTTGTTGTCTATTATTAGATGTGTGTAGGCTCTAAAAAATTCTTAGGTCTGCTATATTGCTTGTGGTTTCGTTTGGATACCGCCATTATTCATATTTGTTCGTGTTAGAATGAGTAGAGATATGTCTGCTTTGCAATATATACACCTTTGGATACTTGTTCAGGGAGATGAGATTATATATCTACATGTAGACAGTGAAAACTGAATGCACTTTGTGATTCGTCTGCGTAGATATTCCGATCAGCAAAGTCATTACGAGGTCTCTCAAAATTAAACAAGAGAGCATGAATTCAAGAACATGCATATATATTGGCTTATCAGCTAGCTCTTCGTTTTAGTAGCTAAGTACCAGTACCATGCTTAAGCTAATAGCTAGCTAGCTTAATTAAGGGTACCGCATGCATGATGCAACTATTTCCTTTCATAAATTTGAAGGAGCATAGAAGCACCGATTGCAACAAGAACAGATGAAAATTATAAATCCATCAATACCATGCAAGAGCTTTTGCCTTTTGGCGAAGAAACTTCTTGAGCATTTGATCATTTATCAACATTTATCAAGAACATTTCTTAATTTTCTGGAGTATGCACGTTTGCAATTTTTTTCTTCATTCGTTCATTATTCCTTCTAGGGTTCCCATTACAGTTATCAAAATCACCAATCATCTACGAAATAATCAACAAGTAAAGCCAATTTAACACAAGACCATCTTTTCATACCATGAACCATACACAAGCAAACCCTAAATCCAGTATCCATGCAAGTAGTAGGCATGCACAATTGCACACACCTACACGGCCACTCACCTTGTCGCCGGCCGTAAGCTCCCAGCTCAGGACGGCGCCCACGCGGAGGCAAACACGACGTTGTGTCCCTTCCATGTGAGCACGAGGTCGTCGTCCTCCCGCTTCATCCCCCACCCGGCAGCGTGCTCGTTCAGCATCGCTCTCACCTCGCCGGCCGCCTCCTCGCCGAACGCCACCGCCTGGAACCCGGCGCCGCGCATCCGGTGACCCCACCTCGCCCTGTCCTCCTGCCGCTCCACCCTCTCCAACCCTTCCTGCGCCAGCACGTTCTCCACCTTCCACCCCACCTCCGCTTCGTACCACCGCCGCTGCTCGCTCCCCTTCGGGAGGAACGTGTCCACGGCGTCGTACGGGATCCACAGGAAGTTGAACGCCGCGCGCAGCCTCGCCACCACGTCGCTCGCCGTGAAGTCGGCGTCCTCGTCGACGACGACGACCAGTGTCGGGTCGAGCGTTCGGAGAGACTTGAGGAGCATGGTTCGGAGGGAGACCGGCAGCTGAGCTAGGCTGACCGAGCCGGCCGTCTCGTCGGGGACGGTGTGGAGGAGCATGTGGCAGTTCACGACGAGCGCCTCGCCGCCGTCGGAGATGAGCTGCTGCACCCGGAGCTGGTCGACCAGGGACGTGAACGCGTCGGCGGGGCAGGTGGGCACCACCCGGAAGTCCATGGACATGTTGCGAGATCGAGCGAAGTTGATTAGCTTCGCGCCGAGCTCCTTGTAGGACATGTCGAGCGCAGGCGGCGGCGCGCTGGGCGCGACGTCGGCCACGGTGAGGCGAAGGATCGGGGGGCCCTCGGCGCGGCTGGCGAGCATGTCGATGAGCGTCGGGATCTGCATGCAGTGCGTCGTGCTGAGGTCGACGATGTGCACGACGGGGAATCCCTCGACGGCCTCGAGGATGGCGGCGTTGGCCGCCGTGTACCCAAACCGGTGCCACGGCGTGAGGTCGATGAAGCTGGCGAGCTCGACGGCCGTGAACCGGTGCACGTGGAGCGCC
>KE373125.1:213364-224483 GCA_000418225.1 Zizania latifolia | reverse complement strand
TATACACAACATTAACAAGCATTTGGTTTCGATTAAGGCATAATCACAAAGATTACATCTCTTGTTATTGTATACTAACCTTCTGTCTCATAGTCTAGACAAAAATATTTTCTCACATAACCCCTTGACTTCAGCAACAATTACATACTCTCACCCGCCTTTGCTACTTGTAAACCCCAACCAAACCCCTCCCCTGCTCTTCTCTGCTCCATCTTCCTCTCCGGCGAGCTCCCACCTCCTCCAGCTACAGCAAGAACGCTACTTTCCGGTAAGGGCCTCTCTGTTCGAATGGGCCGTACACATATATCGCGCTTTCTCGAGAAGAGAGGAGGGCTGATCGGTTTGTCAATTGTTTAGAGGCGGCGGATTGCATGGCGTCGCCGGAGAAAGGTGCGGCGGCGCACGGCGCAGTGATCAAGAACGGTGAGGCGGGACAGGGGAGCACCGTGAACTGGCCGGGGCGGCTCCACGTCGTGCACCCGGACGTGGCGGCGTTTCTCTTGAGCTTCCGTCGCTTGCGGACGAAGAAGCAGGCGGCTGCGACGCCACCGCCGGTGGATGAGGTGGAGGAGCTGCCAGGCGAGCGCGCTCGGTACGATTGCGCCTTCGAGGACGAAGGGGCGGAGGGACAGCGCGGGTTCGCGCCGCCTCGGCTGGTGTGGGGCAAGGTGAAGAACCACCCGTGGTGGCCGGGGCAGGTGTTCGGCCCGGCGGACGCGTCGGAGCTCGCGCTGGAGCAGCCCAGGAAAAGCGGTGCCATCCTGGTCGCCTTCTTCTCTGACAAGACGTTCGCGTGGGTCGACCTGGAGGAGCTCCGCTCGTTCCGCGGCGACTTCGCGCGCCTCGCCGGGCAGAGACTCATGCCCGCGTTCGCCGCCGCCGTGGATGCCGCGCTGGACGAGGTCACGCGCCGCGTGGGCACCGGGCTCTCGTGCTGCTGCGCCGCCGGCAGTAACGCCGTCTCCAAGAAGCAGGTGATCGACAACGCCGGCGTCCGGGATGGCGCGTACGGTGCGGTGGTCGACGCCGCCTTCACGAGGGACGCGTTCCGTGGCGAGGCCTTCGTCGGGTACATCTCTGCACTGGCAGTGGCGCCGCTCGCCGGAGCCGACAGGCTCGACCTCGCCATTGCCACGGCGCAGCTGGAGGCGCTTAACCGGTGGAGGGGCTCGAGGAGCCTCACCGAGTACACATCCCACAGTGGCATCGAGGCCAAGGAGGCTGAGCCGGCGCGAGGCAAGAGAAGAAGAGGATCAAGAGAGAGTGCGACCTCTGGCAATGTGGATGATGCATTGGAACTGGAGAATTTTGAGCCAAGTCCACAGCCTCTCTCTCATCAGATGTTCACAAAGGTCGGGAAGCTCATGAACCGCGCCGCGCAACAGATGTCACAGTCACCGGTGATTCACCGGGGCGCCGTCGCCGACGTCGATGCGCCTCCGGCGACGTCACTTTCAATGGAGCGGTGCACAAGAGCTGCAGATGAGTCTCCTTCTCTGAAGAAGAATGGTTGCCTGAAAGATGATCCTTCGCTAGCTGGACTAGTGCTGAATTTCATCTGCCCGAGTGCTGTCCTTTCTACAGGTGACCTTGTCAAGATCTTCAACCAGTTTGGGCCGATCATGGAAGCCAAGACAGAAAATTCATATGCTCTGGTGATGTTCAAGAAGCGTGCAGATGCTGAGGCTGCATTTTCAGGCACCGCTAAGATCAGTGCTCTTAGCTCGTCCCTGATCAGCTTCCGTCTCACCTACTCGATGTCAGCTTCGTCAATTGATCCTTCAGAGAGATCACTGAACACTGACAAGGATCACCTGACCTTTTAAGCTGTTCAGTAGCCAGTTCAGTTTGATGAACCACTTACTCAGGTTTATTCTGCTGATCCCTGACAATGTAGCTCTCCTTATCTGCATCATGACAAATTTGCAGCTTGCCTATTCTTGTATTACTCATCAGTGCTCTGCTCTTCTTGCAGGTCATAGGAGATGAGGAGACAGTGAAGAGGTTACAAACAAGAAAAGTTTTTAAGTTATGTTTTGTCACAGAAAATATTCAGAATCCATAGGAGATAGTGGGTTAAGTTATATCCTTTCTGTAGGCTGTGTGCTGAACTAATCTATTTAGTTACATCTTTTTGGCAGTCTTGTTCAAAGTGCTGCAGATCAGTTACCAATGGTTGTGCAAACATCTAGGATGGTTATGCTTTATTATAACTACATTTTGGATTCGCTTTCTGATATCGTGACTGTTTGTTGCAACTCTATTATCTTCTTGAGAAGTGGGATGCAAGATATTGGATTAAGAATTGGAGGTAGTAGCATAAATTTTCACATTAACTGTGTGCTACTAACTCTTTTGTTTGGTTATGATGAATATGAGCATGCTATCCTTACTCTTTGTTACATGTTTTTGGCACCTGAGCCTCTTAATGGTATTCCATTATCTGCTTCAAAAACGGGATGGAATTTTGATTATACGCCAGATCATTGTGTTACATCTAAAGCTTTGGAATTTTGCAACACAAGTTTTTCAGTTACTGCTCCAAGTTCTTTCTGTTTGACTATGGTGTGTCAGGAGGATCATATCTTCAGTTTGGTATCGGAAATTAATCTAGCATAGTAAGTACACTTGTGTTTGCATGTTTCTGTACAGTGTTACACTTACAGAACACAATTTTTCATGTGTTCATGGACAAGTGTACATTTTGGCGATGTGTCATGAAATTCATATATTATGTGCATATAACACAGAAAGAATCGAAGTTGTCTATTATACATGGAAGGGAGAAAATTGATAATACATCTCTATTAGGTAATCCCCAACTAGAAACATCGTCAGATCAGATAATCTAAAATCACATTAGTCAGTAGCAATTCTCTCGGAGCCATCAGCAGGGGATCAATATCTATCTTTCTAGTATGTACATCATCCTGCAATGCCTGACAAGTCACAATCTTCAGCCTTTTGTCATGACAAGTGGAAGGAGTCTAAACCCTCCGCAAGGGCGTATTTGAGCTTCTGTCTCATGATCTCCTGCAAATCAGAAACGCAGGCAGTTGAGAAATCATGTATTTAGTTTTGCATCATTCATGAACTGACAATGTACTTGAAAGGGCATGTTTTTCTGGGTACCTTGGAGGAGTATGGAGGGAGCTTGATGAAATGCCGGCAAGTATTAACACTCGGTAATTCGTCGTCTACTTTGCCATCACATTGCTGTCGAGCAAAACGCATGGTCAGGTAAGTTTTTTATCAAAAGATTAGCATGTTCCATAATGGAATCTTCAGAATCTGTTCTGTGAAAAGGGAAAAATACAAACCTTTCGCACAACGGTGAGCTTAGGATGGAGCGAAGCTAGGCCACCGAGTGGGAGCTGAGGAGCTCCAGTAGTAAACTGCACGAACGCCCGCTGGTCATCTCGTCCAAACTCCCGCAAGATCTCCAGGAACTAAAAAACATGAATTATTTTCATTTGACCTCTTTATTGCAAGTTGAAGATATGGAATTTGTGAGGTTCATGGGCTTATCTGATTGTGCTTACGTTAATTACTGATGGACTGTTCACATCATATCCATGGTCAAAGTCGATGTGATCCTCAAGTTTGTATGACTGCAAGTATTGAAAGTTAGAAACATAACTCTTTTTTGCAGAAACGAATGTAAAAAAGCAGAAGACACTGTGAAAGACACGTACAGCCCAAGCATCCTGTTCACCACATAGTATTCGCTCCATCTCATCCTCAGAGAACATTCGAAGGGTCTTAAGATCAAAAACCTGCATGATACCAAGATGAACAAGGGCTGGATGTTTTTTTAAAAAGAAAAAGAAGACAAAATGCCGTTAGTTCTATTGAATATTTTCCCCAAACAAACCTCGTCAATTCCAGACTTGAAAGCTTCTATTTGTCTGGAAATCCCGCTGTTAAGGGTTGCATCAGCAACTGAAGACACATACTCCTCCAAAGTGTCAAGTGTCACCATCTTCTCTGAGCCTCCAGGGACAAGTTCATATTCTGGATTTCCAGGAAGGGTAAAGTCAAGGCACAAATCCTCCAATCTCACGTTCTTATAGGACAAATCAGCAGCCAGATTGGATGTCCTTTCCAGGGATGTCTCCAAGAACTTCTTCCTTTTAACAAGTGCATGGAACTCTATAACCGCCTTTCCCAGTGTGGGATCAAACGATGGAATGTCATAAATATCAAGCTCCTAAAACCAAAAACAGGCATGATCAGAGAAGGAGACGGTTGAGCAAAGAAGAGTGGAGAGATCGATATTGAACGATTGCTGAAAAAAAATACCTGTTCAAGCATTATCTTGTAAAATGCCTTTGAGAGAGGAATGTCCAGGACCCTTCCATCCAAAATTGCTCTTGCTACTAAATGCCCAAGAAGCTTGAATTTCTGTAGCACATCAGAGAAACTGATCCCTTGAGATGAAGTTTTTGCTGAGGTCCATGGCTGTGGAAAGAGACCAAAAGGAGCATGGACAAAACTAGCTTCACATTCTTCTTGGCTAGTGTTGTCTCCTCTCCACATCCCAAGACCCATTCTCTGTAGCCCATGACTAACAGTACTATAGAATTCGACAGTTGGGCCTCGACCGGTCCCAATCTCTTCTTCATATTCCACCTCAATCATCCTGGTGTCTGACCCATGTTTGTTCAGCATTGATTCAGCGTCTTCAAGGATGTTACTCCGTAATACTCTGTACTTCACAGTTTCTGAAGGACTACTAACCTCGCCACTCATGAATGAGTAATGTACAGTCAGGCAAAAGTACTTCCAACGAGCTTCGAAAGACAACAAGAAGGGGCAATTTTCAACCATATAGACACACCATGAGGGTATCAGTCCATCCCCAAACAAGATGTCTTGCATTTGCAGCTCTAGCTTATTTGTCAGAAGATTGCTCACAAACTGATGCCGTGGTATTGGAGAAATTGTCACTTTAAGGCCATCCATGTCTTGGAGGTAGCCTTCAGCAAATTTGCATATCTTCTCGCACATTGACAGATGATACGGAAAACGGTTGAGTCCTTCCAGGACTTTCAGCATGAACAGGAAGTTATATGATGGGTCGGATTCATCCAGATCACCAGGAAGCTTTCCAGTGAGTGTGGTAGAGAAAAAGGGGTCCTTTAGCAATGACATTTCAAGTTTTTCATGCATGCAAGACAACTGAGCATGATAAGAACTATGAGGGGAGATTTTCTTGCTTTTGTTTCTTCTCCTATATACTATTTTGTGTTCTTTATCCCAGAAAGACGGGTCAATCTGGATATCGGATTGTCCTCCATGCATTGAACGGAGGATTGGCTCAAAAAATGGTACAGATGGCTGGAGTTTTGTTCCTTTGTAAGAGAGTGTCAATTTTGAGGACCTATGGCTATGCCCGTCACCTGAGGAATAAACATTTGTTAGTTCAGTTCTCTTAAAATCATACTATAATTGGCAGTCAAGTAAAGTCTTCACTAAGAAGGTACAAAGGAATAGGACTAATAGGAGTGAGATAGGTTTAATACCATCTCTGAACCCGACAGATTTTCCGCTCCCACTTGCTTCTTGAGTGGTTTCCTGAATCATATAAATAGAACGTTATAAATAAAACTTCACATTTGATGGTTAATGCTAATGGAGAAAACATGGATGGTAGGTATAATTAATTCACGTGGTAAAACCTAGCATTGAGAAAGTATGAGCAAGCAGGTGTAATGTGTAATACCTTGCAAGCAGAGTCACCGTCAGTTCTTATGCAAATATCTGGAAAGAGGTCCTCCTCAATGGATTCAGGCGTCGAAGAAAGATAAACAGGGAGAACATCGTCATAATCCTTCAATCCCATCTCCCCTGATGACCTCGAAAATTTTATGTACAGTAATGCTGATTCCTCAGTTCTTGAACGCCTCAGCGGGATCATAGTGCTCTCACGTGTACACTGTTCATCATCTAGTATTACAGGAAAACTGTCATAACACGTGTGCAAAGCATCTATCAGTTTGTCCACCAAAATCCCAAGTGGTTTCTCTGAGCTTTCATTCTCCACTGTGAGAGCCAAATGTGCAAATTTCTGCAACCGGTTTTGCACCTCCATAAGCTGCCCTATTAAGTCTTGGCAATTCCTAAGATTTGAATTAAAGTATGCCCCATTCGAAAGATAACCAGCCAAATGTTTGATAGATTCACTCTGCACAAGCTCAAACGTTGAAGTACTTGGCAATTCATCCGATAATAGTTGCCTTGAAAATTCAGATGATTGTTTGCAGAGATTCTGATTTTCAGTTGGGGGCCCCGTGGCATGACCATTCAACATAGCTGAAAGGTATCTGATGCTTTTAGAAACACACCCAAACATATGAGGCGATCTGGTGCTTCCCTTTGCCAAGAAGTTTTTCTTTATCTCTTCCGCTAGTTTCAGGATAGCCATGTTCTCAATTCTGCATGCCTCATGTGTCGAGGAGGTCACCGAGTCTAAATCAAAGCACAGGCAAATTTCTTGCAGGTTGTTATTTCTTTTTTTCTTGTGAATGGATTTTGCATCCTTTTCTCGTGCTTGTATTGTATCAACTGCATGTTTCACACCTTCCTTGATAAATGCCTCAATGAAGAATTGATGGTGCTTTTTCAGAAGGGCCTTCGAAACATTGAGTGTTTGGAATATGACATGGCGGTTCTTGCGGGCCAACAAGCAAGCAAGAAAACTGATACAAGGGCAGTATATAATCAATATATAGAGTTAAAGAAAGGAAGCATGTTTCAAGACTCTCCAAAATAATTTTGGAAAAAAATAAATTGTGAGAAAATTTCACCTTGAGAGGTTTACAGTCTTCTGTAACTCCATCAAGAAATCAGGTGTGGTCAATTTAACAATGTTTTTGATGAAAACAACACAGCTGTAGCAGATCGACGATAGTCCAACAGATTTTGCGACCTACATTAGAGGCAGAAATATGTATGTCAAGGGATAACTGTAGTAGCATCTTCTTGTGTTAGGAGAAGACAGAAAAGGCACCTTCTTACCTCAATTATAAGGGTAAGGATGCTAGCAAGCTGTTCAATGTATCTAATTTGTTCTATGATGACCTGCTTCTTTGCAATGATTAGCTGGTTCTGGTGGTCAGAATTTTGACAAGGCGGCACAAGATGATAAATGAGTCCGACAAGCATCTGCACCTGTAGTTTGGTATTGAAAAGTATTAATAGATATTAAAATATGTACTGTAGAGTGGCTTGCATGCAGAGTTCACATATTTGCTGTACTCTGATAACAAGAACACATTCATCGTAATTGTATAAAAAGCCTGAATGAGAAGGACTACAATATTACTAACTATTACAAAATATATAAAAGTACTATCTGATTTGTCATAAACATGTGACACATAATTTGGGACAACGATCATGCAGAATTTGACAGGAACACCATTGTAAAACTTTAATATGTTTTTGTGTCAAGTACTAGGTTCCTCATCAAAGACGTGACCACGCAGTTTCTCATGCTAAGGTAATAATACACAGAGAACAAGAAGGGTACCTTATTGCTATCCCGGTGTGACAAGGTATAGTACGTTATCATCTGCTTGAGCAAATCAAAAATATTGAACTCGAAAAGAGACTCTGTGGCCCTTGCTGAGACAGAAGCAAGGTCTGTGAGCAGCCCAAAGATGCCCTGTCACATATGTATTCAATTCAGTCATTAATCCTCAAGCGTGAAAGCTAAGATATGGAAGGTTGGTACATGCTTTCTACAGGTTACACAAATATTGTTTCCTTGTGTTGTTGACATCCTATCTGACAGGATAAAAGAACACTTGTACAAAGACTCCTTACACTATTTATACTTTCTAAAGGGTGCCATGAAGGTGCGTCTTTCAGAAAAAGGATGATTTTTCATGAAACATGAAAAAACACATGCAGTTAAAAAAGGTGTTTAACCTGTATTCCCAAAAAAACATTTAACCAAAAAATATCGTAATATTTAATACATATTTAGAATAATAAGAATATTGCATCATGACTCAATTTTAGAGTAAAGAAGAAAAATGACGGCTGAAGGGGCAAGATCATGAGACATACAGCTAAAGTATCATCACTTAGGTTCTTCCACCCGTTGTTCTCCATCAACTTCATCATTGCGTCAACTGCATTAAGCTCACAGAGCATGTTCATATGTTCGGCACTGTCAGAAGCACCAGCAGAGACCATTTCCAAACAAGAAACAGCGGAGGCGAGTATCTGACATCCACAACGGTCAACAGGCCATCAGAAACACTGGCTCTTCAGAAAGAAGAAGCCGAACTCATAATCACCATAAACACGCATACGGCATACCGTCTTGTCAGCGGATGATTGCAGGAGGTTGCACAGCGCGGGCGCCGCCTCTATAGCCTTGGGCGCATCCTCTGCCTTGTAGTCGTTCAAGACGTTGTCGACAATCCGGAGCACCACTTTCTGTCAGCATTTCCACAAACACGTGGTGAGCATGGCACATACATAAACACGGAGAGAACCTGCAGCAGCGCAGGATAAACCACAAGGGAAGGGATGTGTCATCACCTGCTTGCTCGTCGAGAAGAAGTCAAAGAACTGCAGCACGGCGGCTGCCACGCCGAGGCGGAGGCACAGGACGGGGCACTCCTGGGAGATGGCGTCCAGAGCTCGCAGGCACTGCCCAAACAAAAGCACGCAGATTTAGAGACGATGTGAATATACAAATCCAATCTTGACGAAGAAGCCACGTAGGGTTTAAGAGTTCTGGGTTTTAGGTTTAGAAACTAATAAAGGCGTAGACACGACAACATTAGGGTTTCAAGATAATTAAGGCGTAGATACCTCTTCGGCGAGTTCGATGTCGTCAATGGCGACCAGACGATCACGGAGGGCCTCGACGGCGCCGAACCTGGCGAAGTTTTTGGCCCACGGCGGCACCCCCTCGCACGCCTCGGCGATGGCGCGGGCGGCAAAGACTGGCACGTCGCCCTCGCCGGTGGCGACGAGCCGGGGGACGTGCGCGACGAACTCTGAGACGGGGAAGACACTGGAGAGGCCGTCCTCCGCGACCGCCAGCACGTCGCAGAGCGTGGCGAGCGCGGCCACTTGCTCTGCCGCGTCGCCGTCCTCCTCGGCCAGCGCCGCCATCACGTAGTTCACCATCCCCAGCTCCGACTCCACGTCGTCCATCAACCGCGATCTGTATCGATGTTCTTCAGCTATCTATCTACCAATCTATATGAATACGAAAGATCGAGCTTGCGTCGGCGGGCGGTGGCGCACAATGCCCACGCTGGTATATATGGATGGTATCGAGTATTCCAGTCGCCGGCGAGGAGCACGACGATGCGCGCGCGTTCGTCGGTGTCGTTTAGTGCGGCGTATGTAGGTGCCGGAGAAGGGCTCGGGCCCTTTATAGCGGTGGCGGCGGCGGCGCGAGTCCGACGCGACTCGCGAGGTGGAGACGGAGTAGGTCACAGTCAAGGCTACGTCCCGTAACGTACGTACGTGACGGGACCGAGTGGGTGTCCTACGTGGCACGCACACGTGGCCATGCGCGCACCCGACGTGGCACGCGCCTACGTGTGCGTGCATGCATGCATGCATGCGCGCGCAGACGCAGGCGATACGGGGATCGACAAGTGGACGCGGGGTGGCCGTCCACTTGTTTTAATTTATGGCGAGGTATTTATAATTTATTTAGGAATACAGTTATGTATTATAATTTTATATTTGCGTCGACGTGAAAGGTGCATGCGTACGAGTTTTCCGCTCTGTTTTGTTTTTGGCGGATCGTCCAACGTAACAAAAAAGGAAGAAAATCGTGGCAGATTGTGCTGATCGTTTGTTGCATGACTGATCGAGTTTGGGGTACTCGTTCACAAAACCACCGTAAATTTTAGCAAATCCGATCGACTCGTCTCAGTTTTGCAAACTATATATGATTGTCTGGCCGTTTCAAATCGGATTTATAAAACCTACTTTAGTTATGATTGGCTGAATTTATTAGATATGTGACTTGTAAGATAAGAGACCAGGTATTATAATAACTCAATAAACTTTGACTCTTCTGTTTTTTCTGGGTTCAAAACTAATGTTGAAAGATAATAAAAAATATAGATAAATAAATTATGGCATTTAAATTTGGTTGCGGTTAATCCGTTCATCCTAACCTCAACCAAGATATATAATCGATGAGCATGCCTGGTATAGTATAACTACCTGCACGAGAAGCCTAGCTATACCAATGTTAAGCTATATACGATAGTATAAAATAGTCTTGAGAAAATACCATATTTTTAGTGTTAATTTTCATAATATATACCAAAATTAGCAAAAAAAATATCGTACCTCCCGTAGCCCTTCAAGTATGGTAAATTTTCTCAAAATATTAAGGATGTAGAGCGCTAAATCAAATCGTGGTTGAATAACTGATTCAATAACTATTAAATCATGCTGATCACGCTGGTAACAACAACATTGATTTGGTAACCGATTCAATATCGGTTTTGTTAACTATGGTTGATGGTCGATACACATTGTTGAACCTCTTTCCTACTTGTACTACTCTCTAAGTACATTTGATAAATTCAAAGCAAAAGTGTTCTTATTAATTAAATAATAATATATTAAAATGATAAAACTTATTGATTTATGAATAATGATAAAAATAAAATATTTTTAAGACAAAGTTGAAAGGCTGAAATATAATCTGAACATGCAGTACACTCCTTGTTTGCTTAGGCTATTTAATTATTTTAGCTGATTTATTTGTTCTGCTATAGAAAATTATGTTTTTTACACAGTATTTACCAATTATATTGATCATTAGTTACTTTTGCTATATATCATCCACAACCGTTCAATATAACCATACAATATACATAACAATAAATCCAAATGTTTTTTTCTTAATTATTAATCAAAATTAGAAATATTAATATATACATCTTATATTTTAAGTAATAATTAAATGTCGCTATGCATGCAAGATTGCAAGTCCATAACTCGAATTCCAAAAAAAGATAATAAAACATCAATGATCTGATCAGCAACAGAGCCATATAATTAGCCTCCACCAGCTGCCACGTGTCACTCTCTCACACTCCCCCCTCTCTCTCTCTAGTCC
>KE373125.1:142070-154987 GCA_000418225.1 Zizania latifolia | reverse complement strand
CGCCGCGGCCGCGGCCGCCGCCGGGGTGACGCGCTGGTTACTGATTCCCATTCCGACGCGCCACCGCCTCTCCCCGTGAGTCCGATACCCTGGTCCCCCTCCGACCCCTCCCTCGACCCCGCGCGAGTCTCCCGCCTCGTCGACCGCGCCCGTGCCGCCATCTCCCGCGTCGCCGCCTCTCGCCTCTATGGGCGCCTCCTCCTTCCAGATTCTCCTCTTCGCCGCCGCCTCGCCCTCCTCGGCCCCACGCGGCTATCGCTTCTCGGCGTCGGCAGCTTCGACAACTCCCCCTCCTCCCGCCTCCAGCTCGCGCTCGCCGCCCTCCTCCGCCGCGACCTCCTCCTCCCGAACTCCTCCGCCCCCGCCGACCTCTTCGACCCCGTCCTCTCCGCGGCAGAGTGCGCCGCGGCGCGGGCGCTCGGCTTCTCCGTGCCAGACATCAACGACGGGTGCCGCCGCCGCGCCGATGAGCCCACCCTCTTCTACATGCCCCACTGCGAGGCGTCTCTCTATGATGCCCTCCTCGCCGCCAACTGGGAGCCCCCCTCGCAGCTCCGCCGGGTCTGCGTGCTCGGCAACAGCTTCCGGCGGTATGCGATCCAGGCAGAGGAGAACAGATCGGGCCCCGCCGCAAAGGCCAAGCACGTCCTTGCGGCGGAGCGGCTCGTCTTGGAGGAGCGGTTCGACGAGACGGGCGGCGTGGATGACGACGACGTGTTCGTCCGCGCATTCAACGAGACGAGCTGGCATTTCTTCGAGGTGGATGACGACGTCGACTTGACTGCCGCCCTCACTACCACCGCCGGCGGATGGAGATAAGTTTCAAAGTACTCTTCTTAAGCTTACCACTTGTGATTCGAATTGTAAGACCATTGTTTGTCTAATTGGATGCTTTGTTGATCAGCACTCGATATTTATATCTTAACTACGCCATGGTACTCAATTGGTTGCAAATTTGCATATTGCTGTGACATTAGTTTGATTTGCTTGAAACTCTTGAGGAACACATGACAACCACCTTCCAGGAGTCCACTAGACACCAATGAATAACACATTGCAAAGGAAGTCTGTGCATAATGATTTCTAGTACTAAGGAGTCATTTAGCATCACAGGTACCTAGAACACTATTCATCTGCTGTGCCAAATCATTTTTCATCAACCATAATTGCTTACTTGCAAGTTGCAAGATAGCCAATTTAGCTACATCACCATTTGCTGATTTCCATTAGTTAACTATGATTAAATACAAGGTTATTTGGACCCTACGAGTAGTTAAAGCATGGTTTCTGACTAAAAGAAATAAACTCACATATGATGCTGCAATTGTTTTTCAGGAGGTTCTTAGGGAGAGCAGGGATTTGGATTCAAATTCATAGAGCATGTAGCATGTTTGAATAGGGGGCCCTTATCCAAACATTCCCTCAGGTCCTGTTTAGATTTGGGGGGTGAGGGAGGACGATCTGGATTATGAAGTCTAATCCTCCCTACAACAACAACCCTTATCCAACAAATAGAATCCTTATTAGTTAGTCTCAAGAGGTTAGATGATTGACATTTCAGCAGTTAGAAATGGTTACTCTGCTCTTTGCTTGCATGTAGAGTTGTCGATATATCCCAGAATACTGCTAGTACTTTGTAAACTGAGTCTCAGCCTTTGTATTGCTATAGCAGTATTACTTGATAAAATGGAATGATGTCTCTTGCCTACCATTGCACTATATGCTTCTGATGCTAAACACCTAAACCTTAACTTTAAGTACTTTTTGGCATCCCTGGCCCTTAATTAGCGTAGGTGTAATTTTCTCGATAACTCTACCCTGATGTTGGTGAATAGCAATCTGTCTACCATAGGCCCATCAAACTGAAACAAAAACAGGCCGTTCATGTCAAAACAGGCCGGTCATGTCAAAACAGGCCGGTCATGTCAAGGCCCAGTGATCTTTTACTACCACCTGGCACCTGCTTTGTACATATCTTTGGCCTGGGTGCCCTAAAAAGTAAAAAGAATGTGTGACCAGTGCTCGGCCAAATGATCCAGACCAATTGCAACAGTTTATGCAGTGCCCTGCAGGCTCAATAGTAAAAGCTTTGCAAACTAATGCTTGACATAGTTCAGTACATTACTACATACTACATGCTACTCTCTGCTGCTTGCTATATACAGTTTAGGGTTTATGGTTAAGGATCAATACTATACATGAACCCATTGCCTATAGATTATTGGACTCTTTTCTTGTAGTTGCCCCTAGCTAATCAAGGTCCTGCAGTAACAATCAAATTATGAAATATGTAGCGCTTAGCGATGATAAATACACACAGAGACACGATTCCAGACCATTTGAGAAGACGATTCACTAATTTGCACCAACTCACTAGTTACATTACATCAGTTGCCTATTATTGGTTTTGTACAGTGTTCTGTTTTTTTGTTGGGTGAAGAGTCGTACCTCTTCAAAAGATGGCGTTTCAGGAAATGCCACTCCACAATCCATATCTCTAGTTTAATTTTTAATATATCAGAGGATTTTTCTTGGAGTGGCATATCCTCTAATATACATTCTAGAGTAGATTAATTGTTTTAGACAGAAGGCAGAGACAGAGTAGATTAGTTATTGTACCTTTCAAGAGAACATCTTTTGAATCTACTTCACTGTTTGTACTGTGCTTCGAATTCTTCTTCTGTACAATTGTGCCCCACTGGTTGGGAAGAGGGATATGAATTGGCCAATAAAAATTGATTAAGTGGGCAGATGACTAGTGCTCTATCTATATAGTACTACTATATCTTTGTATCCAGCATGCAGCTATAGAGTCAATGTGTGACAGAATTCTAAATGCAATTTCATAGAGCCAGCAAGCCAGCCCAGAAGGATCGATGCATGGGAACCCTGCAGAGTTGGCAGGCAGCTGCATCAGCATCACCCCTAGCTAGTGTGGGACTGCATGCGCTGCTGGTCACTGTGCCTGTGTAAGAGGGGAGATGACAACACTTGGAATGTTATGGGTAGAGACAAAATATTAAGATTGCATCGCAGTTGCAAGCAGTGGTGTGCATATACATATGCAACGCATGCAGCTGCACTGCAGGGTGGTCCTCTTCTCTTTTCTCACTCTCGCTGTCTCACCGGCCTCCTCCTGCGTCTTCCATGCAGCCATGCATGTAGAGATACAGAGAGATACAGGCCGCGTGCAGTAGGTTTGGCATTGATCTAGCTACTCGGCGTGCATGACACAGCCAGTCTCTCTTCTGCCTGTCTCCACCATGCATGTAGCTCTCCCCCTCCCCCCTCTCTCACTCTCTGCATGCAGTGCAGCGCAGAGGCGATGCAATGGCCGGTGGCGTGAGGGAGAGGAGAAGAGAAGAGAAGAGAGGAATGAGGTAGCAGATATGATTTAAGAGATGATGAGGGAGTGGTCACATCACAGGATCCCCACTAGTATCCGCGGCCACATATGCATCTGTGTGTGTGTGCAGTCTGCAGTATGCAGCAGACACACACACACAGAGCCAGAGACATGGCCATATAAGTAACCATACGCACACCTACATATGTAGTAGTAGGAGCACCGAGCACAGCACATGGTAACTAGTGTAGCCTGCAAGTTTTGTCACCTTTTGTTACTCTCTCTGCTCAATCTGTCTACTACACTACTCACATATGTTCTCCCCCTCTCTCTCTCTCTTGTAGTCTTTCGTGCCATGCTGGTTTGTACTGACTGGTTTGTAAGCTATGGAGCTAGCATTGCAATGTGTGCAAATGGTGCGTGCCAAAAACATAAAGTGTGCAGCTTTCGGGGCTTCGATCGGTTCCCTTCTGTTATGCACAGGCACCCACACCATGCATGATGCATCTCCATGGCCGGCCTCCTCTTTCTACTGCCATTGCTGTCCCCCTCCAGATCTCTAACCCTGTGTCTCCAAGTCCAAATCTTTAACCAGTGTGTGCATGGGTGTGCCTGCATTTGTTAACACTTACGTGCGTGACGTGCAGCGAGCATGCACCTTCCGACCTTCGTTATTGGTGACACGTACGTACGTACGTACTGCTCTTTTGCATGCATGCATTACTCCTCTGAATTCTGATAGGATCTATGCCCATGCCTATCTATGGAGTGTTGTCCAATCACAACTCACAAGTTAACTCTCGCCAACTTTTGGTTTGTTCTAATTAGTTAGTTTGATTCATTACTACTTAATTGGGCTTGTTTTTTGAAACACCCGGTAAGATCAGATATATATTATCATGTTAATCTGAGACAATAAGTGAGGTCAAGAAAGGTGTCATGCATTCCATTCATCTGGAAATTAATGGAGTAAAAATGGGGATGCATTCTCTTTTTTGTGACATGATAACTAATGTCAAGAAAGTGGCATACACACACACACACGTATGGTCAGCTATATATCTTTTCGTGATTTCGTCCATGTCACCATGTGTGTATGAAGAATCTCATTTAAGTTAGTAGTAGCAGGCAATCTCCCATGCAGTTTTCTTTTAGGAACTTTTATGCAAGATCTCAGTCCAAAAGCAGAGAGTAGCTAGAGAGGCCACTTCTGAAAAGAGCATTCAACTCAAAATAAATGAAAGGTCTCCCTGCCTACAATGAAAGGCAGCTAACTAGACATGCATGTAAAGATTACTAATTGCACCATCATGAACAGAGAAATGGAGCAGCATAGGCTTGCAGCTAGCTTCTTCATGCCAAGGCATGTATAGCTAGGTAGCTAGCTGCTCGTATGCATGTACGTATATATTACTCAAATATAATTTGTTTTAGCTTTCTCAAATCTTTTTCAAATATAAGTCATGTTAGAATTTATAAGTAATTTCTCATCCTTTCTATCTTTGTTAAATAAATAGTAACTCTCTTGCAAATAAACAACTTACATTTCTAAATAAGAATAAATCAGAACAATAAATCACTTTGAGTTGATTTATTAATTATGGTGTAATATGCTACGGAGTACTTTAGGATTTAGCATTGCACAGAGAGACACAATGAATGGGTGTACACATGCTGGGATGCATGTGTCTGTGTGTGTGAAAGAGGGAGAGAAAGGAGCTAATAGGTAGGCTAGGAGGAGAGAGATGGAACAAGAGAGACAAGATGTTTATTTCACATGCATATGACTTCAATATGCATATGCACAGCACGCAGGCCATAAAAGAGGGACTGGAATCTGCTTTGAATTGGAGTTGATCAGTTGTGGTCAGTGAGTGAATACTAGTCCAGCTACTGATCGGCAGTACTGCTGAATTCTTGAAGAAAGAATTGTATGTGGCAATCAATGCCTAGTTATTAGGATTGCAGGAGCCAAAGGGATCGATCGAAAGGACACTCTATGTTTTGTTTCTGTCGAGTTATTGCACTAGCATCAGTGTGTTAGTGTAGGAGAGGCCGAGTTACTGCATGCAGATGCAAGCCACTAGCTAGCTGCTGTCTTAGCCTTTGATCAGACAGCTAGAGATAAAGTTTGCATTGCAGTTGGTGCATGTTGCCTCTCAGCAGCAGCAGTACGTACCAGCTATGGTCATGGTACGTACTGTGAAGTGTGAAGAAGCTAGATCGAGTATACTATAATATTCTTGCTCTGGGCAGGAATTGATATGAGATGCTGCATGCTTTCTGTGTAGAAGCCAGTGCAAGATCGAGTATACTATAATATTATTCGAGATGCATGGAATCGTTAGGTCAGCGATCGAGATCGATCCAGCCCCAGGCAAGAAATGTTCGAGCCTGCTAGCTGCTGGCTCTAGCTCGTATTGTAGCGGTTAAATGCTGCCTCTGCGCAGCATATTTGATTCAATTCTTCTTAGTACAAAACATAATACTTTTGGTACATGCAACTCCTCTGCATCTGCATACATGCATAGCTTTGAGTCCTTTGACATTGCCTCACGTGAAGGCAGCAGCTCACTCTGCATTCTCAAGCTCTTATCTCTCTCTTCTTTGTCAATTTGTTTTAATTTATCTGATGGTCCTTAATTTCTTATCCGTCTGCCAAATTAAAGACGATACCGATAATGTGGCTGTCACATTGCAGGTTATGCATGCTAGAAGATGAAGCAGATGGAGAGGAGGAAGAAGATCGACAAGCTAGCAAGGAGAAGAAATGTACTCCATACAAGAAAGAGGAGATCGAGTAAAGGACTGATCTCTGACGAACATTACTTTGTCAACTTTGTCGAGCCATGCAAGGAAGGAAGAGATCGAGGAATGAATAGAATTATTGCCCACATGACGTTGTGACTAGCAATGGTTTGACTGTGTATGATCTTCAACATAAAACCTTAATTATTAATTTTTTTAACAAATATATTATTGTTCATTGTGAAAAGTGAAAGTACATCAAAATATATTATTTTTATATCATTACATATACATTTTATTAGATTAATTTTTGAATCTTATATTACTTACGCCGTCTTATATGTTTAGGAGGAAGTACTATTGTACATAGATCGTTTTCCCGAGACCCAGACATGCAGAAATTAAGCAGAAGATCAACACAGTCGCAGAGGGGGCGGCTAACTGCTACTACACTATTACTACTTGGTAAGACTATGCTACTCCTACTGTTTGCCCCGTACTCTCCGATTTCTGAACTTGTGCGGAAGAAAAATCAAATCAAATTATTTTGCTGCCTATGTTTTAAAAATACAAGTTGTTCATTTATAAGAAATGTATTATTTATTTAGACAATAACTCAAAATTATAAAATGATTTATGTTTGAAAAAATTGGATGCTAAAACTAACAGAATCGATGAGCTGTGGATACTACTGTTCAACAATTAATACATGTCTACTCTAAACTCATGGCATCTTTGGTCAACTACCCTAGCTAGCTTCTGATCTATCAAATCAGATGAATATATCTATACTGATCAAATCACTAGGTACACACGGCCGGTCACACAAGTAAGGAAATTAGTAGCCATATGTGTGTGTGTATTTTCACAGATGTACACACACATGCATGCATGCTGTCTGTACTGTTCTGCGTGCCACGGCATGTTTGATATTTTGGCAAGTACTAGAATTTACACCTCTCTGATCCAGCCCTTGTGGGCTACGGATGCTGCAACGTTATGTTGTTAAATTATTTGCTGCTGCGGCTGCTTTGTGTACATGTGACTATGTGAGACACACCATGGCCATGCATATATACACTGTCCTTTGTGCCTGCAACTAATATGTCTGAATCTTTGCACATAATCGTTTTAATCTACCGTATAGTACATGCATCATGCATGCGTGTTTAACTGTGTATACGAAGTGAGTAAATTTTTTATTTAAACCACTAGATCTGAATGTTCTTATTTTTTGTGATTTATTGTAGACGCGTACGTACGTCGTACGCGCGTGCCAGATTTTAGCACGCACTCATACTATATACATATGCTATAATTAGAGTTGGACGACCATTTCATGACATACAAATTAAACTGGCTAGTATGCGTTTAATTTGTTCTTAATGAACTTGCATATATGCATATTAATTGTGGATTATATATATGATTCTTCGTGCGTATACTAACATGCATAAACTCGATCCTAGCTAACATATATATTTTTTTGAAACGTGTGCATATATATATATATATATATATAAACTGGTGACTGGTGTGAACTCTAAACATCATGGGTGGATCCACAGTAAATGTGTTGTTTAATGTTATATGACACCACTAGTACATTATTAATTAGCTTAAGTATCTTTTTAAATTTAGTGTTGATAACAACAGTCTTGCATGTGTGGTGATCTCAATATATCACTGAAAGTTATGATATATTTTAGTTGATAAATTTGTAGCAACATGATTGGCTTAAAATCCTACATATGCTTTTGCTAAACATAATTGTATGACTCGCAAACTAGCTACAAACGAGCTTGCTCCAAATCAGTGAGCTACTAACAACCCCAGTGAGTTTACTGTACTACCTCAGCTTGTACACTACCTTGTTTGGCATATTAAGGACTAGATAGCCATGAGCACATTGCACCATTAATTAATAGTGACTAGTATATATATCCTTCACACACAAATCTAATCAGTTAATTAATTATGCATGTAGTTCCATCACCATTTCTAGCTAGACAGGCCAAGCTAGCTAGCAGCCAGAATTAATGGAGCAAGGTGGCAATGATGCTCCAATGAGTAGGAAGCTAGGTGTGGCACCAAACAAAAAAAATTCACATGTATATGTAGATTCCCATTAAGTGGGGTTTGCTTCGTACGTATATACTGCATGCTGTGCTGGTACGTACAGTAACAAAGATACGATGCGTGTATAAATGCGTGTATAAATGCGCATATATACTATCATGTATTCATATCGATCTCAGCTCAGCATGCATCATGCATGTGGTAGTGGTGTGTACATGTGTGTGCTTGCGAATGTGATGTGTCTAGCTCATGCATGCACCCACAGCTCCAGCCAGTTTGTGTGACGCCTGACGGCTTACAAGACTAGACTTGCCTGCAAATGCATGCAGAGAACACTGCATGCATCTATCCGAGCTAGCTTCTGAGTTCAGTTACGTTTACTTGAGTATATAGTTCAGTTCAGACAACACATCATATCACATGTACACACACATATCGATCATATGCCCGCATCTCGATCGATCGATCGATCGTTTCTTGTCTTTCCTTGCGTTGAGGTGTGCATGCATGTTTTGCAATTTTCTTGTTGGTACGTGTGGTTGGGTGGTTTTGATTGGACTCCGTGCGTGCTGTCAAACATCTCTTGCACCACGCCCTGTCGATTCCCAATTAATCGTCCTAACTCCTACACTGCTAGCAGCTACATTTACGTAGCTACTCCATCTATTCGTGTTGTATGATATTTTAGTTTTATTTTAAAATAAAACGTGTCTAAGTTTATAAAAAAATGTAGGAACGTAAGTAAGTAACGTCAAATTAGTTTTATTAAAATTCATCATATAATATTAATAATATATTTATTTAGTATTGTATATATAAATATATTTTTCTATAAATTTGATATAAGTTAAAAAATATTGACTTACAGCGGAATTAAAACATGTTACAATAGAAGGGAGAGGGGCTGTGTCAGCTATGGTCATCATCCAAACAAAATGTAAACTCAGATTCTCTCATCCGAACGTACCGGCCTGCATTTGTGTTTGAAAAGAGGGCTTCGGCCGGCTCGATCGACTTGTGATTTAATTACCAAAAATGAAATTTAAGAGATATTCCTTGTATATATATGCAGATTAATAAATTCGAGTGTGGAATTTTTTTTGTTTGTCATAATTAATATGTGGTTGACAAGTGCGCAATTTATTAATCCAGGCAATTAAATCGCTCAAGGGCCGTTACTGGTGATCGATCAAAGCAGCATGCATCGATATCAACAGATGAGATCGAGAGCATCCACTCCTGCTGCTGCTAGGTTTTGGAATTATTTGATCCTTCGTATTCGGTAAGACCAGATGCTTCTTTGCCATGAATTTCTTAGGGTTAATTAGTTCCCAGAGAAATCCTAAACCTTAATAAGGTACACAAGGACTGAAAATTAACTTATATCAATAGACGTATATGCTGCTACACATTCTCAAGATCTAGAGTACGGACATGATAGATAGTCCTAAATTAAATGACAAGCTAGCTAGCTAGCTAGCTACTCCTAGCTACATATATAGTATATATGGAGTATATATTTGGCTTTAACTCGAGATTCAGAAGCTCTTATTGATGTCATGGTAATTGATCAATTGGCCTCCTTTAAACATGCAGCTCAGTGTCTTGATGTCATGGTACTAGCATACGGGGCTAGTACATGTATATGTATATATCTAGCTACTGCTCTGCAGCAAAACACGGATCAATATTTTTAATTTGCTGTCGACCATGTGAATGCTTTGTTGTATTTGTTTTTTTCCTATAGCTCACAAAAAATTGCCCTCGAAAAACAATTTTAATTAAGAATTTCTATATTCATATCAGTCGTACTATCAAAACTGACAAAAAAATTTGACAAAAAACTTCGAATAATACACGTACTAAAATTAAGTTTTAAAATTCAAAATTTTCAGTTAGCTTTTAAATTGCAGCTAGATAGCAGAAACAAGCTAAGCTAGCAGCCCCTCATGTGGTCCATTTCAAGTGCTGATAATAATAACTCCATGCAGTGTATGCATTGATCATGAGATACGATTCTTTAACTGATCTCGATTAATTTCATTGGTATATTTATAGTGTTGGGATGTATATTCTCACATATTATTTCGTGCGTACGTATCTTTTGTCTAGCTAGTTATTCGTCTTAAATTAAAAGACCAGGTTCAACACATTAATTTATTCACCCTTTGGAGCAAAGGAAAATCGCAGGTTTTTACAGCAGGTTTAATTGAATCGCATAGAAAAACACTTATGGTGTCATTTGCAAGAAATAATTAACTGCCCCCTAACAATTCAATTCATTCGAAATCTGACAGACAACCACCCGCAACTTTGCAAATATATCCTTTTTCTTCAAACCAAGTATTCTGCATTATATTATAAAGAACATGTCCCTAAATTAATTAAGTTTATGCTTAGCAAAAGATGAATATAATAATGGTCTAAACAAAGGTAGAAAATTTGGGAAGAAACTTATGCCATTTATATTGGAGACTAACCGGCCGCCTTACTTCTGCCTCCGTCAAAATACATAAGCCATATATCTATTTTAAAAAGTTAATACTTTTGACTAATAATTAAGTTAGATTGGTGTATTTTTTATATTATGTATATAATATAGTTAAATTCATATATAAAAATACTTTCATACCATATAAGTTTTATAGCTGTCGATTTATTAAAGTTTTAAAAAACTTATATTTGTTATATTTTATTTATGCAGTGAGTAATTAGTAACTGCCAACCAATTTACAGAACTTCTCTGTCCCCTCCCCCCTATACTACCTCAAAGTCTACGCAAGAATTTATAGATGCAAAAGTTTAATCTCCAATTTATAGTCAAGCCCTGCTTTAGCTAGCTTCTAGACTTGGACTAGCTGAGATCCTGAGACACGCACACACATGTGAAGAGAGATCTTGAGAGACCAGAGATGTGCAGCTAGCAGAGTATTACAGTACTAGCTAGATAGAGATTGGATGCGATAGTTAGATGTGAGGTTTAATAATGATACTTTAAGTTTTATGTTTAATTATATGTATTACCAAGATAAAAAAATCATACTGCTTTTCTTACACTCAGCTAAAAATGATTAAATAAAATAGTGAGTAATCAGATCCGAAAGAAATATATGTATTTTAGAGATAAAATTTATCTTTTTATAAATAATAGATTAATATGTTTAAGATAAATTTTAATCTCTATAATTTGTTATAAGGAGAGAGTAAGCAGTAGGAGTACTCCATAGTTACACATCAGGAGTAGTTAACTGGCGATGCATGTGTTGTGGCAGGCTGAAGGCAGAGATGGAGGCCAGGGCCAGCCACATCATCACCTCATAATTTCTCAGTTTCTCAGGCCGAAATCCTAGACAGATTTCCAGAATCCGACGTGTAATTCTATCCTTTAATGCAATCCACGGTGTATTGCTCTATGGTACAATATGGTACTCTGTTCATATATAAATTATTTTACTGAGTATTATTCTTAACTATTTTTTAAAAGTAGGCCATTTTGTTAATGGTAGATGTTTTTTCTTTTTTATATTTATCCTTATCAAATAAACAATATATCTCTCATAGATAAACGACTCAATTTTTAATATAGAATAAATAATATATAATAAAATATTTTGATTAATTTGTTAATTTTTTGCACAAGTTCAAAATAATCTTTTATATTAAGAATTAGTACTTTATCTTCATTCATAGCTTAGTGCCTATTTAAGAAGTTTTTGATAACTACGACTGCTTTTAGAATTTAAAACTTCTTCAAACAATCTATATTCTAACTCTTGATTATAAAACTAAATAACTATAGATTTTAAAATTAAACTAGAATATATATAAGCTAAAAATATGAATTTTTCTATATTTTTGTTAGCTAGACGCTGAATTCTTGAAATCTGAAGTTTTCAAACTTACCCTTAATTTCCCTCAGCATGCAGGCTGCCTCTTTCTTCCCTAGCTAGCTAGCTCTGTCACTCTCGTGGAGGAGGACGTACGCACCATGCATGCGTTGCCAGAGATAAGACGTGACGTCTTAATTAAATCTCAAGCTTCTGCTTAATTTGCAGCAGAAAAAATTGAAGGAGTCGTTTTTACAAATCTCAATTGGAATTAACAGCACTGCGAGTATATATGCACGTATAATAATCTCAATTGGAATTAACGTGACGAGAGTATATATAGTACTTAGCTTACAACGGGCGTCTCATGCATCGATCTCATGCACCTGCACCCCTCTTTTGTACGTACGGTACTTCACCGATTGTTGAGGAAATACATCACTCGACAGTACCTACATACACACATATATAGGAGTACTGCATGTATTAATCAATCAATACATCACTAGCTGCTGCTGTCCCTCATCTCATATCTCTCACACATCTGATATCTCATCCAAGTTAACCAATCTATGGTTACTAGCTTGATACCGTGGTTTTGGGCCAACCACTAGCTGGCGGCCATCATTGGCAACTAGTAATCAAGATGGTTACCGCTGTTTAGCTACCATGGGTAATCCATCAGTTGGCCAGTGATTTGGGTTATTAAACCTTACCCAATTTCATATCTCTCACTCATATATAGGTCGACTCTGAGGATGAGCGAGCATGTTGGTAGCCCTTGCTCTACCCCAGTGGCAGAGACAAGCCTAGGGTAATTAGGACTTATTAAGTCCAAGGCTTGTCTACTTAATTACTCTTAAAATTCAATTAAAAATTATGAAAATTTTGATGTTTCAATGTAAATTGTACTATTG
>KE373125.1:121781-132569 GCA_000418225.1 Zizania latifolia | reverse complement strand
TTGCCACCGTATCCGTACCCTCCTCCTCCATGGCCGCCATGGGAAAGCTTGTGAGCTCCATACGCCGCCGCCGCGGCAGCCGCACCTGCAGCGAGCATTCCTCCCATGTTTCCTCCGCCGCCATGGCTACCACCCCCATAACCTGCAGCATCATATCAGGGATGAAATTAATTCTACGAGCAGACTTACACCATTTGGCTATCAGCGGATTCAGCGCAGAGGAACACGAAAAATCGATAAAGCTGAAATCTTTGAACACTATGGCCGCTAAATTATATTGGAGATCAACCCACATCAATAATCCAACCTAATACTAATGAATTTGCCGGATCGAGTTGACCAAGAATTGCACTAGAATCGAAGAGAAGAGTTACATACCAGGGTAGTGTGGAGCAGATGAGCCGGGATAGGCTGCTGCAGGAGGGTAGCCACCGTAGCCGCCCGGCGGAGGGTACCCAGCTGGAGGAGGGTAATATGCTCCGGCCGGCGGCGGCGGGTAATATGGCTGGTTGGGAGGATACGCATGGCCGCCGGAGAAACCATGCATCAGGTTGGAGAACATCCCCCGATCATTCTCGCCGTTCTTGTCCCTCCCATCTCCCATGTTGAGTTCTGAAGAATGAAAAGAAACTAATCTGCTTCTGGGAAATTATATAAATCAAAGGCCGAGACAGATGTGTTGATCGGCAGCTAGCTAGCTAGGATGATATATATAGACGAGAATTGTTGGCACGGCTAGAGACGCGTACCTGATCAAGACAAGGGTCAACAGCAGCAGCAGCTGCAGATCGAGATGGGTAGAAACAGCCGCGTGGCTGCGTGGGGATAAATACGCGTCCATCGAGGAGGAGGAGGAGGAGCGGCTGAGCGCAACGCGGCTAAGCAAGCTTGACCACGTAGCTGGTTAACTATTAAAATTAACCCAGTCGACATCCTTAACATGCGAGTACACGTAATACAGAGCTATCTAATTGCATTTTGCACCAGGTTTAACACATGCTTTTACTTTACTCTAGGATATATTTCACTTTGTAGTATATTTCACTGTAAAACCATTGAATAAGTTTTTTTTTTTATAAAATCTGGGTGAAAGTGACGGGACTTAAATTTATATTATGTTTTGTGCAATTTTATTCGGATTATACAGAATTTAATGAAATTTATATAAGTTTGATGATACGTATATGCGTATATGTCAAAACATAAATATGTGCTAAACCTGTGCAAAATGAAATAAAGTACATTCTATTCGGTATGAAGTACAATTTACTCTATAATATATAGTCCTATATAATTATATAGATAAGGCGAGTGGTTTTCATCTTGTGATGCTTATGGTAGCAGAAGCAAATTTTTTGGCAATCTGTGTAAACAACTGTAGCCTGTGCTTTTGCTTCTATCTTAAATCTGTGCCATAGTAACAAGAAGAGAAAAAAAGACATCCAACTGGGAAGATTGGTACCATTAGTAAACTACTCGTGTGTATAAGACCATGTATAGAGTTGACGCCTATCTAGTGCCGAATGGTCAAGCAAGTTGGTGAACTAACCATAGAGAAACAGAAACAGACGACGAAGCCCGGCCCGGTTGTTAATTATATAGCCACGATGAGTAGTGTCGTGGTGATTTTGACCTTGTGATTCTTATGGTAGAAGCATAATTTTCATAGAGCTGGGAGCTTCTCCGAATGATCTAGCTAGTGCAGAGGTGGATGGATCCGGAGTTGTGCATGTGAACAGCAGCAACAACTGTACTGTTTTTAAACTCAGCTACGGTAGATAAGATAACCTCCAGCCAAAACATACAGCTACTAATATAACCTTATATATATTGTTAGAGCATCTCTATCTTTCTTTTTAACAACTTCATCTTATCTTTTTAGAACATCTCTAACAGATTTTTCTAAATCTTATGTTCCTACCCACTCAGGCAGGATGGAGAGAGCCACTGAATTTAGGTAGTAGGATGTAGTCTTCTAAAGCTCTATTTTTAAGTTGCTAAATTTTAACTATAGGAATGACACCTTTTAAGATCACATGGCATCGATTGTATGGTATAATCAGGCTGTAATCTGCCTGCAATCGAAAGGGTATACAGCCTATTATAACCTTTGTTAAAGTGCATAAGCGTCGGATGACATTTACTCCCTCCATTTAATGTATTTCGTTTCATGAATTATAAGGTATTTTAATTTTATCTTAAATTAAACTTATAAATTAATAGAAAAATATATTAACATATATAATATCAAATAATAATACACGAACATATTTTATACCACCTCATCCAAAATATCATTCATATATATATATATATATATTCTTTATTTTCAATGTATATCATCAATAACTATTAAAATAATAATATATGAACGTATTTTGGAATATCAATCTAACTATATAACATCAAAACCTAAATATTTTTATCTTAATTAGTCAAAAGTTACGAATGTTGAATTTCCTAAAAATTAATTTGATGTTGTATATGTTTATGCATTTTTCTATAAACCTAATCAAAATTAAAAAAAAGTTTAAGGACAAAACTAAAACGAAACACCTTGTAATATAATATGGAAGGGAGAAATTAGTTAATTATTGGCAAACCATCCTGTCACTCAGGCACACAGACTAAGTACAGATACTAGAGGAAGGATGGGAAGAAGCATCATGAGAGCGAGCACCCCCACCCTCCTGCTTAGATACATTCTGAGGCCAATCTCCAAACCGCAAACAGTTTTGGGAAGGCCCAAGACAGAGTTCTCAGCATGATGAAATCATATAAGCTTGAGTTACTTCCACTTCTTGAACTTGCCACCGTGCATGCCGTGGCCGTGCTTGCCGTGCTTGAACTTGCCGTGGCCGTGCTTGCCGTGCTTGAACTTGCCGCCGTGGCCTTGGCCGTAGCCATGGCCGTAACCACCAACGCCTCCATAGCCCATGTGCCCACCTTGTCCTCCCTGACCATGAGAAGAAATCTTGTGTACTCCATAGGCTGCAGCAGCTGCGGCGGCGCCTCCAGCTAGCATTGTTCCCATGTGTCCACCACCATGGCCTGAAACATCATCAGAGACTCCATAAGACCATAAGGACTGAATGCTAACAACAGAATTGCACCATCTTTTGCTGAATCAACGCAATGAAGCCAAAAAAAGAACTTCACATGTTACAGCATATAAACTGGAGATGAAGCATCATGCATTGAGCATGGTACAACAGAAGGGAACTACAGTAATCCAACTCAATTTTGAATTTCAGTCTAGCTTCAAAATGCAGATGTGCTTGCCGGAGTTCAAGAGGAATTCTACCACGATGTACATGAAGAACTTCACACACATGGCATCAAAATTGGAGATTGAAGCGTAACACACTGAACTATTGAAGGATATGACGTGCTAATAACAGAGTTGCAGCATTCGTCTTCATCAGAGCAAACGACCTCAATGAAGATAAAAGCTTCACATAGTATGTCATCTAAATAGGAGATAAAGCATCATATATTGGAGTAAAACCTCATTGCCTCATGGCCTCATGGTACACAACAGAAGAGAACAACCACAATTCAACACAACTCAATATTGTGGATTTGCTAGAGTTGTACAAGAATGACACAAGCACAGAAGCTCAGTAGCAGCATAAGAGTGAACAGAATTGCATACCACCGTGCGGCGCAGATGAGCCTGGGTAGCCTGCAGGAGGATAGCCACCGTGGGGAGGGTAGCCACCCGGTGGAGGGTAGCCACCAGGTGGAGGGTAGCCACCAGGCTGAGGGTACCCACCAGGCTGAGGGTACCCATGCTGTGGTGGGTACGACCCAGGTGGAGGAGGGTAAGCCCCAGGTGGAGGAGGATACGCTCCCGGAGGAGGCGGGTATGCTCCTGGTGGCGGCGGGTAGCCCTGAGGAGGGTATCCCTGGTTAGGAGGATACCCATGGCCACCGGCAACGCCGTGCATCAGGTTAGAGAAGAGCCCCTTGTCGCCCTCTTCATGCTTGTCCTTGCCACCTCCCATTGCCACCCCCAAGCTAAGCAACCTGAACAAAGAACAGGCACATCACATCATCAGCAAGATCTCATCTATACCGACAATATCTTGATATCTCCACGAAATTGCATGTTCTGTACAAGAAGAAAAAAAGCATCTCCGATCTTAGCCATATCTTACTAGGTAAAAAGAATTCGTACCCACTACATGACTACAATAATCATCGGTAGGTAGAATGAATAGAGAAAATGCGTGAGCGCTGACCGTAACGTATGATTGGCACGCGTAGATTATTTCAAGCATGAAAGCTCAATTCCTTACCCCCCACATCGATAGATACGGAAAATTGAAAACTCAGGCTTCGATTTCAATTAAATGCCACCCATAACTCCTTAATTATTTACCATTTAACCAGTTTTAATTCCTTTTAATGATTTTAGCCACCCAATTCTGCCCCCACTTTATTTCTTCCAAAGGGAGATTTGATCAATTTTTTTCTACTGCATACGGCTGGCTAGTAATAGAGAGCACAACATGCAACAGATGTGATCGAGGAAGAGTGACGCATCCAGGAAGAGGAGAATTTTGAGAGAAATAACGTGAGGATACGATTGCTGGCCAAAATCATCACAAGGAATTAAAACACAAGAGATTTTTATACGACATTTAATCGAAGACGGTGTCAAAAATAATAAATAATCGATTTTCCCGCATCGATGTCGTCCCCGATTCGATCGAAACAATTGCAATTGGACGACGACCTAGCGATGGGGGGCAGATCCATCATCCATGAGAGACTGGGCTTACCAGGGAGAGAGAAGTAGGAGAAGAGGCAGCCGCGACGGCGAGTCCTGGAGACGAGGAGGAGGAGGAGGAAGACGATCGCCGATCTGGTTCAGGTTTCCGTGGGCGATGTTCCACCTGCTATATAGAGGGAGAGGATAGGAGGGAGGAAACCGCCTCGAATCACTGGCAAGTGGGCCCGGCGTGGTGGGTGGATAGGATTTGACCTTGGCCGTGCGCGTCATGACGTCACTGACATGTGGGCCCGAGCCGCGTGGGGAGCGCGTCGGGAGACGGGAGCGGAGAAAGCGACGCGGGCGGAAGCGACGGACGAGATTGCCGCCGCGTTCAGATGCGTGCAAACGACGACGCGCCGCCACGTGACGGCGTCCGCGGGGACCACGGGCCTTCTCTGCTCGGGGGGCACCACCGCACCAGGCTTCTCGGCTCGCCGGAGAGGTCCCGGTGCTTTGCCTCCCTCTGCCGCTGGATGATGGAGACTCGATGATGCCCGGCCCGACGCGCCGGAAGAATGTCTCTGCGCCGCGGCGACCTGTTCGACGGAATGCCTCGCAGATCTCTCTCTGTCTCAGGTGCGTGCCTGAATGAATACAGAAAGTCAGAAGCGACCTACATTTACTTTTTTTAGTCATGATCAACGGTTCAACCGCCTGCATTTCTTTCTTACGCATGTCTTGTCATCCTTACCGAGAAGCACATGCTAAACTTCCGACCCAACATCGCCAAGCATGAAGCCATGAAGATATTTTTACTTCAGCGATCTCGCATGCTGCACACTGTTCTGCATGCAGATAAAAACACTGTCTTTTCAGAGTAGGGCTGCTTCTGAAATGCTGGATTTCCTCATGCCAATAGTGACGGCTTCTTTTTCTTGTCTGCAAAGAGGACCAGCCGGAGTGGCACACTTGACCTAGATAGAGGGTGCACTCCTCCAGAATCCAGATGCTGCTGCCTTTGGTCCCGGATAAGCTAGTTCTCTTGAGTATCTTTTCGATGACCTTTTCAATTTCTGCTTGGAACCCTTTTCAATTTCCCGGATCCAGCCCAGACTGAACTTCATCGGCAACCTTGTTTTTTCCCTGCTTCATGTCCAGAACCTCCCCTTGGAATTTTTCAGCCTGGTATGAAGTGAAATGGGCTCCTTCCTCAGGGTCTGCACCCATCTCCATGGCTCCTTCAATTTCCTCTTGTATGCTCAAACTTATACTGGAGCTCCCCTTTGAGCATGGTATTCTGTTCCAACCATACCTGCAGTTCTATCTTGAGTTCTCTTAGCTGTTTTTCTATGGCATTTGATTCAAGTTTTACTGATAGATCTTCTCCACAACCGTTGCTTGTCCTCATTTATTAGCTTCCCAGTCTCTGGTTGCAGTTGCTCGTACTTGGTCTGAAATCCTTGGATCTGTTGGAATGATGTGCTGAACTTCATCCAGAATTCTAAATTCTCCTCCAGAAGAGCATCAATGTCTCGTCTGAACCTCTTCAAGAGGTGAGGTATTCTCCATCTTGACAAGATCGATCAATTTGATGTCCTCTAAAATGAGGCTTTCTTGATAAGTAACCTCATCATGCATTGCATCAACTTCATTATGGGGTTCTAGGTGTAGATTATTTTTCATGCTAGAATTCTCCAAGATTATTCTGGAAATGGAGTAAACACTTTGTTTGACTGTACAGTCTGTAATGAAATCATCAGTTCCAAATCCACAACTTTATTGACTAGTTCATCAATTTTATCTGCCATCTCTACCACAGAAACTTCAGAGTCTGTCTGGAAATATTCTTTGATCTTATCTACTGTTGCTTGCAGCTCAATTTTTTCCTGCTTGATAGAGTACATACCATCTACCTTAGTACTGGCATCATTTGTCACTTGTCACATTCTCATTGGCAAAATTTCCTGAATCTGTGTTATGTAAAAACTCAACTGAGTCTGATAAGGATTTCCCATGCCCTCGCATGATATTCTTCAGCTTCTCTTGAAACCTTGACTTTTCTGACTCAACCATTGCTTGACTGAGTGACAGCTTCTGCTGTTCCTGCAATTTGATAATGGTGTCTTGACAGGATTTAAGGGCAGTTGCTGGGATTAAAGCTCTGGCTTCATCATCTTCAAGCACTGCACTTTCGTTGAATTCCTCTTGAAAGTAGCAAACTTCTTCCTGCATGTCGTTAATCTGCTTTTCGAGATCCCAGCATTTTGCAATTCCACTCTCGTAAGTGCTTTTGATAAACTCTTTCTCAGTATGCAGCACTAATATCTCTTTCTGCAGCCTGCTTATCTCTTCTTTTGCATTCTCCTTGTAGATTTTAGCTCTAGAATTCTTGCCTCCATCCTTCAGCCCTGATTTCCCTCCTTTCTTCTTTTTAAGTAGCCCTTCCACTGTTGACTTGTGGATTTGCGAGGATCAACCTGTAAATGCCTTTGGAAGATTGTCATAGTCCTCTTCTAGCATTGAGTCCTGGACCTGGTCAGGGAAAGCAGTTGCAATAGTGTGGTTTGCTTTGTGTAGCTCTCCTGATATGTGGTCATAGCGTTCAGCAAGAGCTCTGTATGATCGATGTGCCTCTTCCACTGAACTGATGACCTCTGGTCGTCTCTTGCAACCCATCTCTGCCTTCTTTGCAAAGGAATCGGTTTCCTCACCAAGAAAGAAGAGAATGAATTTGACCCTGTCCAGTCCTCCATATCTGCACATAAATAGCCTTCTATCAATAAAAAAATCCAGGTATTGTTTAATAATTAGAAAGCATTGCAACTGCAGAAATAGGTTTTAGAGGATGTCATAAGATACTCTGAATAAAAGTGTATGAACTTAAAAGCAATTTTACTTAGTATATGACTATATGGTGTTAATATCACATTAAAACTGGCAAGGAAAACACATTATTTCCTACTCTGGATGACTAATATCATCATACATTTACATTTTCTGCAAACTAGTACTTGAAGTGAAATCACTTCATCCTTGTTTTTGTTCTCCATTTGGATAGGATGTTCTATATGCAGAAGTTGATGCATAAATATGGACTGGGAGGGTATGATCTGGAGACAGACCACGGAGCTTGTTGCTGTTGCTTGTCGCCCGCTGCATCATCCTGACATGCCGCCTTGAGAATTCTTCAGCAGGTTAGCCTCTGCTTGTCACGTTTAAAATCTTCACCTTTCCTGCATGCAGCAAGAATCAATCTTCCGGGATTTCTGTAGATGCTAATTACATGTTGCTTGTTGCAATATCAGGATGGCAAGAAATGTAGCATGAGCATGGATAGAGAAACTAGGACAGAAGAGGCCTCTGAGGCTGCCAGAAACGCCATGAAAGGGATGTTGAGTACCTACAATTGCAGTGCCAAGACTGAATTCCTGCTTTGCTGTCGATGGATGATCTGGAGAAAGAAACGAACACAACAGTAATCTCAACTAAGGCACCGTTTGGTGTGGATTTTGGTCGGATTCTAAAGAGAATCCTCGGAATTCCTACAGACGGGCAAAAATAGAAGGGATTTCTGCTACAATTTAGAAGAATTGATTATTTTTTATTGTGAGAGAACGAGACAAAACCTTATTTCTCATGAGGATCTGAGAACTAGACTAACGAAAATTAAAAATATATATGAAAGTTCAGTAAAATATTTATATACGATTGAATTATACTAGCATATCATACAATGCAATATAAATAATATAATTTATAGTTAATATTATTTTTTATTTCTGTTCATATAGTTTTAGATCATGTAATACAAGTCATTACATATATAATGCAACCCAAAGATATTGTGGTATGATGGTTATTTCAAACTATTATACTTATACTCTCTTAAAAAAATTAGAATCTATTCATTCAGTTAACAGCTAAATTTGATTCACCGTAAAATCACTTAAAAGAGAATCATAGTTTGGAAGCATGCCAAACATGGCCTAAATTTTCAAGCCACACGCAACTAACAAATTCTTTTACATTTCGAACCTTCTTTCAATATAATTTTAGAAGCAAAAATCTTGATAAAACTTATTTACAGATGCCCATTTCCATCCTAATTAACGGTGCAGGAACAGGACAGCGGACGCACATTTTAAAAACTCTAGTGCGGCAGCATTTGACTATGCCACCGTTGTCCTGCCATAAACATTACCAGTATAATAAATTATCATGACGTGGCACTAAGAGATTTGTTTTAAAAACCAGTTACTAGATGATTTATTTTTAAATTTAAACTGTACGATGTTCGGAAAAAATAAAAAACAACAATTATTTGTCATAAATTTTTTGTGTTTTTCTTCCCAAACAGGCAAATTAACTTCACCACGCTTTCATTTGTTAACTACGGTAAATGCAGATATGTAATATCCCAATATGGGTATACTTCAACACTTTATTTTTAAAAAAAAATTGTATTTATATATGAGATATTTATATATTCGATAATTAAGTAGCAAATCTAAAATATATTCACGTAAATTTACTTCACCGTAGCTTTCATTTGTTATTTTGTTAATGTAGGGCTGCTACCAACACTGATTAGACCACATGGATATGACAAAATCCAGAGTTCCAGACCATCCAAGATGCCATTATATTATAGAATTATTACAGCTTTTAGGCTGCACTGATTATGTTTCATATTCATTTCACGATCTGATCGAAGCCACCTTCTTAAGCAACCAAAGATTCGGAGGGTGCAACCACGCCGTGATGACAATAATATGCCAACTCAAATCAACCCATTTCAACTGTTCTGAATAGCCATTTCACTCACAAGCATGCCATGCCAGCAAACATGCATCTGCTGTTTGTCAGAACATGAATGCCAACAGATTATGATTTTATCAGCTCTCTGTCAGCAAACATGATTAGAGGCTTTTCAATACCAACAAATATGATTAGGAGTTGTTACTGGTACATTACATTACATGAATTATATCATATGGAGCTGCACTGTCTCAGAAATGAAAAACCATTCTGATTAGGAGGAACTCCAGTTACACTCGAGCTGCCACAATCGTGTAGATCACAAACCACAGACATAGGGCAAGAACAGGAGGTCCAAATTAATTAAAAAAAGAGAGGTAGACCCACAAACTACTGCAATCACCAGAACAAGTACAGCCATTGACAGTAAACACGTAGAAGGCACACTACGTTGTCATCAAACAAAAAGGAAGAAAACAAATCAGGATAGCAATAGTAGTACATGTGTCGTTCACCTACTTGCTGTTTTTCTTTTTCAGTAAGCTCCCAAACTTCTTCAGTAGAGGCTTGTTCTTTTTCTGTTGCTGCTGTGGTTTTGTCGGGGACATTGCAACTTTACCGGTATCTTCTGATACTGTCGTCCCATTTGCATGCCCAGTGCTGCTATCCGCCTTGGACTCCGGTTCGTCTTTGGCAGCTACGGTTTCTTGTTTTCTTTCTGGCTGTAGCTGCTTCTCTACGATTTTATTGCTCTCCTGTGCGGTGCACTCAGTTTTCACTTCCTCCTGTTCAACCTTGGTTTCTTCTTTCTGTTCTTGGTGATTCACGCCCCCATTGGAATTACAGTTGAGAACATCAAGTTCCAGTTTATGGTTTTTACCATTTTCGCTTTCTGTATCAACAACATTGTCCACAACTGAATCGGCAACTTCTTCGCGCACAGAATTGTGTGCCTCATCAACAACCACTAGTTTCTCTTCCTCCTCGGGATGCTTCTTTGTCATGGCTTCAGCGAGCAAAGCAGACAGTTCGTCTATCTTCTTCATGGCGTCAGCTTCTCGCAACCTGAATTCATCATTCTCCTGTGTTAGGCTCTGCAACGCGTTCTCTTTATCTAGTAACCTCTCCTTCAGTTGCAAATTCTCGGATGTTACCTCCTGCACAGCCTTGTTGGCTTCAGCAACCACTGACTCCGTGTAGATCAGTTTCTCTTCGAGACTTTCTTTCTCATCCTTCGCCTCATGCACAGCCTTGTTAGCTTCAGCAAATGCTGATTCAATGTGCATTAGCTTCTCTTCAAGACTTTCTTT
>KE373125.1:110117-121686 GCA_000418225.1 Zizania latifolia | reverse complement strand
ACCGTCGTCTTCATAGAATACAGCATCTGGGGTTTTAATCAACAAGGGTGAATACGAAACGTACTCAACAAGCCACAGAAATGCAACATAATGCAAGGTAATATCAAGGACGGGCAACTGGCTTGGGTTGCGAAAAGCAGGTTTTGTAATTAAACAATTGTTGTATTGAACATGTAAATGTAAATAATATTACTGAATCACCTAAACTTAAACCACTACTTCGAGTAGCACACCTGTGCTAACTCGCACAATTCAACCACTACCAATTAATCATTCCAGTTCAAAACATTAGACTAACTGCGGAGAATATCACTTGGCTTGTCCATAACCGTGGGCACGGCTTTTCGAAAAGGTAATACTCTGATCAGAGGTGTATAAATTTACCCACAAGGCATTCATTCCCATACACCAAAGTGTGTCGAGATGACACCACATCACCCCGAAGGAATTCATGCTAAAACCCTTAATATGGACCGCCTCAACATAAGGACAACCACACTAGGTTTCGCCGACGCTCCACCGGAATCTAACCCGTAATGGCATAGGTAGATCCCTTTTGGATGACGTAGACCCCCATTTGTGCCTCGTCAGTACAAGTCATCCAAGGAAGCTCCTCAATGATGAACTTGACTCCTCCGCTCGGTGCATCATATTGAAACGAACCATACTCCAGGTTAGGCCTTACCCACTAGACTTGTGGTTTGCACGGAATGGCTTTGCAATAGATCCCGCAGACCGGTCCTTATAGTGCCCCGGGTGCAACCAACCAATGACCTCGCTTGCACTCGGAACCCACCATGCTAATAACTTAACCATTTTCCAAGACTTTATCGTCATTTTAGAACACCAACGGGATGTGAAGTATCAATGAGAATTAAAGAGATTAAATACCTAAATTATTCTACAAATCTTTTTTTAGCGAGGCTAAGCAGGTGTGCTAATACTTAGAGCACTAGCTAATATGATAGATCACATCATGCCGACAAAGGAAAAATGGCTCAAAGCATGATAAGGGTTTTACAAGTACAAGGACATGGGATCTAATTATGTAATATTCATGTTTTAATTCATTTAACATGCATATAACATATGGGTTAAAGCAATTAATATTTTGAAACCATGGGTTCAACATGATCGAGGAGGGGTGTGTGACTTGCCTTGATCAGCAAACGGTAAAGGCGGTGCTTCGAAGAAGGGCTCCGGCTCCTCGACGGCTTCAAAGTCTATAAGGCACGCAAAATGAGACATAAACAATTAAAGAACAGAAAATAAACAGTACAAATAGTATAATTAAATTAGTTCAGGTTGTAAAGAATTTAATGACGGTCAATCTGTAATTTGAATGGACGAAAACGGAGTTCGAATGTGAAAGATATGAATTTTGAAAGTTTTGGGAATTTTCTGGAATTATTTTTGAACTGAAAAAGGGTTCTGGTCCACGGTGAACCGGGTCCACCGTGAACCCACGCACAGGCTGCAGACTGAAGGGGTATGCTGTCGTTGGATCAGAATCAGACGGCTACGATTTTATGCAGATCGGATGGCTGAAAATAAACCAGAACAGATCTATGGTTCAGATCGAAGTGGGGGATTAAATGAGATCGGACGGCCGAGATCGCCTAATACCGGTCAACTCTGGTCAAACGAATCTGGGCGCTCGGTTTGGGGATTTAATCTGGGCCACACGTGCTGGATCGGACGGCGGATGGCCGATCTCGCACGCAGGGAACTGAATGGTGCATGGCGTTCTTCTCCGGTGACGGGCAGGACGCGATGGTGTGACTACCGGCGGTGATGAGGCTTGCGGGATGGAACTGACAGCATAAATGGAATCAGGGGAGGATGGGGATCATTACCGTGGAGAAAACAGTGGCTGGCGAGGTACAGATGAGACCGGCGATGGGCGGAGCTCCGGGGTCGGTTCGGGTGGATCACGTCGGCGGCGTTCCAACGACCGACGGCTCGAACGGAGATGTGGGCGAGGGAGAGCGGACGATGACGGACCCGACGGTGTAGTCGGCGAGGCAGGCGGTGGTCTCCGACGGTGAGCTGGTGCGGCTGGAGTGCGGCGGCGGGAAAAATGGGCGTGCGGCTCTCGGATTCGTGAGATGGCTCTGGGATGGGAAAATGGAGAACGGGGGCGGAGGCGGGGCGTTTTATAGAGGGGGATGGCACCGGATACTGCGGGAAAACAGCAACAAATTTGATTAGGGTTCGGATGGAGTTTCGGTGCTATAGGACGAAAATTTGGGGATTTTCCGTTGGAGAAGAAGGATCTGACGAGTGGGGCCGGGCGGTCAGCGGGCGAACGGTTGTGGGCGCAGAAAAAAAACAGACGGGTGAGGTCCACGTGCGCAGGCGCACGTGGCTCGGGTCACGCGGCTACAGGCGTGGGGCGGCCGGTGGGGTCCACGCGCAGCGCACGCGGGAGCAGGCGTGGGGCGAGCGGCCGGTTGGCAAGCGCCGGCTGACAGGTGGGACCCACTAGTCGGAGAGAGAGGGACGGCGGTAATGGGCTGGGCCGGCCCAGGAGAGAGGAAAGGAAGGGAAAATGGCCCAAGGAAATTAATATTATTTTTCTGATTTAATCTATTTATGAAATGCTATTTGTAATTACTAATCTAGTTTTAAAAATCCTAAAAATTCAGAGAAAATCCTAGGGTAATTTCATGACTTGGAGAATTTATTAATTTTTTTTCCAACCCAAAACTTGAATTCCTTTCTTAAGATTTTTAATTCTTTGCCAACTCAATCCATCATTTTATTCAAACTCAATTTCTTTATTTGAAATTTTGATTCCCCTTTTATTAAATTTGAAAATTTCAGGGTGTTACAATCCTATCCCCCTTATAGAGAATCTCGCCCTCGAGATTCGGAGCGATCTTCGAATAACTCGGGATGCAGGGCTTTCAATTCATCTTCTTTCTCCCATGTTGCCTCTTCGGCTGAATGATTGCTCCACTGAACTTTACAGAAACGAATAACTCGACTTCTTGTAACCCTTTCCTTGGTGTCTAAAATGCGGACAGGCTTCTCAACATAGGTTAGATCATCTTGAATCTCTAGCTGCTGATGATCGGCTTGCTCAGTAGGCACTCAAAGACATTTCTTTAATTGAGAGACATGAAACACATTATGCACTCCAGCCAAGGGTGGCGGCAATTCCAACTCATAAGCAACTTCCCCTTGACGACGGGTAATCCGAAAAGGTCCAACATAACAGGGAGCTAGCTTGCCTCTCATGTTAAATCTTTGCGTTCCACGAAGAGGGGTGACTTGAAGATAAACGTGATCTCCTTCCAATGACAAGTCTCGACGACGATTATCGACGTAGCTCTTTTGACGAGACTATGCTATCTTTAACCTGTCTCGTATGATTTTAACCTTCTCTTCAGCTTCGCGGAGAATATCCGTTCCAAAAACTTGACTCTCTCCAGTTTGATCCCAAAGCAGAGGGGTTTTGCACTTACGACCATATAAGACATCAAAAGGTGACATTTGTAAGCTGGCCTGATAATTATTGTTATAAGAAAACTCGGCATAAGGTAAACTCGTATCCCAAGTGCTACCAAAATCCAAGACGCATGCTCGGAGCATATCCTCCAAAATTTGATTTACCCTTTCCGTTTGGCCATCCGTCTGAGGGTGATAAGCAGTACTAAAATTTAGCCGGGTACTAAGCTCTCCTTGCAGGTTCTTCCAAAACTTCGAAGTAAACTGACTTCCTCTGTCTGATACAATCTTTTTGGGAACTCCATGCAGACATACTATTCTTGTCATATATAATTCAGCCAACTTAGGGCCACTATAAGTTGTCTTGACCGCGATGAAATGAGCTACTTTCGTTAGACGATTAACAATTACCCATATGGAATCATATCCACCTCGAGTTCCGGGTAACCCGGTGATAAAGTCAATTCCAACTTCTTCCCATTTCCACTCAGGAACCTTTAGGGGCTACAGTAATCCAGCTGGCCTCTGATGCTCTGCTTTAACTCGTTGACAGGTATCGCATAGAGACACGTATTCAGCAATTTCTCTCTTCATACTAACCCACCAGTATTTTTCTTTCAAATCTTGATACATCTTCGTGCTTCCGGGATGAATGGAGTACAACGTCTCATGGGCTTCCTTAAGAATAAGGGCCTTTAATTCTGGCTTGTCGGGCACACATAGACGGTTTCCGAACCAAACGGTACTAACCTCATCTTCTGAAAACCCGGGGGCTTTTCCCCTTCTCATGTTCTTCTTGATTTCTGCTATATCACGATCTTTCTTTTGGGCTTCGCGGACCTGATCCATCAATATCGGTTTTGCTTCGAGTGTGATGAGGTATGCTCGCGTGGTGATCCCTAGATTCAATCTTTCTATTTCTCGACATAATAAAGGGGCTCAATCTTGTAAAACGATGGCGTTACAATATCCTTTACGACTCAGGGCATCGGCCACTATATTTGCCTTGCCCAGGTGATAATGGATTTCCATATCATAATCTTTGATTAACTCTAGCCATTTTCTCTACCTGAGATTTAAATCTGGTTGAGTAAATATGTACTTCAAACTCTTGTGATCGGTGAATACTTCACATCTGTTGCCAATGAGATAATGTCTCCAAATCTTCAATGCGTGCACCACTGCTGCTAACTCCAAATCATGAGTTGGATAATTTAACTCATGGGGTCACAGTTGGCGAGAGACATAAGACACTACTTTTCCATCTTGCATCAAAACACATCCTAGCCCTTGGCGAGATACATCACAAAAACATGAAAATCCCTATGTATATCTGGTAGAGTCAGCACTGGGGCTGAGACCAATTTCTTCTTCAGGGTCTGGAAACTTTCTTCGCATTCTGGTGTCCACTTGAATTTTTCTTCCTTCTGAAGTAACTTCATCATGGGCTTGACAATCTTAGAGAAATTCTCTATGAATCGACGGTAGTAACCGGCCAATCCTAGAAAACTTCAAATCTCAGACATTGATGTGGGTTGAAGCCAATCTGTTACTGCTTCAACGGTGACAGGATCCACTGCGATTCCTTTGGCAGAAATGATGTGTCCTAAAAATTTCACTTCCGATGACCAAAATTCACACTTACTATACTTCGCATACAACTGATGCTCTCTCAACTTTTCCAATGTCAGACGGATATGTGTTTCATGTTCTTCTGGGGTCTTAGAGTAGATTAGAATATCATCGATGAATACTACAATGAACTTGTCCAAAAATTCTATGAAAACATTATTCATCATATTCATGAAGAATGCTGGGGCATTGGTGAGTCCAAAAGACATGACCGTACACTCATACAAGCCATATCTTGATGTAAAAGCGGTCTTAGGGATATCTTCTTTTCTAATTCTCAACTGGTGATAACCTGATCGAAGGTCAATCTTTGAGAACACTAAGGCTCCTCTCAACTGGTCAAATAGATCATCAATTCATGGCAGCAGATACTTGTTCTTGATGGTGATTTCATTTAAAGCTCTATAATCCACACATATTCTTTTTGTCTTGTCCTTCTTTTCTGTGAAGATGACATGAGCTCCCCACGGTGATGTACTTGGCTTGATGTAACCTTTCTGTTCAAGGTCTTCTATCTGACGCTTTACTTCAGCTAACTCATTAGCGGCCATTCTATAGGGACGCTCAGAGATGGGAGTGGTTCCAGGCACAAGATCAATCCTAAACTCAATGTCTCTCTTAGGTGGCATGCCTGGTAAATCTTTGGGAAAAACATCCGGGTACTCCCGAGCAATAGGTACTTCTTCCAAGGCTATCTGGTTAATCATTGAATTTCCTGATTCTCTTGTAGCCATTTTGAACGTGACGGTGATTCCATCATCACTGATTAAGGTGACTATCTTATTGGCACAGTCAATCATTCCCTTATGCTTTACCAACCAGTTCATCCCTAGAATGACATCTAAACCTTTGTAATATATGAGAATTGGGTCAACCCAGAATACTACCCCTTGGATTTCTAGTTGCACCCTTGGGCTAAATAAACTGGCCGAGGTTTGCTTGCCCTATGTGGCTATTAGCATAGGCTTAGCTAAACCAAAGGTTTTCAAACTATTTGTCTTCACAAAATTTTCAGATATGAAAGAGTGGGTTGCTCCAGAATCAAACAAAACAACTGAGGATACTGAGTTGACAGGAAACAGACCCAAGACAACTTCAGGTGCGTCTTGTGCTTCTTCAGCGGTGATGTGATTCACGCGGGCGCGAACCACCGGCCTTGGAGCAGGGCCTTGAGGGCGCTTGGGATGAAGGCAATTGTTAGAGTAATGCCCTATCTGACGATAATTGAAACAAACTACAGGCTTGCCATTCTTGTCCTTCTGAACTTCGGCCTTCTGCGCTGGTGCTTGGCCCGGTGGAGGGGCTTGACAGGGAACTCCGGGGCTTGGCCCACTAGCTTGAGGAGGTGGCCTGAACACGGGACGAGGTTGGGAGCTTGGAGCTTGAGGGGTAGGCATTAGGCGGGGTCTTTGACTATTTCCTTACTGATAACGGAAAGCAATCATCTTTCTCTTTTTCTGTTCTATCTTGTTTTGCTCTGACACTTGAAGAATTGCTTTGTTCACCAACTTCTGAAAGTCGACATAGTCAGCAGCGATGAGTTGAACGGTCAGTTCATCTTTCAGTCCTCCCATAAACTTCTCCTGTCTCTCGGCATCAGTTCGAACATCTTTAGGAGCATACCGCGCTAGGCGGTTGAACTCAGTCACGGTCCTGCTTCCCTGTTGTAGCTCGTGGAACTCCTTCTTGTTCAATGCGACTATCCCTGTAGGCACATGGGCAGCTCTAAAGGCGGCTGTGAACTCGGCCCAAGTGACCACATGATTCACGGGCTAAGCTTCCCGAAAGTTGTCCCACCATTCTGCGGCAGGTCCAAGCAGCTGATGGGTGGCGAAGGCCACACGCTCATGATCAGTGTAGGGGAGGAGATCAAGCTTCTTGGTAATTGCACGAAGCCAATCACCGGCATCCATGGGATTGGTGGTGCTCGAGAATGTAGGGGGCCTGACTCAAAGAAACTCTGATAACTGGGATGCCAGGGCTGGAGCTGGTGCAGGCGGGTTGCGAGGATTGTTAGGCACTTGGGCTTGTTGCTGAAGCTGTTGAAGTTGTGCTTGCTGTTGTTGGATCTAGACTTGTTGCTGCTGCATTTGTGTGAGCAAAGCAGTGATGAGCTGATTCTAGTTAGCCATGGCTTCTGCAAGTGTTGGATGATTTGGAGCTGGCGGCAGACTTGACTGTTGTGGTCCTGTCGCACCCCAGTTGGGTACGACTGTTGGGAATGGGGTTCTCCTCAGCTGAAGGGTTAGCGTCGCGGGTGTTATTGGCTTCAGAAGCGTTGCGCTGATTGTCGGAAGTCATTTTGCTCTGAAGGAAAGAACACCCCAAACGAGAACGAAAAAGATTTAGAAGAAATTTTCTCAAAATACTAGCTTGTTTATTAATGATATGCGATGAAATTGGATCTAAACATTTAAGCTCTTATTATACATGTCCTTACACAAGCCGTTAAGAGACATATCCACAAACAAACAAATCAAACAAACAACACGGAAGCTAGCGATATACTAAGGTCATCTAGTGACCTCCAGGAGTGGCGCTGTGAGTGCTCTCGACATCGTCATCAGCCATCGGCTCTACCTCCTGCGGATCCTCCTCATCCTCCTTCGGGACCTCTACCCACCGAATGCCATGGTGACTCTCGACCTGTCGCGCCGGGGGACTCCTCCTCGGTGGACGCCGGGTGGTCTTCCTGGCCGTCTTCTTCAAACGAGGGCCCTGACGTGGCAGCTTGATCTTGTCCTGCAGTTCCTTAAGCTGACTCTTGAGCTGCTCATTCTGGTACTCCAAATGATCAATCTTCTCCTGCTTCTCTGCAACACGGTGAATAGCACTGTTGTGCAGGTCGTCCATGGCTGCAAGAAGGCGAATAGTCCTGGCGCTCGTAGGATCACTCGCGCATGCGTGACCAACGTAAGTGCTGTGGTCGGAGTCCTGCTCTCTGGAAGATAGATGGCGGTATGCGGAGAGCTATAGACAGTCGTCGTAGATGTGCCGGAGTTCAGCTAACATCTGGAGGGTGGCCTCCTGACAAGCTGTCTCGAATCATGTAGCGGTGGCAGAAGCGGTGAAGAACAGCACCTGCTCTGAGGTGCCAAACAAAGTGATCATAACCTCGTAGGTATCATCTCCCTCGTTAGGATACTCCCCCTGAAACTCTGGCTCATGCTTAAATCCAAGAAACCTGGTTAATATACGAAGCTCCTCGACAAATTCCTCGAGCTCGCGGCAGAAGCTGTGCAACACGATCGGCATCCTACAAAGGTATTTTTAAATTTTTTAATAAATGAAGTAGGGTAAAGTGAAGGGTACCAAGAAAAAGGAATAAAACTTCACAAATATTGGTTTTTAACTTTTGTAAATAAATCCTAGTGACGGTCTGTTTTGTAAGAATAGCTACTAAAAGGGGAAAAGAACTACAGATTGTTGGGAGAAGCATGTTGTCACCTCTCAAATTTCCAAGCTAAAAATTTGGTGAACTCCACTGTCTCGGAGAAAAGCAAACAACTAGTATAGATAAATGCCATGCTATTTCTTCGTATCCTACATACCATTGTCTACCTGCATATCATATATATTGTTGCACTGCCTTGCAGTTCATGCACTACCCACACCTTCTCTGTTTCTAGCACAAATAGGTGTGAGTTTTGTCATTTCATTGCTATGATGAGCTGCTAATTGCAACTGGAGATTAATTCTAACCCTTCAATTATTAATATCTACCACCATCAGTTTGGAGACTTGGATTTCGTATAATAAACAATGGAGAATACACTGCCAAAAAACAAACTAGATCAATGCCACCGTTTCATTTAGCAACAATAGTCCTATCAATCATTAAAATATCAACATGATCTCTATCGTTAAACTAATGGCCGACGGGAGCCAGAATCTAACTGTTAGCTCCTGTCAACCATTGTTTTGATGATAGAAGCCTCCACCGATGTCATCAAACCTCTAGTCATGATATTCCGTGTCTCGACCATTAATTTGGTGATAGAACGGTGGAGAAGCTTCTATCGTTAAATCAATAGTCGAAAGGAATAAATAGTCGAATTATGGTCCCATCGAACGATAGTTTAACGACAGAGGTTGTATCGACCGTTAGTTTAACGATGGGGTCGTATCGACCGTTAAAATAGTGATAGAACCCTTATAACCAAAACAACAGTCGATGAGGGGTGTAGTTTTATATTTTTAAGAAATAATATAATTTTAAATAAAAATAGATTATTAAAAAATCTCTTTTAACATAGGATGCTCAAGTTGGTCGAGACACCTCCAACTGGATTTGTTGGGCTTTGTAACTACGTACGTTCGGCCCAGAAGGCCCATGTATAAAAAAAAGTTAACACAAGGTTCCCTTAGTTATTATCTAAAAAATATAATTTACGTATATGAAAAATGACACGACCAAATTGTCTCAACAAATGATTTTATAATATTATATTTATATCACTTTTTTAAAGTTTACATACAAAATTTAGTGGTAAAAGTTTAAAAACTACTTCTTTTTTATATGCCTGGATTTTTTGCATGCATCCTTCCCTCAAGAATTTACATATGTTCATATAAACAACAATTCATTTCAATAATTGAAAAAACAAGGATGAATAATGCATAATTTCATCAAATAATAAAACATGAATTTAAAAAAACTTGTAACTATTACATTAATATATTGAAAAAAACTACAAAAAAGAGAATTTACATAATTTCATTTCCTCTTATTCTTGCTGCCAATGAGCAAGACGATGTAAAAAAGGAAACGAAACAAATATCCTAACGCTACCGTCACCAGCAGACACTTCCACTTCCCTATGTCTGTGACGGCCTGCTGCGCCAGCACGTCGGCGCCGGTGGCCACACAGGTGTCCGCCGTCAAGCTGGTGCCCAGGGTGGTGCCGATGGCTTCGAGCACCCTCGTCTTCACCGCCTCCGGCATGCGGCCGATGGGCGTGCCGTCGAACATCTCGACGCCGCGGGAGAAGCACCTCGTCGCGTCGCTGAACTCGTTCTGGAGCACGGCCTGGTACGGGTACTTGACGAGCGACAGGTAGTGGAACCAGATCCAGTAGTCCGGGATGCGGTCGCGGTTGATGAAGAAGCCGGAGAAGAGCAGGAAGTAGGCGAGGATGGCAACGACCACCGTGTAGCCGAGCATCACGTGCGGCACCACGGCGGAGAGGAAGGTGACGAACCCACTTCCGGCCCAGAAGGAGGCCAGCACGATCAGGACGAAGAACAGGAACGACGAGCCGCCGCCGGCGAGCCCGACGGCAAAGAACGTGGTCACCGCGAACGCCAGCGACAGAAGCACCAGCGGCGGAAACGCGACGACGGCGTTTGCGAGCACGTAGGACAGGCGGCGGTAGGCGTTGTGCGCTGTCTCCCGGAGGTAGATGTGGCGCTCCTGCACGAACACCGGCAGCGCGTCGGCGCACACGTAGAACATGGTCGACATCGCCATGGCGAAAAATCCTAGACGCTCCTGGACTCCCTTGGGCGTGTCGTCGAGGCGCCAGAATATGGTGGCCAGGATGAACCCCGTCACCATGATCGTGCCGAGGCGCATCACGAAGAGCTCCGGCATGCGCCGGGTGTTGGTGAAGGACCGCTTCATCAGAACCCACACTTCCACGGGCAGCGAGTTCGCGAACGTCGGCACCGATGCCGAAGCCGCCGCCGTCTCCGAGCCGCTCCCGGCGACAAGCTTCCCCCTTGACACGCTCTCTGCGATGGCCATCTCGAGCGGCATTGTGCAGAGCTTGATGTCCTTGTCATGAGCTGCCAGGAGAGCGCCCAGCGAGGCTTGCCACTTGACGTTGAATTCGACGAGCTTGGCTGCGCCGTCGTGCTGGTGCTCGAGCTCTCTGATGGTGTCCAGCGCAAACTCCGCCGGGTTCTCGTTGTCCGGGACGGGCGCGCCGAACGCGGAGAAGAACGGCTTGAGCCCCGACGGCGTGCCGGCGTAGACTGTGCGGCCTCGCGAGAGGAAGAGGAGGCGGTCGAGTATGCCGAGGATCCGCGCGCTGGGTTGGTGGATGGTCATGATGACGACGCTGCCGCTCTGCGCGATGCGGCGGAGCACCTGCACCACCATGAAGGCGCTCGCCGAGTCCAGCCCGGAGGTGGGCTCGTCAAGGAACAGCAGGATCGGGTCGTGGATGATGTCCGTGCCGATGGAGACGCGGCGGCGCTCGCCGCCGGACACGCCGCGGTGGCCCTCGTCGCCGATGATGGTGTCCGCGGCGCGGGCGAGGCCGAGCTGGTCGATGAGCGCGTCGACGCGGGCGCGCTTCTTCTCCGGGGACAGCGCGCGCGGGAGTCGGAACTCGGCGGCGAAGAGCAGCGTCTCGCGCACGGTGAGCATCGGATACAGCAGGTCGTCCTGCATGACGTAGGCGGAGATGGCCCGGAGGCGGCGGCCATGGAGCGGCTCGCCGTTGAGCTCCACTCTGCCGCGGAGGCTCTCCCGCGAGAT
>KE373125.1:95700-109918 GCA_000418225.1 Zizania latifolia | reverse complement strand
CGGCCGCGACGGCAGGCAGGGCAGCCCGCCGCCGCGCTTCCTGACGCTGTAGAACAAGTCCGTGAACGACAGCGCGTAGGGGACCGGCGTGGCGTCCTGGCCGGCCTCAATGTCGACGACCACCACGCTGTCGCTGGAGATCGCCATGTCGACGCGGACGCTGTCACGTTACTGTGCGTTATGTTTGGTGTGCGGAGAGCAAGCGGCGCGGGCTACTACTTGTAGGCTGTAGCCGTGGTGCCAGCCCGAGTTGGAGTCCGACTCGAATCGGATTTCCCTTTTCTCTCGGACAAATTTATGGCCGATTCCCTTTCGGAATTGCGTTAGATTTTTGGCTGCGTATTTAGGTAGGAGCAGTGAGTGCAACAGCGAAGCAAGTGCCATGTTATGTTTAGGTGAGGTAGCAAATGCAGTTGGTTGTGACAAGTGTCGTACTAGTTACAGTGGGTCAGATCATGTGATCATGTCACGATGTTACTGCGTGCTACAGGACGATCACCGTCCCTGGCCTTTGCTGCTTATCAATTGAATCGCTGCGTACCAGCTGCAAAGCATGCAAGCAGTAACCTTTTCTTGCCTAACTCTATTCGTGGGCAACGGCTACACCTACCTGGCTCGACCAAGGTATGCATTAACTTCAGGCTTGTTTGACAATCATACAAGTAACCGTGCTCTCATTGTGTAACCATCGACAGAACACGAGAAAAATGTATTTGCTACATGAAAGCAACGAGGCCACTAGCTGCATTGCCACGAGCAAACATACATTAGATGCAAATACACCTGAACAGGCACGGTCATCAAGGCAGCAGCATCTGAGCGCTACACCGGCAACATTTAGCACTTCAAAGACAAAGCTGCCATCGACGTCGTTCACCGCGCAAAGAAACAAAAGTTGCAATCTCAAGATACCAGGCTGCAAAAACAATGTAGGCCAATAGAGAAACTTCAACGATCCATTACACCACATTAAGCAATAGCATAGCCCAAGGGTAACAAATCCAATTCGATGTCTAACTCGCAAGTAACAAGATACGCTGTCGTTTGAGAAGAGAGCAAATACATTTATCTCGCCTAAACCAAGAAATATAGCCATTACAACCATAGTATGACATCCACAAGAGGAACGCAAGCGATTAGATTTCAGGATTCAGGGGACTCGCTTGCTCTGGGTGAGCGCGAGCCGCCACGGCTACCACCATCACCATTGCCATCTCTAGGACTTTGGCTGCCGTTATCCCTTGGACTTGGGCTACCGTTGTTCCTTGGACTTGGGCTGCGTCCATTGGCAGCCACAGGGCTTCGGTAGCCATCAGACGGGCTCCTGCTGTTCTCCCTTCCTCGGGGGCTGTCACCATATTCTGAGCCATTCCGCTCACCATTATCCTTGGGTGGTGGGCTCACTTGGTCCTGCGGACTCCTTGGACTCTGGCTGCGATCAGGTGTGGGGCTGCGCTCCTTTTCATTTGCCGGTGGGGAGATGGATCGCTTGGGACTCCTGCTGTAGCTAAGACTCCTTGATCTCCTATCGTCACGGTCTCTGCGTCCCCTAGGGGATCCAGATAAGGATCTGGATCTAGACCGGCTGGTTTTGAAAAAAAATGTAAAGCAAGCACGGTAAGGCCAACAAGAAGTGCCAGTTTAACAATAACACAACTGCGATATGGAACAAACATCATGGAGTAATAATCAAAACAGCTGGTGTTTCAATCATACCTGTAACTCCGGCTTCGGCTTCTGCTATAGCTCCGACTGTGACCACGTCCACGGTGTGGAGATGGAGATCGTGAATAACTTCTCTCACGCCTGAAAATATGTATATTGGAGAAGTCTTTAAGTAAAACCATTCAAATAGAGCACCTCCGAACAAATGAAGCATTGCAGTGTATCCAACCAACATTATGAATGAATACCTGAGATTCCTTGGACTGTTCTGGCAGTTTCTTTCTATGTGGCCTCTTTCTCCACAACGGTAACATTTGTTCTTCCAGTCACCAGCTTTGCAGTCTCTTGCCCAGTGACCATCAATCCCACAGTTAAAACAACGACCTGTTCCTGGAGGAGGTCCTCTTCCCATGTATTCACGGGAACCACCAGGACCACGTGGAACCTGCATGGACAATTTGTTTGTAAGAATATCAGAACCAAAAATACAGTTAATCATTAGCAGCAGCACCATACAGAATTACACAAAATTAGAATCGGTATGTACTTACAATTCAACCAAAAAACTGCTTACCCCTTTAGCAAACTCAACAAGTATGCGGCTTCCATCAACATCCCTACCATCTAGGTTGTACCTTGCATCATCAGCATCACGGGGATCACTGAACTCCTGTTTGGTAAAAGAAACATCACAAAAAAAAACAGGACTCATATGTGAACAAAGTACACTCTGTAAAATAACATGTACAACAACTTAAAAAAGAAGTTAAAATGAGGGAAGTAAAATTTGCTTACAATGAATGCATAGTCACGCTTCAACTCCACTTCACGTATTCTGCGCAAATGGTTGCCAAACAGTAAGCCATCATGACTCAAGTATTCAAATGCATCACCGACTTGCAACTTCCACTAAAACAGTCAAGAACATCACACCAAGGGCACCCTTCACCAAAGTCCTGGACAAACTTTGGAATAATGGCCACCAATTCCACCTAGGGCACCCTTCCACCAGACCACCACAGACCTCCAGGGTTGTGTAAAAAACCGAAAAACCTTCAACAAGATCATTCAAGTCAAACACGCGAGACCTGGGGGGTCAAACTTCTACAGCATACTTTGAGAAATAACAAAAAATGCCAAACACGGAACGGCATGAAGAGACTCATACACAAAGTAGCTCAAAAGGAGACAGTAACACTGAAGGCAAAACTTGCTATGAGCTGGCCAATGGGAAAACATAGGATGGATCCAGGGCTGACTAGTCTATCCTCCACACAACACAGAAAGCCACACCAGCACCACAGTTTTGAACAATTACAATTTTAAGGGGAAACAGTTTTATTTGTTCAATGAAATTTGAGCGTACCAAGATGTTGTAATATCAACTTTGCACTTGTCACAAAAAAGTTATCATGAATTTAGTGTTTTGCACTTGCCACAAAAAAGAGCAGCTTATCATGATGAATTTACCAGGAAAATCTATAAAGATCTGCATTAATTTTCCACTTCAGAGAATTAAATTTTCTTAATCAATGATGATGCCCTTACCTTCCATATCTTCCGAAAAGATATTCTAGGTCACGGGAACGAGTGCGGGAAGACAATCTACCAACATACAAGCGTGCGTTTCCATAACGATCATCGTAGCGAGGCATCTCCTGAATAAAAAACCATCAGTACTTTTGAAGATTGAATGAATGAATGAAAAGAGCATGAATACTTCAAAGAATATGCATTCCAAGGTAACAAATGTCTTTTATGTAAGAAAAACTGACAGAAACAATAGATGCTGACAAGTATAACTTCCAAATGGAAAAGTAGAAATAGCTACAGTTTACACCAAAACTTTGTGGAATGGCTAGTAAGTAGTACCCAGTTTAGAGGAGGAGCTAAGTCAGGATTAGATAGGCCCCGTTGCCAGAGTAGCATAGACAATCTCAACAGGCATATATGTAATCACTAAAACCCGCATGTGATAAGTATGGGTCCCTACAAAAACCTCTAATCTTATGAACTAACATGAAGAAAATTCCACTTGTCATGTTCTCATGCAATTCAATGTAACTACAGAGAAATAACATTATTAGCAATAGCAGCACCCCATATGTTGAATGAGCATCTACATATAGCAACGATTTAAACTTGAAGCCCTCGCCACATATCACATAACCAAACTATAGAATCGTGAGAGTCCACTTACAGAACATCTACGAGTCAACAACAGTCTATGTTGTATTGTTATGATAAATGTTCAGATAAAAAACCATGCATGGGTTTGAGGGGCTTACCTCCTTTTACTTAAGCTTTCAGATTACAAGTAAAACTATCTGGAGCCTAGTTGTCATCGGAGAACCATACAATCCTACTGAATTAGATGTAACAGCCCTAAACTCCCAAACAGAAATCCCCAGGCTACAAACCATAAAACCTACCCCCAAGTATCGGGCCTAACAAAACCCTAACCATCACCAATTTTTTACACATCGAGGCCTAAACCAACTAGATCCAACCAGTAATTCAAAAAATCCCCCAAATCCTTACTGGGCAGAGACCAGATCGGGGAGGAAACACCTAGAAATCCCGAAAATTCGCACGAGGACCACAGCTATGGCGAGCGCGCGGAGGCGGGATCGAACAATCGCTAGAGAAATCGAGAGAACAACGGGAGGGAACACGAACCTTAGAGGAGGAGGAGGCGGCAGAAGCCGGAAGCCCGAAGCCCGGAACCCTAGGTCGGGGCGGATGCGGCGGCCTTGCCCCGAGACAGATAGCTCGCGACACAAAGGAGGAGGACTATTTAAGCGGGGGTCGCAGATCTGTACGGACGGTCTAGATCGTCCCTGGCGCGAAATGGACGGTCAGGATTGGGAGGATAGTCGTGTCCACTTGGTGGCGCGGACACATGCACGGTCACGCCTTCTCTACTTTACGCCTCTGTTTACTGCGTGACTGACCGGTGGGGCATACATGGTGTAAAGTGCTACAGGGACCTGATCCAGGCCCACTTGCCATGTCTGCCACAACTCTAATTTCAAAATCATGTTTGGATGTAAAATTTATATAATAAAATAAAATAGTATAAACTTTTATTCTTTATATAAAATAAAATTAGATGAATCTTAGATGAATTGATTAAATACCCTGAAATCACCTAGAGTAATATTTAGGTTTAACTAGAAAAAATAGAGCTTTAGACTACATGATTTTTACGGATTTTAATCCATTTTTCAAGCAAAACTTCACAAACTATAAAAGCTCGACAAAATTATTCAAGTACATATTTAAGAGCTTATATTGTAGAATTATAGATTTTACGTCAAAAATAGTGAGTACAAGTGCAATAAATCTTTACCTGACTAGTGGGTCCCACGTGTCAAGATGGTCAAAAAATGTGTACGCAACATGATCCATTCACGGTTGATTATACATTGCTGTCTAGACTCTAGAGTACACGAGCCGGCCATGTACTTGCTCGGCAAAAATTAAGATGCATTCCTGAAATTGTGACCAAATCCAGTGTGTGAAATTGTGAATTATGTGACACGACACGAGCTGCCCGGCCTTATAAGTAGCAAGCCACCCATCAGTGCATCACCACACCCCACGTAACGACGACGTCCCAAACCAACAAAGTTGGTGTCGTGCCAACCAACGCTACACCACCACACACGTCGTCTAGCTCGTCGCCCTGCATGGCGACCTCCGCCGATACGGTGGTCGACATCGACGCCGGCGAGCAGGGCTGCGCGGCCAGGCAGCCAGCCGCGCCGGTGCCATACGTGCTGTCCTTCACCGACCTCTCATACAGCGTCAAGAAGGGCGGCGCCGGGTTGCAGCGCTGCATCCCGTCGCGGCCCAGCATCCGCCTCGCGTCCACGGACGCGCCGCACGACGGGCCCACCAAGGCGCTGCTCGACGGCATCTCCGGCGAGGCGCGCGACGGCGAGCTGTTTGCGGTTATGGGGACTAGCGGGTCCGGCAAGTCCACGCTGGTCGACGCGCTCGCCGGGCGCATCGCGCGGGAGAGCCTCCGTGGCAGCGTGGAGCTCAACGGCGAGCCGCTCCACGGCCGCCGCCTCCGTGCCATCTCCGCCTACGTCATGCAGGACGACCTGCTGTACCCGATGCTCACCGTGCGCGAGACGCTGCTCTTCGCCGCCGAGTTCCGACTCCCGCGCGCGCTGTCTCCGGAGAAGAAGCGCGCCCGCGTCGACGCGCTCATCGACCAGCTCGGCCTCGCCCGCGCCTCGGACACCATCATCGGCGACGAGGGCCACCGCGGCGTGTCCGGCGGAGAGCGCCGCCGCGTGTCCATCGGCACGGACATCATCCACGACCCGATCGTGTTGTTCCTTGACGAGCCCACCTCCGGGCTGGACTCGGCGAGCGCCTTCATGGTGGTGCAGGTGCTCCGCCGCATCGCGCAGAGTGGCAGCGTCGTCATCATGACCATCCACCAACCCAGCGCGCGGATCCTCGGCATACTCGATCGCCTCCTCTTCCTCTCGAGAGGCCGCACAGTCTACGCCGGCACGCCGTCGGGGCTCAAGCCGTTCTTCTTCGCGTTCGGTGATCCCATCCCGGACAACGAGAACCCGGCTGAGTTCGCGCTCGACACCATCCGCGAGCTCGAGCGACAGCCCGAAGGCGCCGCCACGCTCGCCGACTTCAACGTCAAGTGGCAGTCCCCGCACGGCGCACTCGCGGCAGCTGACAAGGACAGTATGGTATGCACTATGCCGCTCGAGCTGGCGATCGCAGAGAGCGTATCAAGGGGGAAGCTTGTCGCCGGGAGCGGCTCGGATACGGCGGCGTCGACCTCGGTGCCGACGTTCGCGAACCCTCTGTCCGTGGAGGTGTGGGTTCTGATGAAGCGATCCTTCACCAACACTCGGCGCATGCCGGAGCTCTTCGTGATGCGCCTCGGCACGATCATGGTGACGGGGTTCATCCTGGCCACCATCTTCTGGCGCCTCGACGACACGCCCAAGGGCGTCCAGGAGCGGCTTGGATTTTTCGCCATGGCGATGTCGACCATGTTCTACGTGTGCGCCGACGCGCTGCCGGTTTTCGTGCAAGAGCGCCACATCTACCTCCGGGAGACAGCGCACAACGCCTACCGCCGCCTGTCCTACGTGCTCGCCAACGCCGTCGTCGCGTTTCCGCCGCTGGTGCTTCTGTCGCTGGCGTTCGCGGTGACCACGTTCTTTGCCGTCGGGCTCGCCGGCGGCGGCGCGTCGTTCCTGTTCTTTGTCCTGATCGTGCTGGCCTCCTTCTGGGCCGGAAGTGGGTTCGTCACCTTCCTCTCCGCCGTGGTGCCGCACGTGATGCTCGGCTACACGGTGGTCGTCGCCATCCTCGCCTACTTCCTGCTCTTCTCCGGCTTCTTCATCAACCGCGACCGCATCCCGGACTACTGGATCTGGTTCCACTACCTGTCGCTCGTCAAGTACCCGTACGAGGCCGTGCTCCAGAACGAGTTCGGCGACGCGACGAGGTGCTTCTCCCGCGGCGTCGAGATGTTCGACGGCACGCCCATCGGCCGCATGCCGGAGGCCGTCAAGCTCAAGGTGCTTGACGCCATCAGCCACACGCTCAGTAGCAACATGACTGCCAACACCTGCGTCACCACCGGTGCCGACGTGCTGGTGCAGCAGGCTGTGACTGACATCAGCAAGTGGAAATGTTTGCTGGTTACGGTGGCGTGGGGCTTCTTCTTTCGGGCACTCTTCTACGTAGTCTTGCTCGTCGGTAGCAAGAACAAGAGGAAGTAGATCATGATGCATCCTGCATTCTGCTAGTTGCTGAGCTGAGAGCAAGAAGAACCATGAAAAAAGAGCTGGTTTGTGAATGTGCGATATACTAGTAGTGTAATGTGAGTGTGTTTTACTCTTTCTTGAAGATTCAGTTCATGTATGTCAAGTGTTCGGTTTTATTGTTTTGTTGTACACTAAAACATACAGAAGTACAATTGATATATTGTTCTTCAATGATCCTTCACTTTTGAGGCTCTCTTGATTTATTTTGATGACTTCAATCATGCATCAATGATGATAGAACAATGTGTAATTCTTTTTTCCCTTTCAGTAGCTGTTCTTACGAAGTGTATTTGTTCTGAACAACGTGCAAGCAATGTTTTGTATAGCTGAGAGTTGCATTGTTATTACTAGTTAGTAGTTATCAGTTACAATAAATATGGTTATTGATCCAATCTTGGCAAATAATGTTTTGTGGTAACATAATTAAGAGGAGAGATGCTACATGAGTTTTTAACTTAGTGGTAACCTGCATGCAAGTAATTGTGGCTTGCATGTATAGATGTTAGTTAGTGGACAAGTGAGAACATGGCCGAGTCTTGCATTAGTGGAGTGAATGTGGCTTGCATGTATAAATGCTTTGTGTCTGGTCAAATAATTAAGAAGAGGGACATGGGGATAGTATTAAAAAAAATTACAACATTTGTCATATGTATAGCTATAGTTCAGAGTTCAAATCTTGTTTAACATCTGACAAATTGACAAATGTCTAACAATTGACATATTTCCCTTAGTTATCAGTTTTTAGTTGATCAACTCCAAAGTAAACAAACTGCTTTAGAATAAGCAAGCTGGTGCTTTGCTCTGCCTAAGGGAAAATGACAGGATGCAACAAGTTGCTGCACATCTGGGTATCCTCAAACAAACTGAAATAAAAGATGTTCAGTTGCATTGATCTTTTTGTTGAATTGGTGCAGCTCAAAAGGCATGGTTTCTATAATCCGTCAGATGGTCAGTCCTCCTAAGAAGTTTAATTTTGTACTTTATCCGCTCCTCCTCACAATATTAAACATGTGTAATAGAGAAGAGGTTGCACCATACATGATTACTTGCTCGGTCTTCTTGTTCAGTGGATGTTCAGAGGGAGACGTCTGTCCAAACAGCTTGTTTGGTCAATAAAAAAATGGCAGCTGAAAGTTTCAGACACTTCAACTCAAATTCTTCCTGTTCTTCTGATGATTCATACAGGGATCTCACTGTATTGGTATTCTTTACATGTGTATAACCAGCTGCTACACATTCTTCAGAGGCTTCTCTTTCCAAACTTCCTCCTTTTCTTCTGAATCAGGTTGGTGCAAACTTCTTATCTTTGCCAAATGGAAAAACAACCCTTGTGCCAGTAAACATCTACCTTATAAAGTTAAAGCATGCCACCTGCCTCTAGAAGCTTACCATGGAATTCTCATTTATCAGTGATGAAATAAATTCCATGTTGCTGAAATCATGCAATGGATATGTATGCTTCACAACCTTGCTTGACATGTCCAAGGAGTAAAGTCCAACACCTTTTCTGACAGTGAAAACCCAAAAGTGTTTCCTAAGATGAAACTATAAGAAGCTTTGCTACTAGTAGTCAAGCAGGCATGCCTCTACCTGTTCTTCTACTGGTACAAAGCTGCAATGCAACCGTAGTTTTCTTGTACACCACATGTACTTATCTGTGGTCAAATACCTGTCCTGATGAGATTAGTGGTTTGGCCTCTAGCTGCAAGTCAAGAATGAGGCAGGCATGGCAACCTGAATGTGAGTACCCAGATGTCAGAATTGGCCGGTTTGTTCACAAAGAAAATGTTAAATGTGGCTGCAGAAAGGAGAAGTGACAAGATGCCAAGGCCAAATGGAAGCTGAGATGAAGATGACCATGATATCCACCTGTCAATCAATCAACCCATCAGCGAAATCTTATCTCCTCACGTTTCTCGTTGGGGAGGCACTGCCATTGGCTGCTCCATGTTTGTTCAAGTGTTTGGGCTACCTCTGATGGCATCTGCAGCCAAACCTTTTTGCTTGCTTTCAGAAGGGTCTCAGAGAAGAAACCAACTGAAGCTATTTGTTTACAAAAGAAAAAAACAGTGGACAAAATATCAGCAAATGGGTACATCTCACTGGTCAAGCAATTACTTGTACTAATCTATGCACGGTGTGGTAGGACTAATGGAGGAAATTAATGTCATTTCAGGCCTTGTTCTTGCTTGGAGCAGGAAGGTAGGAAGATTCACAAATATTCTATGGATGGCAGGTCAAAATGGAAAGTACAAGCCTGTTCCTGACTTCAAAACTTGTGTGCATATAGTCATGTGCTACAGTGTTGCAATTCTGTCTCCATCTGCAAGACTGCAATAGCAACAAGAACGGAGATAGGAAGCTGAGGAAAATGTGTTCCTCGTGATCCCCTTTTTTCTCTCCCCCGGTGCCTAATGCATGTGTTCCAGATGAGTTGGAGACAAGCTACTGCCAACTGCTGCCTAATTACAGATTCAGAAATGGTCACGGCAAGTAAGTTCAGACTTGGATGGGATTGACCTGACTGCATGAATTCAACCCAAGATCGAGCTAGCAGTTGCCATCCCCAATTATTTCCTCCGGATGTACGCGTGCAGGTGCAGCATGTACAGCACTGTACTGCTATTATCTTGGACGAAAATGCATGCAAAATTAATACTTTGCGGCGTTGGGTGATGACGAGCCGGACGAACAGTACGCTTCAGGACCAGCGATATTACGATTGCATGACAATTTCAGCTACTCGCCAGCGAACCTGCACTGTTGCGCCAGCCACTATTCATTTCGATCGTGCCGGCCGGCGACCTCTCGCTTTCTTGGCGCCGATGGCTGATGAGAGAGTGAGAACGAATGCAAGAGCTTGCAGTTTCAGACACTTCGAGTCATCTGCAGGGCGGATTGATTTGCAGGGGAAAAGGAGAGAATAATTTTCGGTGACACTGATTGCTGTAAATTAAATTGCAGCAGTAGCAGCAGAGTCAAAGAAAGATTGGCAGCTGCAGCTCAGTTCGTCCTGGCTTTGCATGCTGACGCGCGACGAGTGAAAGGGAGCCAACGACGGCCGGCCGCCGCGGCGCCCATCAAGGAGGAATCAATCAGAGGCAGCTGCTCATCACGGTTGACTTGACCTCGTGCAAGAAACTGCTCGTAACGAAATTCTACTGGCGCAAGCAGGAAAATGGAGTCCATTTTTATGCTAAGGCCTGGGCCAGCTTTCAGTCTTCAGCTCATTCATCTGTATCAATCCTAACGTGGGCTTTTCAAGATTTGTGAGACCTAATCCAGTAAAATTGAGCCCAAATATAACCCATACATGCGTGTGGTAGACAAGCATCTAATTACTCCAACTCTTGGTTAGCAGTTAACAGTTTTGCCCGAGGCTAAAATTGTAAGCAAGTTTGGTGCGAGAATGTGTTCTATTCGAAACAGGTTTAGGCCTCTGATTCCGTTTCACTGGATTTTGGTAATTTAGGAGCAACTCATTTCCAACTAACCATCAAAGTTCAAAAATAAGACAACGACAAAAGAAATGGCAAGATCAGAACAAATGCAAAGCATGAGGCTCAGTGTCATGCTAACGAGGGAAATGTGTATATACGAGCCGAAGTTGAGAAGCATTCGGAAAAAAATACCTTGAAATTGAGCGAATTCATAAAAACATCTTATACTTCGCTAGCGGCAGTGCAGGCTAGGGTTTCCATAGACAAAACCGTTCAAAAAATATTAGAAAACAACAAAAAATGTTAATCATGGAAAATAGAAAAGTAAAAAACAGTGAAGTATTGATCATATTTATGAGTCACTCAACTTCAACTTCAGAACATTATTTGAAACCATGTCAAACTTCAAGAACATATGCAATACCCTCCATTCTAATAAAAGAACTTCAAACTTTTTTAGTCCTCCCATGCGACCGATGCAGACGTCAAAACCACCTTTCTGTCTTGAACTGGTCGCCGATGGATGAAGCAGAGACAAGCACTGCTCAGTCCTCAGTCTTTCTGACACTCCAAATCCACAGCTCCATCGAGCTGTCTGATTCCCATGTCACCGGAACAGCGTCCAGTGACCGCCCACCGTCCGATCTGCGCCACGTGTCACCCACATACGGTTCACGTATACTTGTGCATCATACTGTATTTGAGTATTGGGAAATGGCAATCGATACGCGTATCTCCATGCCAACATGTCATTCCTTGCTTGAAGTATGGACCAAGGCTGCAGATCAGCAGAATCCAGATGGAAAAAAACAGGTGTAAGGATGCCTTTCTGCAATGGTTCATGATGGTGTCTCATGACACTGCATTAGGAGATGCATAATCTTCTCTTATCTTTTCTTGATCTTGGTGACTGCTGAGTGAGTCCTTTGCTGCTCTCTGGAAGGAACACATCATCATCTGGCATTGACAAGAGCGATTATCAGTGACACTGCAGAGCAGAGAGGCAAACTGGCAATGGCGTGCATGGTGGCCACAATCATTTTTCCATGCATGTGTGCTGCCTCTTGATGCCCATTCGATTCCAGTTCATCTGGTGCTTCACCATGTCCCAGTTTTGGCACATCTTTGTGCACAGCGGCGTTGTTTCTCTCGCCAAATCCTGGGTTTGAGCAGTCCAGTTGATTAAATTAACTGTTACTTCTTTTGACTAAAAATAGGCAATGCTCTACCACTTCCTCCCTAATTATCCTAGTGACTTGGGAAATTTGGAAGGAGAGGCACGCCCGTGTTTTCTGACTAGGTTCTTCTAACTGAAAACAAGTAATGTTCTACCACTTTCTCCCTAATTATCCTAGTGACTTTTCTAGAACCTAGAAAGCAGCCCCCTAGTCATCCTCCAAAAAATTAAGGAGAAAGCCAGAACTTGGTCCAAGACAGGTGCCTCATGTCTTGCCTCTCTCCCCACCTAACCCCCCATAGCCTTCCCTCCTCCTCCTCTCTCTACTGTACATTCATAACTTTTAATTAATATATTTCGGCAGCTCTCTTTCTACCTTTTAAAAAAAATCAGGCAATGCTCTTCTTTTGTCTCTGTTTCTAAGAGGGAAAGCAATTTATGAACTGAAGATAAAAAACAACAACAACGAAAACATGCTTTACCTGAACATTTCAGTTTGTATTTCCCAATACTTGACTATACAGAGTTCTTTAGCAGGGAGAAGGATAGGTTCATAGGTTTCATTACTCTCTTTAAGATATGTAGGCCTGAACATTCTGAATAACAACTCTACATGATCCATTTCCTATCTGAACTTTTGGAAAATCCCTCTTTGTAATTTAGCACTTGGCACCTCCATATCACACACAGTGGAGTCAGTGCAGCACAACACACACTCAATACAGCCAATATATATGATTCTGTTTAACAAATGACAGCTGATCTTTTCACTTGGCAATGCTGTCTCCCATACCAGGAATTCATTTTATCTCTTAATTGTTTCCCCAGCCTGAAGAAGCTGAAGCTGAACCACATCAAAATGTTTTCAAATCCAGCTATTTCTCTTCACTCTGAGAGTCATGCTACTCTCACTCCATGAAAAAGGCATCCTGCAGAGGAGAGACCTGTTACTTTCAGTGCTGCTGGGAACTTAGTTAAAAGGTGTACTGAACTTTCTGTCCATCCTGAATTCCTGATGGCTGCGCATGCTTCATGTTCCTTTCCTGCATCTACGGATGAGTCAAATTGTAGCAGTACTCTGCTAGCTACCGGCCTACCATATATCATCAGTATACTTGTCCAGTCCCTAACTGCGTCCTAATAACCAAAGTTTAGTAGTGTTCATTTGTTAATTGTAAGCGTGGGTCTAGGGATACGCACCGGCATCATGTGAATCCATGCTCAATTTCTCGATTAGCATGCCTATCAATCGCTGTCCATATGCTGAACTCATTTTCCAGATCAGTGTTGTGCACCATCTGCACAAGGTTGTTGATTGTACCTGCATGAACTGCACAAATTAATTGCATACTATTTAGATGTACATAGATGTTCAGAGTCCATGGAATTATGCCGACAAACAACATTACAAGTTAACACGAACACAACGACGGTAAATAGCACATGTTCTATCTATTCTGCTGCTTCCTGCCAAACTTGAAACAATAACAATATTAACTAAGCCTATCCAAATTAACTAAGCCTGAAAATTAGGATGATAAGACAGTGTTCTGTAACTAATCTCTTGCTAATTTGCTTGTGCTCACTGCAGGTTCAGACTTGACAGTGGTTGGAGAAGGCCACAAAATTTGACCAACCAGGATGACATGGCATGCATCCATAAGCAGGGCAACTTGCTAGCACTCATTGGGGTGATGCAGACATGCAGTGACAATGATGCCACATAATTTCTCACAGCCTAAATTGCAACACCTTTCCTTGCAACCAAAGCCATGTCCGAGCCACTGTACTAGCTGTGACACTGTCTTCTTCTTCCTTTATATTGTGTCGCTCAGATCACATGCACGCATGGCATGCCCATTGTCGTCCTAGCTAGCTGCTTCTTTGTACCTTTTATATGCCCACAGCTAGCTGGTAGTAGTAGCTATTAAGAAGCAAGCAAGAAATTAACGGAAGAGATCGAGTAATTAATAAGCAAGAAGTGAAGCTAGGAGGCCGGCGGCAATGGCCGGCGGGTGTAAGGCGGCCATCGGGTGCGTGGACGCGCGCGTGCCGGTGAGGGCCAGCTACGTGAGCCTGTACAAGTGGCCAGAGTCGGACGCGGAGTTCGTGAGGTC
>KE373125.1:69871-82823 GCA_000418225.1 Zizania latifolia | reverse complement strand
ACACACACTCCAACAACTATTAGGTCAAGAACCCATGAGTTAAATAATAGATTCATTCTCACCTTTGGGTTGATAGACCACCTAACAGACCTATAGATAAAAAATATGACTCGGCATCGACTTCTTAGAGACAGGTCCTAGCTCTATCGGGTCTCTAGCCTTATCGGGTTGGCTGCCACCCCTACGCTGGATCAAACTAGGAGTGACTAGAAGGCTCCTCCTTGCTGTCGGATCGCTGTCAAAATTCACCTACTCTCGCTTCTTTCATATCATTTCATCTGAAGTATGAACTTGACCAAGAAATTGTTTAAGGAAAATATATGTAAAATAGCCCCTTCGGTTCAAGCTTCACCGTCTGTACGGACACCACGGCCGACCGTGCCGTACACAAAGCCTTTTTCTGCCTTTGATGATTGATTTAGTATAATAATTAGTTTATTGTTGATTAATCCATCACATCCATTTCATCATCACGCAAATGTTTCTTCCACAAGCAACTCGACCAGACAGGCCAATACATCGGCCATCACACCACAGGAGCTTTAATTTCTTCTGAATTATCTCACTTCGAATACTTGGCATGGTTGATCTTTCGACTGTCATATGTTAGCATCAGTTTTAATTTATATGCATGCTCATTAATATACAATACTTGTCATGGGTATCCATTTAAGAATATCTGGAAATACAAACTGCCTTTGAAAATAAAGATTTTTGTTTGGCTAACACTTAAAAACATGATTTTTACAAAAGAGAATCTGGTAAACAAGAGGATGTAAGGGAGGGAGGCACTAGCAAGTGCCATTTCTGCTCTCAAACTGAAACCATAGGTCACCTGTTCTTTTTTTTTTTTAAGAAAGCGAGAGAGTCGCTTTAATTCACTAAGAAGAAAAGTTTGGAATACAGTTCGAAGCACACTGAAGAGGAGAAGAAGAGGGGCAGGGTATCGAGAAGGGGAGGAGAGGGGGGTACAATAGGGAGAGACGTTGCAAGAAATCAGAGGAGAGGGCTAGTTCTAGGGCCTTAAAGTCTGCAGCCGTGAGGTCAATCACCATTTGGATCGAGTTGATAGAATTTTGGAAGATTCGGCGGTTGCGCTTTTTCCAACGTTTCACCAGACATGAATCAAAAGGCCCAGGACACGTTTACGTTGAGCTGTAGGAAGATGACTATGATAATAGGTCCACCATTGTTAGATGCTTACACCTAGAGAGGGGGGTGGTAACATACAAGGGGCAAATTGATGAAGAAGTTGAAGCCATACTTAGAGAGTAAAGGGGCATCGGCAGGCTAGGTGCTCCGATGTTTGAAAAGCGTGACGGCAGAGCTGGTAGGAGACGAGGCAGGGCCAGCCCCTCTTGAGATGTGTACTTCAGCTCATTTTGGATGGTCCGTGTTGCTTTATGCCTTAGAGCATCCCTAGCAGAGGATGCATCCCAGCATCTATCCTTGAAATGACGTTTTTTGCCCCTAAACTGGTCTCCAGCAGCTAATGTATCTCACCAGCTAAAAATGGATGATCATCCAAATTAGAGAGAGACACATCAACTTTGACGTGTCTCTCTCCTCACGCTATCTGCTCCCGCATCTGCTCGGAACACTGTTCGCCGGCGGAAGAGAAGCGCCCTCGCTCACGGTCGCGAAAGGCAGGTGCGGAAACCAACACCAGGCGCGCGCTCGGCCAGTGGCGACGCGCGGAGCGCAGCGCCCACACAGGCGACGCACAGCGCCCACACAGCGCCCGCATCTCTCCCTCTTCCCTCTCTCCCTCCCCCTCTTCCCTCTCTTCCTCTCCCTCTTCCTCCATTAGGCGATGAGCTGGCCCAGATCCATTCGGCGGTGAGAAGGATGTGCAGGCTTTGTTTTTGGTCATCTACGGCTCATTTTTTTTTGGGAAGCTTGTGCCTCCAGCCCTTGAACTCTTGTCATTGTTGTGACAGCCCTGATTTGGTCATTCAAATTTGGTTCATTCAAATTGGAAGTCAAATTTCTAGTAGAAATACAGTATGATAGTTTGTTACAAAAATATGTGCTATTTGTATGGTTTAAATATTTTATATGTGCTTCATATAGGCTCACATGGCCGTCTAGTCTCATATGGTAGTTGAAAGATATTATTAAATTATAGAAGAGTGTGATATGGATGGTATAATATGGATAGCCTGTTGGAGTGTATTAAAATATAGAGGAATAATCTTTTTAGATAGCTATCTAAATTAGAATATAGAGGTTCACATTTAGATAGCCTACTGGAGATGCTCTTACATGGTCATCTAGAGTTTTACTAAACAGGCATTTACTCTCTACCTCCGTAGTCGTCTTGTTGTCTTGTTGCTTCTGGACTCTAGACGACGTGTGAAGCAAGGACTAGTTGTTAGACTTATGCAAGAAAGAAACTGAGATAGATTGAAAGACATAGACAGACAGAGATGGAGCAAGCAATGGTTTCAAAGTCCAGCTGGGATTCTTCCTTTGCCTGTCTATCTAGCTATCAAGCAATCTCTTTTGGTGAAGAAATTTTGGAGATGAATTGGAAGCATGATAAGTGCAGCTCGTTGATTCTTGGAGGAAAAGGATGTGAGGGAGAATTTTGTGTCTGTTGCATTGCCGGGGACAAGTCAGATATGCAGAAGTTGCAGACAAGGACTTGCTCCCAAAACGTTGATGCATTTTTTTCTTCTCTATTTGAAGAGCTGAACAACTGTTTGTATTGCTTGATGCATATGGATATTTGGTCGATAAACACGGTGCCTAATTAACCAACTTGGCAAAATAACTGATGCGGAAATTTTCAAACAAAATTATCCGACAGACATGTATTTTAAAATTAAGATAACATATCATGTATTTTACATTTGTTTTAAAACAACAACAACATCACAATCGAGCACCTAGCCTGTTTGAAAAGCTGTAGATTTAGAGAAGCAACCAATGAGTGTTTAGCTGTTAAGAATCTGGTGTTTTCTAGCTTATAGACTATTGAGTTTTATAATCCGAAGCTACAATTTAGACAATTTAAGTATTTTAAAAATTTGAAAGTAGCTACAGCTATTAGAACCTCCCAACCAGGCCCATAGTTTATTGCCAAATACAACTATTACTCAATTAGTACTATATAACGGTATTCACTTCGGAGTACAACACAAGTATATGTTGCATAGCTTGAAGAAGACGAACTGAAATACTATATTGGCAAATTCAAGGTCTTTTGCGTCAAGAAAGGTTTTCGGAAGCAGCTAACATTCTCATTGATAATGTCACTATTGTTTGATTAAGCACGGAAAGCTTTGACTTTGCTAGATGCACGCATTGTCAATGTCAGAAATCTTTTAAAAAATGGGGGTTTCATTTTCTCAGAATCCAGCCTTCTTTTGTATATATCCACCCTTTCACCATCAAAAGATAAAGAAAAATTGTTGGTGCCTCAAGAAAATAAAAAATAAAAATTGCAATACTAGGAGTACTATGCAAGGCAGAATTGTTCTTTCCCCCATTCGACTTGAAAAAAATTCGAAGAAAATTATCACGATAAAGATATCAAGGCGTATCATGTAGACTCCGACAATCCAACGATGAAGGATGTAGTCATTGTATCTGGTGAAGGATGTAGTCGATGTGTCTGGTGAAGGAGTTTGTTAGATTATCGAAGCCTTTACGTGACGTTAATTTATAAGATATTATTAGTAGGAGGAATTTAAAACACATGTTAGTGAATGTTTTTCTCTACAAATGGCCCCTGCCTTGCACACCTTATGCGTAGGGTGGGTCCCACTCGGAAATCCTAGAGGTGGGCCCATAGCAAAGGGAAAGTGAGAGAGAGGCAGGTCCATGGAAGGCAATAATTCTTGGGTCAATTCCAGGGTGTGGATGTGTGCTTGCCACGGCGGCTCACGTCAGGTGAGCGCTTGATTAGAGGAGGAGGAAGGATCGAAGAAGCTTCGAATTCCATTTTTATTCAACGAGTCCAACACATAGAAAGAAAAGCATCGGCCACTTGGGCATATTCGGAGCCTAATAACGATCAACCGAGACGCCAGTCTGACCATATTACTGTTTTCTTTTACAGATTTGCATAGAAAAATTTTCCATTCTTTTAACATAAATCAACGGAAATTTGGCGCAGGTAGGGCTGGAAAATTGGCTCGGACTCCCGAACCAGCTCGAGGCAAGGCTCAGCTCGTAGGTGAAACAAGTCGAGCCCAAGCCTATGCTTAAGGCTCGGTTTCGAACCGAGCCGAGCCATATCAGCTCACGAGCTGCTCGTTTGGCTCGTGAGCCTGATTTATTTTTTAATTTTAATATATAAGATATTTTTTGAGTGTGATACATAATATTTAGTGTATATTATGATTTTTATTGATTATTTATGTTTTATTCTTAAATATAGAACATATTAATACATAATTTTTGAATTTAAATATTATAATTTATATTTTTAAATGTAACATATATTAAAATTAGTAGTCTCGTGAGTCAGCTGGGGGTGTTTGGATCCTTGGGCTAAAGTTCAGCCCTTGTCACACTGGATGTTCGGATGTTAATTAAAAGGACTAAACATGAGCTAATTATAAAACTAATTGCAGAAGCTATGGGCTAATTCACGAGACGAATCTATTAAGCCTAATTAATCCATCATTAGCACATATTTACTGTAGCTCAAATCATAAGCTAATTAGGTTTAATAGATTCGTCTGGCGAATTAGTCCTCATTTATATACTTAGTTTTATAATTAATATATATTTAATACTTCTAATTAATACCTAAACATCTGATGTGAAAACATCTGATGTGATGGGACTAAACTTTAGCCCTTGAAAACCAAACACCCGTTTAAGCCATACAACAAGCCAAGCTGAGTCTAGATTTTCATGTCGGTTCACAGACGAGTCGAGCCGACGTCGTTTTCTATGGAACCACACCTCGGCTCGTTTCCAGCCTAGGCGCAGGCAAAGCAAGGCAGTGGCTTTCTTGTTGGTCGCCGAATCAGAATGTAGCGTCAGGTCAGGTGTGCGAAGCGAGCGGTTCTGCGGTTGAGTGTGGCCGCATCACGCCATCACCAGTCGGCAGCCGCCGCTCACCGAGCTTCCTCCCACCTTCCTCCTCCTCCTCCTCTTTTCAACTCTCTCTCTCTATATCATCTCTCTCCTTGCACCGCCGCCCGGGTACTACTAGAAGTAGAAGCATTGGCAGCGCGCATGCCATTCACACCTCCCCACCACCCGTAGCCGCCGGGCACCAACCACCCGCTCCACTCGACTCGACTCGAGTCTCGTCTTCTTCTCCGGCTCCGTCCGTTCTCTCGTCGCCGGCCGAGTCGTCCTCGTCCCCTTCCGGAGAATTCCGCCCGCGCGTCCCGTACCCGCATTGGCGCAGGAGACAGCGGCGCGGCCCCGATCGAGTGCCGCCTCCGCACGCGTGAACGGCGCACCGGGCGGGCGGGGGCTCGACAAATTGAGAAAAGATAGCGTCTTTCACGCGGCTTTCCTTGGATATATTTGTCTATAAGTAATAGTTGCCAATCAAGTTCGCAAAGATCGCGGCTTGGAACTGAATTATTCTGCATTGCGCACGGGCTCCTGGTGAGGTGAGGATGGGCGAGGCCGTCCAGGATGCGCAGCCGCCGGAGGAGGAGGTGGAGATGTTCCCGGCGTGGGCGCGCGCCGTCGAGGAGTGCGAGGAGCGGTTTGCTGTCTCCGCCGCTCGGGGTCTTTCCTCCGCGGAGGCGGCGGAGCGGCTGCGGGCGCACGGCCCCAACGAGCTCGCCGAGCACCCGGGTCCAACTATGCTCCAGCTCATCGCGCAGCAGTTCGACGACACGCTCGTCCGCATCCTCCTCGCCGCCGCCGCCGTCTCCTTTCTGCTCGCGCTCTCTTCCTCCGCGGGGGCTCTCACCCTCTCCGCCTTCGTCGAGCCGCTCGTCATCTTCCTAATCCTCGTTGTCAACGCCGCCGTCGGCGTTTGGCAGGAGACCAACGCCGAGAAGGCGCTCGAGGCCCTCCGCGAGATCCAGTCCGACCACGCCGTCGTCCTCCGCGACCGCAAGTGGCTCCCCAGCCTCCCCGCGCGGGACCTCGTCCCGGGGGACATCGTCCAGCTCCGCGTCGGGGACAAGGTCCCCGCCGACATGCGCGTCCTCCGCCTCGTCACCTCCACGCTCCGCGTCGAGCAGGGCTCCCTCACCGGCGAGACCGCCTCCGTCAACAAGACAGCGCACGCCGTGCCAACCGAGGACGCCGACATCCAGGCCAAGGAGTGCATGGTGTTCGCCGGCACCACCGTCGTCAACGGCAGCGCCGTCTGCCTCGTCGTGCACACCGGGATGACCACCGAGATCGGCAAAATCCACGCGCAGATCCACGAGGCGTCGCAGGAGGACGACGACACCCCACTCAAGAAGAAGCTCAACGAGTTCGGGGAGGCGCTCACCAAGATCATCGGCCTCATATGCGCCTTGGTGTGGCTGATCAATGTCAAGTACTTCTTGACATTCGAGCTCGATGGTTGGGTGCCAAGGAACATTCGCTTCTCGTTCGAGAAGTGCACATACTACTTCGAGATCGCCGTGGCGCTCGCCGTCGCCGCCATACCGGAAGGTCTGCCTGCCGTGATCACCACGTGCCTTGCACTTGGAACGAGGAAGATGGCCGCCAAGAATGCGCTTGTGAGGAAGCTGCCGAGTGTGGAGACCTTGGGCTGCACCACCGTGATTTGCTCCGACAAGACCGGGACTCTCACCACGAACCAGATGTCAGTGGCGAAGCTCGTGGCGATGGGTGATGCTGCAGGGAAAGTTAGGAGCTTCAAGGTGGACGGGACGACGTATGATCCCCGCCACGGTAGAATTAACGATTGGCCTGCAGGGAGGATGGATGCAAACCTTCAGACGATCGCAAAGGTTTCTGCTGTGTGCAATGATGCCAGTGTGGCACATTCTTCGCATCAGTATACTGCAACTGGAATGCCAACTGAGGCAGCTTTAAAGGTGAGAATCGGCAAACTGCATGATATTCTAGTTTGTTAATTACTCCAGTTTTTTTGGATCCGAGAGTATGGTGCATAGTTTGTTAATCCACCACTACACATTTTTCAACCATGATTTTGGGCAGTCTATATGTTCTGGCACGTTGGTCCAAATTCAGACAATGTTACCTTGACGTTAGGAATCATTCTGTTGTTAAGCTCTGATATGACTTTCTATTTGGTTTTTCTTGTAGGTCCTGGTTGAGAAAATGGGACTACCTGAAGGGAAGAACGGATTGTCCTTGGATCCATCTGAGACATTAGGTAATCAAGAAATGCCTTTTGGCCTTTTGGCTTATCTTAGTTTGGCCTATCATTTCCATCTACGTGCTTGTTAATTAAGATATGCTTCTAATCATGTACTGAGTGGATTATGAAATTGCTTGCTGACAGGCTACTGCCGATGGTGGAGCAATGTGGCCAAAAGGATCGCTACTCTTGAGTTTGACCGTACGAGGAAATCAATGGGAGTCATTGTCAAGTCCAAATCAGGAAGCAATGCTCTACTTGTGAAGGTGTTAATTCTGTATTTCTTGCTATATAGTCATTTCTCACTGATCTGCTGGACATGTAGAGTTCACTGTATTTTTCATTTTTTAGTATGTTCCCTTTAGTGACATTCTCATAGGCATGCCTGATTTTGTGTTCTTAATGTCAGGGAGCTGTTGAGACCTTGTTGGAGAGGAGTAGCCACATACAGCTGCAGGATGGTTCAGTTGTGCCGTTAGATGAGAAATCAAGGAAAGCTGTTTTGGAGAGTCTCCATGTAATGTCAACTAAAGCTCTGCGCTGCCTCGGTTTTGCATACAAAGAAGATCTAGCAGAATTTGCAACATATGATGGCGAAAACCACCCTGCTCACAAGCTTTTGCTGGATCCGGCAAATTATGCAGCGATCGAGACCAACCTAATATTCACCGGTCTTGTTGGCCTAAGGGTAAGCAAGATGTAAATGGAAGAAACTTTAAGTCATTGCACCTCTGTGAAACTTAAATACAAGGCCTAAATAAAATGTATTCAAATAGGAGATAGCCAAAAAAAGACAAAATAGAAGCCTTACTCACATTGTGTTTTACAGGATCCTCCAAGGGAAGAGGTCTTTGATGCTATTGAAGATTGCAGAGCTGCAGGCATCCGTGTTATGGTGATTACAGGAGACAACAAAGAAACTGCTGAAGCAATATGCCGTGAAATTGGTGTGTTTTCACCTGATGAGGACATTACCTTAAAGAGCCTTACAGGAAAGGAGTTCATGGCTCTTGAGGACAAGAAAACACTGCTGCGAAGGAAAGGTGGCCTTCTGTTCTCTAGGGCTGAGCCTAGGCACAAACAAGAGATTGTGAGATTGCTGAAAGAAGATGGTGAAGTTGTTGCTATGACTGGAGATGGAGTTAACGATGCGCCTGCTCTAAAGCTGGCTGACATTGGGGTAGCGATGGGTATTACAGGCACTGAGGTATTTACTTTCATTTTCGACTACGGCTTTATTTCTTTAATTTCCTGTGCAGAGAAATACTGACCTTTGAATTTTTGCATCCTTTCCCTTTAAGGCTTTCTACTTATAATTTTTTTGCTGTAAGCCCTTGCACTTGTATGCCGATACTTTCAGCTAACCTCTAATCAATGACGCTGTTTGTGTTTGTTGATTGGAAGAGCATTGGTTTTCTAGAAATGAACTTAGGGCTTGTAATGTCCACAAGAAAAAAAGGCTGATGTTTGCGGCACGATGTTCTGTCTAGTTTATAGATTTGAAGTGGTATCTCACTCATCTGCTTTTCTTTTTACAGGTTGCCAAAGAGGCCTCTGACATGGTACTAGCTGATGACAATTTTAGTACCATAGTTGCTGCAGTTGGTGAAGGAAGATCAATTTACAACAACATGAAAGCTTTCATCAGGTTTGTGATCCCAGAACCTGTTTTGATTGTTGTTCTCACTTTTTACTTGTATTCATTATAGTCCCTGTAACCACTTGCTTTTATGGTTTCTATTTTGTGAAGATAAAGACTTTAATATTATAGAACAGTTTACAAAGTTGTTAATCTTGTATGCACACTGACTACATGATTGCAATCACATCCATATTTCATCTACATTTGCATCCCAAGATTGCGCAAGCTTTCAGATTTTGTGTCCATTCTGAGGATTCTCCCTGTCTTCACTGCTGCAGATACATGATTTCCTCAAACATTGGTGAAGTTGCCTCAATTTTCCTAACTTCTGCTCTGGGAATTCCTGAGGGGTTGATACCTGTCCAGCTTCTATGGGTGAATCTCGTCACCGACGGACCCCCTGCAACTGCATTAGGTTTCAACCCACCTGACAAAGACATCATGAAAAAACCACCTAGAAGGAGCGATGACTCACTAATTACTCCCTGGATTTTGTTCCGATACCTGGTAATGATCTCTCTGGTTTTTTATCAGTTAGGACTTGAGACTCATATCTGTGGCCTTACGTTTCGATTTTCGAAGATGTTTCTCATGAGCTATACCTTACTTGCAGGTCATTGGCCTTTATGTGGGGATTGCCACTGTGGGCATCTTTGTCATATGGTACACACATGGATCTTTCATGGGCATTGACCTCACTGGAGATGGTCACACCCTTGTCAGTTACTCACAGCTTTCAAACTGGGGCCAGTGCTCTACTTGGGACAACTTCACAGTTGAGCCTTTCACTGCTGGAGCTAGAACATTCACCTTCGATGATCCCTGTGAGTACTTCCACGGTGGCAAAGTGAAGGCGACGACTCTCTCGCTGTCGGTCCTGGTGGCAATTGAGATGTTCAACTCACTCAATGCTCTCTCCGAAGACACTAGCCTCCTCAGGATGCCTCCTTGGGTCAACCCATGGCTGCTCCTTGCCATGTCGGTCTCGTTCGGGCTTCATTTCTTGATCCTCTATGTGCCGTTCCTCGCTCAAGTGTTCGGCATCGTGCCGCTCAGCTTGAATGAGTGGCTGCTGGTGTTGCTTGTTGCACTCCCTGTGGTGCTCATCGACGAGGTTCTGAAGTTTGTGGGCAGGTGCACAAGCCCAACAGGCCCCAAGAGGCGATCAAAGAAGCAGAAGGGCGAGTAAATGCTAACAGTGATTCAGATCCCTCAGTAGCTAAACCAATTGATTTGTTCTGATCAAGTAACAATGATCATCAGGAGAGAATTCTCAAATAGGTCATCACCCTTTGGGAAGATGATAACCTTTGCTGTTCTTTCATTCCTTGTCCTAATGGTATACTGAGGCCACAGCAAACCAGCAGTCTTGTTCTGTTGGCAACATTTTGTTTTGAACTTGTACATAAGAAAAGAATTAAGAAATTAACTTAAATAACTTTATCGGTCCTCATTTATTCTACATTGGAAAAATGTGATTTGTTTATTTGTGAGAAGAGTAGCATTTATTTGATAGGAGCGATGTGTAAGAAAAGATGAAAAATGTCTAGCAGTACTAAAAAGACATGTATTTAGGAAAGAGTTGAGAATACTAAAATGACTTATATAAGAAATCGGATGGAGTATTGATTAAGCAAAAATATCATATTATTCTATGATCACGTGGGTTTCATACTTTAATAATTTCATTTGCATCACCTACTTTGCTTAAGTATCACTATTTAAATATACCTGGGCTGTTTTTAGGCCAGCACAGCGTGGTACACACAAAAACACTTTGGCACAGGTCATATGAAAGAAAACAAATCAAGTGAGTTAATTTCCAGCTATAAATTAGGACTGGAGCTGATCTTGAATCCTCATCGAATCTAGGGCAAGTGGGCAAATCATTGTGTTACTTAGACGCTACAACATTCTTCTCTTTTGCTAGCTAGCTTGAAATGAAAGGAGGCCAGGGAGGAAAAGATGTTAGTATCTCTTGTTTAATTAATTCTTATGTCACAGGTTCACAGGCTGCTAAACATACAATCAGGTATTGTATATTTTTTAGATAATAGAAATGATTTACATCTTCAGCCTGTGCCGTTAGGTACACGGCAAAAAAAGTATTATAAATAGAAAAAAGAAAAAAAGAACTATGGTGATGGGATAAACCCCTGAATGCTCTCTAATAAAAGATTTTACTCCGTAATTATGTAGGTACTATGTCATATAAAATTGAGTTTATGACGATTATTTAAGGACGCAAACAAATAAACTAAATATTAGAAAGTTCAAGAGTTAATCTAAAAATGTTGATGAAGAAAGTTTTCGGATAAATCATACCATTTAAAAACTTTAGTAGCATGCCCGCGATAATGCATACTCTATCCCCCAGTTTTGAACAATGTAAAGAGGAGGTGAATCTTGAAATCCACACTGCTAAACCAGGACTAAACTGGACATTAGGCAGTAACAATTACTCTAGTTGACACTCTAGGATAGTAAAGAAATGGTCTTTGCTGCACAACCAAGTGACCAACTGCTGCACAGTGCACACATACCTATGGTCCCATTGGGTTAAGAGCTGAGCTCCTCCCTGTTCAAAGTTAGAGCCTCTTCCATTTGGACCAAAGCCAGAGTCTGGTCAACCAAGCTACAATTGCATTGCTCCCCTGTCACTGAATCAATGCCATTGCCTGCAACCTGCCTTCCCCCCTTTTTTCTTGGTTCATTACCTGCATAGAAATACAATAAAACCACTGTAACAACTAGATAATCTGTCCTAGAAGGGGTTATAGGGGTTTTACAAGATAAATGACAGGTATGTAGGAAGCCTGAGATGATTATGTTAAGATAAGAATAAAATTAAATGAGGAGAGATTGATGGGACGAGGAGTACTTTAGAATGACTTATATTTTGAGACAAAATTTAAATACTTCTATCCTTTGTTTTGTGTCATATACTATAGTTATTTCTATCGTTAAATTTTATTAAAAAATATAGCTACTTCTTTATCTACGCCTTCATCTCAATCAATCACAACCATAATGATAGTAAGGACCAATCATCTTGACTAAGGTAAAGAGAAAAAGCACATAACCATGTCTGTCAAGCATTTTATGTGGTTGATTAAAAAGAAGGGAAATGCAATGCTGATGCTGCTGAGCCTATCAATGGTGTGGCTTGGTTGGTGTGTTGGTAGGCTTTGGAAAAGAGAAGCTTATTAGTGTCCATTGGGTTGGGTGTGAGTGTTACTACTGCCCTTCAACTCTTTTCAGTTTTGACCGCTTTTATCCAGCGTTCTACACTCCTCCTTTCTTTCCTTTACTATTATCTTTTACTCATTGTGTCTCCTAATATAATGATTAAATTATTCAAATAGAATATAAGATGCTTTATATTATGTTGTATTATGGAGTAGTGTTTTTGTGTGCCTGCGTTGCCTTGTGTCTCTCTGCAGCTCGGATATGACTTTTCAGCTGGAACATTTTTACTTCTCCTGAGCTTCCTGCACTGCACGCATGAGCAAAAAATTCTGGACAACCAAGTTAGTCCTACGAGCTCTAGATCAAATTAAATAATCATATTGCTCTTTGTTTATTCTTATTTGAAAAAATATGATTTGTTTATTTATGACAGAGATAACATTTATGTAATAAAGATAAATATAAAAGAAAATCTAAAAAATATCTAAAAGTTATAAAAGGAGGAAAGAGTTAGAACTTGCAATAACTTGCCCCCATTACTGTCTGCATTTGCATTCCCATACCAAACACAAGCTGTCAAGCTCACACATTTTTTCTTTTCTTGATAAAAAATAGAGTAACTTATACACAACACAACACAACACATTGCTGAAAAGAAAAGAAAACTGGCACACAAGCCAAAAGGCCAAAACCCTAGAGTATAAACCATCTAACATTGAGAGCTCCCACGTCACATTGAGTCATTTGTCCATCCAATCCTCCACACAAAAGGTGGCAGCTTGCAGCAATGGCGAGGGCCCCCACAATGGTGATCCAAGAAGACTACATCGACATGGACCTCGCCCCCACCA
>KE373125.1:32993-55228 GCA_000418225.1 Zizania latifolia | reverse complement strand
GACCGGAGGGCGGGATGCGGCTCCATGGCTTAGAAGGATAATACAATACCATCTTATCGCCATCGCCCACGCGTGGTGGCGGCGGCGGGTTGAAGCTCCCATGACTAGGACCGGAGGGTGGGATGCGGCTCCATGGCTTGGAGGGATAATATGAGATCACCTTATCGCCTTCGTTCACGCGTACTGGTAGCAACAGATCATCGTCGTAGGCTATAGGATGGCCTTGTCGGTGCAGTGCTGGTGGCGGCGGCTGCAGTGCTCGTGGCGGTGGCGGCGATCGGACGGCACGCATAATCTGCGCCGCGTCGGCGGCGGGCCACGCAGTCGCCACTGCCATCGTCGCCAGGAGAAGAAGCAGCGCCATCGCCGCTGGGCTAACGTTAATCCGGCTCCGTACGATGGCCATGGCTCTCCTACGCTTGTGCCGGAGCACGGGCAAATCAGGATATATTTATATTCACGCAGCAGACCAATTTAAGTAGCAGCTTTTAATTGATGCACACCTGGCAAAAAATCATTTAATTTAATCCTATTTGGTGATCATATATACATATATTCATTTAATGCTATTTAATGACTGCTAGAAATGATTCATCTTATATATCTGGACCTGATAATCGGTCATGAGCGAACGGTTGCCGGTTGGTCGGTAACCGGTCTGGCCAGGATGACCGAATTTTGAGTGAACTTTGCAAAATTCGTTGAAACAGCTACACTACGGATCGAGAATTCTCCTACTAGATAATAGGATGTGTCAAATTTTCCCTATGGAATTAACAGGATAAAGTCCTTCCATCGGTTGTGACAGAAATGTGATGGTTTTCAGCTATAATCTTTTTAGACTTGTTTTTTTTTTTTCATTTTTGATACGAAGACATATCCTGTTAGGTATTATTCTCCTTGTGGGAACGATGATGTGAGAAATTTCTATCCAACAAACGAGGATAGAAATTTTCTTCCAATCAGAAACATAGATGATTCTAGACTAAAAAAAAACTATAGCTATGTATACCAACATCATGCTATTAATTATTATTATTATTATTCATATTGTAACATCAGATATTTAACAATCTGTGACGCACTCAGATTAATCACATCTCTTAGTGCATATACGGTGGTGGGTGCGGGTCGGAGCCCCCTCGTGGGCTAGGACCCCATGGCTTGGAGGGAAAATACGGGACACGTGCTGGCAGCGGTAGATCATCATCATAGGGTGCGGGCTGATCTTGTCGAACGGCACGCATGATCTGTGCCACGTCGGCGGCAGGCCGCGCAATTGTCACCGCCATCGTCGCTAGGAGAAGAAGCAGCGCCATCGCCGAGCTAAAGTTCCTCATGTTTCAGACGATGGCTATGGCTCTCCTACACTTGTGCTAGAGAAAGGCCGAAACGAGCTATATTTATAGCCATGTATATATATATATATATATTCATTTAATCTTATTTAATGATCATATATATATATTCATTTAATCCTATTTAATGATCACACACATATATGTATATATATTCATTTAATTATATATATTCTCTTAATGATTCGTACAAAGAAATCATCTTATCTATCCAAACCTGATAACCGGTCACGAGCGAACAGGTAATTGGTAACCGGTCAGGCCAGGATGAGCGATATAAATATAATGTTAGACCGAATCGATTGACTTGAATGGCAAGTGGAGACTGTTTTGCTGCGATATATTATCTTAGCAGAGGTTACTGCATCACAAAAGAGTGTAATTGAGACCATATTTATCGATCATATTCCCATAATTGTTGTTAGTTTTATACACTTATGTATTATAGGTTTGGTAACATTTGTAGATCTTCTTTCAATATTAACAAATTTAGGTGGAATTTGTGGTTGTCATACCATACCATGGTATGCTTCGTTCAATAGTATCTAGTTTATTATGATAATCTCATGAAGAATTTTTTAAATATTTTTTTTCGAAATTTTAAATATAGGTGCGTCTTTTCAAGAGTCACAAAAATAATCCTGTCGACATATGGAATGTCGACGGGCTATATCGAAGCGTCGACAATCCTACGTTGACATTCCAAGTGCTGTGCTGCAACAAATTAATTAGTGATAAATGTAATGATTAGCTATATATTTGGTGGTTCTAAATATAAACGATTTGGTAATGCACCAAATCAGTGGAGGATTAATGTATATAAACACATGTGGAGGTGATTTCATTTGTTACCTTTTTAAAGATTTTTTTTTGAAGTGAATAGAAGAAAAAAGAAGGGGAAATTTTATAGTCCTTGAGGAGATAAACCACAATTTTAGTGTTAGTTTTAGTGTCTCTTGGTACCTGAGATACCGATAGGTACCAAAATTAATACTAAAAATTGTGGTACCTCTTGATACCTCCTCAATGACTGTAAAATCACTCAAAAAAAATAAAGGGGTGATTTATCAGACCAATTCAAGATGATGAGCATTATGATCAGAAGGTGCTTTCTTTCTATATGGATGAGTTCTCGATTTCCACAGTGTACTCTATAAAAGGGGAGACCCGACTCAAGCAGAATATACCCTTTCTTTCTGCTCGGCAGTCCTACTCCCAAAACTTTCTCGATCATTAGTTTCGCTGGAGGAACTTCGAAGGGCTATCCAAGGACAATATAGATGACATTCGGAGGGTCGATGCCATCTACCAATTGCTAGGAGATCTACACCAAACAAACAGAGAAGAATAACTATACTTTTCTCATGGTTTCTTTATTTCGGTTAGTTTAATGTCTTATTCCGCATAAAGGGTAATCATGAATAGGCTAAGAATTAAGCTAAAATTTATGATTTTCTAACAGATTGATCTCCTCCCGATCCCTCCTGTCGTATCACCGGCGTTGTCCCCTCTCCCTCCCTCACGATGCTCCCTGTCCAGTGCAAGGTCACCGCCAGTGCAGACTGCAGACGCCAAATCATGCAGCATTTTTCTTGTGCTTTTATTTGATTGTTTGAGGATATGACAGTTTGATTTGCGCTTATAATTGTTCTTTGATGCTGCTACAATCTTTCTAACTACTAAATTAAAGTTCTAAAGAATCCAACTCCTAATCCTAAATAATAATATAATTATTTTTTTATTTTCACCGGTGCGTAGCACGGGTACAATACTAGTCAGACTAATTCAAGATGACTTGCTGCATAAACAGAATACAAATAAGCTAGCTGGATGAAATACTTGGGAGAGTTTAATTACATGACAAAATCCCCAATACATTGCTCAATACATTTGTTGAGATGTGACACACTCAGATCAATCACATGTATCATATATAACTCTACCCCTCAGTGCATATATAGCGGCGGCAGGTGGCTAGGACCGAAGGGTGGGACGTGCCCCCACGGCTTGGAGGGATAATACCAGGCTACCTCATCGTCATCGTCCACGCGTGCTAACGGAGACGGGTGGCTAGGACCGAAGGGTGGGACGTGCCCCCACGGCTTGGAGGGATAATACCAGGCTACCTCGTCGTCATCGTCCACGCGTGCTAACGGAGACGGGTGGCTAGGACCGAAGAGCGGGACGCGCCTCCATGGCTCGGAGGGATAATATGAGACCACCTCACCATCGCCTACACGTGCTGGCAGCGGCAGATCATTGACATCGGTTGCAGGATGGTCATGTTCGTGCGATGCTCCCGGCGGTTGGAAGACATGCATGACATGTGCCATGTCGGCAGCGGGCCGTGCAGTTGCTACCCCCATCGTCGCTAGGAGAAGAAGCAGCCCCATCGCTGCCTGGCTAACGTTAATCTGGCTCCGGACGACGGCCATGCTCTCCTACACTTGTGCCAGAGCACAGCCAAATCAGGCTTATATTTATATTCACATAGCATACCAGTTTAAGCAGCAGCTTTTAATTGATGGACACCTTGCAAAAACTCATTTAATTTATTCCTATTTAATGATCTATTTAATTACTTCTACAAATGATTCATCTTATCTATCCAGATCTGATAACCCTTCATGAGCGATCGGCTGGTTGGTAACTGGCCATGCAGGATGACGGATAATGTTTAGATCAAATCGATTGACTTGAATGGCAATTGGAGACCGTTTAATCTGCTGTGTTGTGTTATCACAGGTGAGGCCGGTCACTGCATCATAAAAGAGTGTAAATGAGAACCATATTTATCGATCATATTCCCTTAATTTTGTTTGTTTTATACACTTGTGTATTGTAGGTTTGGTAACATTTGTAGATCTTCTTTCAACATTAACAAATTTAGGTGGCATTTGTGGTTGCCATACCATGTTACCCTTCATGGAACACCATCCAGTTCATGTATGATAATCCAATGAATCTTTTCCAAATTTTGATAAAATGTTATTGTGCACAATGATATATAGATAGCTTAATTACGGTATAGAATGTCACAACTGTAAATTCTGCTTATCTTTATCTGTATCTACAAATTTTCGATATACGTATGAATATATATATGTGAATGCACACGAGCGAATTGAAGAGATATTTTCAGACGACCGGCAATGCAATCTTTGCCACATCCCATGATTTCTTTTTCGCTAAGAACATGACAATTATTTGAACAAGGTCCACGGGTTAAAAGTGAGGGAGGATGGCCATCCATTTCTAACGACAGGTGGATATAGCCACCGACAGCCAGCAAAAATCACAAAACGCTAAATCGGTTGGTGAAATCTTTCATAGATATATCCTTTTAATTTTAGTATTAAAACTCAATGTGTGAGACGTCCGAGAGATAAATCATTTTCGCTGTTAAAGAAACAAAAGTTATACGTCAATTTCTAATTTCTCTGTTAAAGAAATAAAAATTATATGCTTGATGTATAGGCAAAACCACTAGAACACAGGGAAAAATTGTCAAATACTACTCCCTACTCTCTCTATCTACAAATATAAATATTTAAAAGTTTGTTCCTTAAATATAAGGATTTCTATACCAATTATATCATGTTCACTTTTCTCTCCATAATTATATTTACCACTCTAAACACTTCTTATTTAATAAAAACTGAGTGATTTTACGGTTCTTAAGGAGATACAAGAGATACAATAATTTAAGTGTTAATTTTGATACTTATCGATGTCTCGGCTACTAAGAGATACTAAAACTAACATTAAAAAATATGTTATCTTTTGATACCTCCTCACGTACTATAAACTTTCCCTAAAAATATTATAATTTCATCGTTTAATAAGAAACCATTATATTTTTTCTCAACCTTAGTATATGTAAAAAAACTTCAATAGTTATATTTTGTGGACGCGTGAAAAAAAGCCGAATCTTGGATGCTTTTCTGCTGTGGTCCTGTGGACACCGAAAGGGACTGGTCAGCCACTCGCTTTTGTTGGCACGCGCGGACCATGAGCTGCCACGTGTGCATCGTACTAATCACACTACCACGTGGGGCCGGGACCAATCTTTGTGGGGCCCGCATGTCAGACGCACACCCGTCCCGCGGGTCTCCGGCGAGCTTCTCCTCCTATAAACTCGGACTCCGCCTTCTTCTCGTCGCCAACGGTTCGCCGTGAAAGGGGGAAAAACGTCTCGTCGGCGAGAAGCGCGGGATCCTCTGCCATGGCAGTCGAGGTGTGCGTTAAGGCCGCCGTCGGGCACCCGGACACGCTCGGCGACTGTGAGTGCCTCCGTCCCGTCCCGTCCCGTTCTCGTCTCGGTCGCCGGATCCGCCTCGCCGCGGTCCCCATTTCGCCGCCCGATCCGGGCTAAACTCTAACCCTTTTTTTTTGCCCTGTGTTGGTCGTTGCGGCAGGTCCCTTCTCCCAGAGGGTGCTGCTGACTCTGGAGGAGAAGAAGGTGGCCTACGAGATGAAGCTCGTCGACCTAAAGGACAAGCCCGAGTGGTTCGTTTGTCTCTTCTCACCCCCACTAAACTTCGCTTTCCACAGTGTTTCAATTTCATACGTTACTTTTCTGATTATGATACTTGCTGTATGCGTTAGTTTTGGGATTTTTCTCTACTATTTTGACTTGAATGGTCAGATGTTTAGGGCTACTGGACTAGGAACAGTGCGGGACTGGGGATTTTGTCCGAGTTACTGTGGGTTAATTGTTTGGATGCCTGAATTAGGGTTGTTTGCTAGTTACGTTTGATGTGTTTGATTTGTAATTTTCCATGATCCTACGCCAAATGTAACCTTACTATTGTGCTCAAAGCTCAAATTTCTGCATTTACCATACACGACTGCCTTGAACTGGTGCATATATGGAGCATGGGCTGGAAGTGAAATTACCATAAAGACGTTTTAGTTAGGAACCAGAGATACAACGTCTCTAGTAGGTTGGAAACTGTTTTACTACTGCAGTCTTTAACATGTCCAAATAATGACACTTTGCAATCCGGATTTCTCTGTGTAAATTAATTGCTGCAACTAAAATCGTAAGTTATAACAAATATTCTTTTAGATTGATAATATCACAGCCTTAATATCTTGTAAATTAATAACCCCTCATGTTGGTAATTTTTATATCGGCTTAGTTAAGTACATGAGCTTGTTGGGATATCTTTATCTGCATAAAGAAAGGTATGTATGTCTAAGCCTCTAGGCCTTAGTTGGATCTGATGTTGGGGGAGTAACTAGATTTAGGTATGGTTTATCCAAACCCAAGTGGGGAAAACTGAAGATTCTTAGTGCTCACTGTGGAACGATGAAAATTAACAGACTTAACTCCTCACCAAGATATAAAATATGGCCCAAGCAAAAGATTGCATTTAACTACTGAGAACTGTCTGTCAAATACTACTGTAAAGAGTAGTTTGGAGTTTCTTTATTTCTCTGTCTAGGCGATTCAGTACGATGCTGTTTGCATTTTTCTTCCATTGTATGATTGATTGATTGTATCTGTAAAACAAGACGAAAGCTGGTACTTTTGAAATTGCATGGCTATGTAGTGTAAATTCGGAAGTTATTTGCTATCCCTTGGTGCTTTAGAGAATATACACACCTTTTTTAGGAAGAATGATGAGATGAACCAGTGGATGTTCGCTTGCTTTCATCTGGGAAATTGTCCATTACCATTTCCCCGACTTCGGTGCTAATAGGACTTAATGTAGTAGTTGATATTTTGCAATTTTGGAACTGACATTTTAGGGGAGCCAAGGGTATAATATAGCCTCTTTGGATTTTGGAGCATCTCCCTGTTTGTAAACTACTTAAGCTAACCAACCGTGGTAACTCTTTCAGGTTTCTGAAGATCAGCCCAGAGGGGAAGGTGCCTGTGTTTAACGGTGGTGATGGCAAATGGATTGCTGATTCTGATGTGATCACTCAAGTCATTGAGGAGAAGTACCTAGCCCCGTCTCTTGTCACCCCTCCCGAGTATGCATCAGCGTAAGTTCCCCCACCAATTCCACAACGTAAAAAATTTGTTTCACTTATCTAGAAATCAATAACTTCACTATTTTTTTGCACTTGGACATCCTTGCTATATCCGTGTTCTTGCAAGATTTATTCATAAGCAGAGACTTCATTCTTATCTTATGTATGCATCTTTGCTGGTTCATATTCTGTTGGATTTGAAACTTGCGATTACTTGGGGTTTGATGTCCTCCTATAATAAGGAAGTTACCATTTGTTGAGAAGTAGCCAAGAGAAATGTAATATACTTGATTCTTATTACTCAGTGAAATGCTAGTAACAACTTGCAAGGTTGCCATCTCCTATGCATAGTGTATTTTGCTGGATTTTTTGACGTTATTTTTTAGTTCAATAATAATACACACCAACCTTCATTCCATTAAAATCTGTTTTAACATTGTCCTTTTCATTTGACTATTTTTTATTATGTTCCATCTATGTATGAAGCATCAATTTGGTTGTGACTTGTGATAACAGGGGATCAAAGATTTTCTCATCGTTCGTGACGTTCTTGAAGAGCAAGGATCCAAACGATGGTTCAGAGAAGGCACTTCTTAATGAACTGCAGGCGCTCGAGGAGCATCTGAAAGCACATGTAAGTTTGCAGTGTTTAGGCTCAATTTGGCTGTTGCTTTCTGGCTTCTGCTGCATGATAGGAATAACACGTGCTTACACGATCATTTGGATGCATCCAAGTTTCACTGTCTAAACATTTGACTTGTCTGGATATGGCACACTGCAATCATTAAGCATTGCCTTAGTGGTTTAGTGCATTCTTGGTCATGGCCTCCTGAGCCTTATTCAGTTTGGAATATTATACTTGATTGAAGCGAACTTCTCTTTACACCAAGATCTAACATTTTGGCGTTCGCAGGGCCCCTTTATCAATGGGCAGAACGTTTCAGCTGTTGATCTTAGCCTGGCGCCAAAGCTCTTCCATCTCCAGGTTTCTTTGGAGCATTTCAAAGGCTGGAAGATCCCAGAAAACTTAACCAATGTTCATGCGTACACCAAGGTACACTGATGCCCAAGTGGATGCATTTCTCTATCGTTTCCAAAACATGGACATAATAAAATTGTTGAGATTTTGTATTTATGTTGTGCAGGCTCTGTTTAGCCGCGAATCTTTTGAGAAGACGAAGCCAGCGAAGGAGCACCTGATTGCTGGATGGGAACCAAAAGTGAATGCGTAAGAGCCTGCCCCTGTGCTATGGTGCTACTTGGACACCATGTGTTTATCTGATCGGTCCTTGTCAGTAGTGGGTAGTACTCCTCTGTATCCCGGGTGCATGCATGATTGGGTTTGGAATAATGTAGCATCATCCCTAGAGGACCTTGTTATGGTTGTTACCAGTGTGCACCTTTTCTATCAACTATCTCTTGCTGCATCTAGTCGAAACCGTGGGTATGCTTGTCCTTATGTTCTAAGTGCATCTACTGTAATGGAACCTTTGTTGGTGTGAATAATGGAGATGCAGCCTAGAGCTGTTCGTGTTTGAAGCTCATGATCGAGCGGTCTAACCGAGTGCTGGCATCTTGTTTCGTCAGGCGAATTTCGTCCCAGATGTGAGCGATGATACGTTCACGTCAGCTGTGCGAGCAAGGCATTTTCTAGTGCGAGTTGTGTACGTGGCAACAAGATGAAAAAAGAAAAGGAAAGGTAGAAGAGAATCAATGTGGACCTTGGAACTTATTCGAAACGTCTAATCATGATTTCTCCTCCTAACCATTGTCGCCATCAGAGAGGAGGCTGGTCATGGGCACGCTTATCGGTTTGTCTCATGCGTTTAGCTACCGCCAGATGCGAAAGACGATGCTGGTTTTTCGTCAGAAGAAGAGCAAGATATGATCAAACTAAACAGTCTCGTGACACAGGAAGTAACAAGAAAGAGGCTTTTTTCTGAACTGATTCCCAACCGATTTGCCATTGAATCCGTTCCCCTCTACCTGATCGACACGCCATCTTCATGCAGAAAACGTTCGTTCCATGCGGCCGATGATACGAAATCTACACCAACAATAAAAATTAAAATTACGTTTGCAAGATAACTCAAGTCGAGACTTCCGCAGCAAACGCTATCGCCCTCTGACACAGGGCCCCACCAGCACGGACGATGGGCGTTCCGCCATCTGCGAGGAAGACGGGAAGTCATTTTCCGTTTCACCCGCGGATAATGGTAAATCCGTTGCAAAAGATAAACTCTGCATTAATCCAGCGATCAGCTGCGGATAATTAACCCGCGTTCCATCTATAAATAGCCACCCGATTCCCCTCCTCCGCTTCACATCGAAAAGCTCTCCTCCTCGCTTTCCAGAACCTTCTCTCCGAGCTCGTTCGTTCGTGATCCTTTAGCTTGTTGTGATGGCGGCTGTGGATCTAACCCCGAGGCAGCCGAGGAAGGCCTACGGCGGCGAGGGTGGCGCCTACTACGAGTGGAGCCCCGCCGACCTGCCCATGCTCGGAGTCGCCTCCATCGGCGGCGCCAAGCTCTCGCTCTCCGCCGGCGGCCTCGCCCTCCCCAGCTACTCCGACTCCGCCAAGGTCGCCTACGTCCTCCAAGGTATATCCATCACCGCCGTAGCCCTTCCTCCTCTCGGTTCTCTGGATTGATTCCCATAGCAGGGTGTGCAAGTTACGATCATGCGCGTTCCTCTCGATTCCCCATAGCAGGGTGTGCACGTGATGATCATGCGCTTCTTGTGCTCGGATTGGGGCTATCAAGTTTCGATGTCTCCAAGATTTTTTTTTTGTTGCGTTAGTTATTAATTTAGATCGCAATTATGGGCTATAGATTGATCAAAATTGTTTTTTATTCTGTTACTGTATGATGCCGCCATCGTTGTGGGGTGTTGTTTTTAATTTATTTCTGATTAAAATTGACAGAGGATGCCTGCGTCGTTAGATATCACTTCAAATTTGAACAAAATCTGGAACTAACAATTTTTCGGTCATCTGTTCTATGATACTCCGCTTCATTTGATTCAGGTAAGGGAACCTGTGGCATTGTGCTGCCTGAGGCGAGCAAGGAGAAGGTGCTCGCCGTGAAAGAGGGCGACGCTCTGGCGCTGCCTTTCGGAGTGGTCACCTGGTGGCACAACCTCCCCGAGGCCACCACCGAGCTCGTCGTCCTCTTCATGGGCGACACCTCCAAGGGCCACAAGACCGGGCAATTCACCAACTTCCAACTGACCGGCGCCAATGGCATCTTCACCGGCTTCTCCACCGAGTTCGTCGGCCGCGCCTGGGACCTCGCTCAGGAGGACGCCGCCAAACTTGTCTCCACCCAGCCGGCGTCTGGCATCGTGAAGCTGAAGGCCGGACAGAAGCTCCCGGAGCCCCTGGCGGGCGACCGGGACGGCATGGTTCTCAACTGCCTGGAGGCGCCGCTTGACGTGGACATCAAGAACGGCGGGCGCGTGGTGGTGCTCAACACTCAGAACCTGCCGCTGGTGAAGGAGGTCGGGCTCGGCGCCGACCTTGTGAGGATCGACGCGCACTCCATGTGCTCGCCGGGGTTCTCTTGCGACTCCGCCTACCAGGTGACCTACATCGTCCGCGGCAGCGGGCGCGTGCAGGTGGTGGGCACCGACGGCAAGCGCGTGCTGGAGACCCGCGTGGAGGGCGGCAACCTCTTCATCGTCCCACGCTTCTTCGTCGTCTCCAAGATCGCTGACGCCTCCGGCATGGAGTGGTTCTCCATCATCACCACCCCCAAGTGAGCAATCAATCAATCAATCTCTACCATTTGCAATGCATCACTACATATCATGGTGCTGGTGTGCTAATCAGCTAATGTTGTTTGTGCTTGTGCAGCCCGATCTTCAGTCACCTGGCTGGGAGGACGTCGGTGTGGAAGGCGATCTCGCCGGAGGTGCTGGAGGCGTCGTTCAACACGACGCCGGAGATGGAGAAGCTGTTCCGGTCCAAGAGGCTGGACTCGGAGATCTTCTTCGCGCCCAACTGAGGATCCAGCTAGCCAGCCAGCCATTGCGTCTCGTATCGTCGGTCGTCTTAGGATGAGTAATAATTTCGTTTCATGAGAGGAGATTTAGCTCCCGTCGGTTGCTCTGCCCTCTTCAAGGGTTGTTTCGTGCGTCCTTAATGCTGTGTTGAACTATGGTGATTAATGCAATTCGGCTGGTTCTCAAAATTTATAATTGTTCTACACAGAGTGCAAATTTGCTCTGTTTTTGTTTCATCTTGCATAACCCCGTCATCTCCTTGTAGAGTTGTAGGATCATCTTTGCATTTGTGCGGCTGAATTGCAAGGTTTTTTTCCAAAGCATTTAGTCACTCAATTAAAGTTCTTTCTGTTCTCCTGTCACTGAATTCTGAGCTTTGAATCGTGATTTCATAGGATTTACAGTAGAAGAAGTTGTTCATGATGTCAAAAATGTATGTATAAAAACTGAAGCCTGCTAGAAATTTTTTTGATTTGATGACACTCATTTTAAGATGGTGTTTATTCCGGCTAAACTTGACTAAATTTCCGATAGCAAATTTACGTCTTTATATCTCTGGGAAAGAATCCGAAGACAATAATTTTAAGATGGTGTTTATTCCGGCTAAACTTGATTAAATTTCAGATAGCAAATTTATGTCTTTATTGCTGTTTGGGAAAGAATCCGAAGACAATAATTATAAGATGGTGTTTATTCCTGCTAAACTTGATTTAATTTCTGATAGCAAATATATGTCTTTATTGTATTCATATATTTGGGAAAGAATCCGAATGCTCAGAAAACTAGAAAATTCTCTTCCTGCATTTGCTAATTCCTTGTACAAATAAACGCAAAATTCCCAGATGCAAGATACCGTGCCGCTACCAATGCTAGCGGCCGGGGTCAAACCAATTCGGGCCAATGGGACATAAGCATAACTGGCTAGACGGCCCAAATAATCTACATCGACGATTATGGGCCCAATATGCGCTTTGGGGTCCATCCACCTCCTCGGGCTCGCCTGAAGTTACACTTCCAGCGGCTGAAATCGGCGCCGTGCCGGCCGAGCTCCGGCGAGCTGTCGGAGAGGGCGAGAGGCCCCCTGGTGAAGTCAACCTCCAAGTAGCAAAGCAAACTAAACAAACAGAAATTCTGATGTCGTTGATGGAAAATTAAACATTGCCACTGTTTGTGCTCCACGTGAGCTAGCTAACTCTTTGTTTCTTGAGCATGTACAGCTGCTACTGCTAGCCAGCAGTAAGTAGACTTCTGACTTTGTGATTGAGTATACAAAGAGCTTGATCAGACAGCTGCAGCTCACCTTCTATCTATCTATCTATCTCCAGTCTTCAATCCAAAGCATTGCTCTACTTAACCAACTTTGGTGCAAGTGTGTGCATACAAAACACAGACAGCCACCAAGAGATACTCTAGTACTCTACGTCTCTACTCACTTGCGTTTCACTTTTCAGCACATATTTTCTGCTTGCTATTCAAATCAATCCATTCGCATCATCATAAAAAAGAGGCCAAATTTACGGATGCATTGGTCCCAAAAAAACTCCAGAAAAATAACAGCATGCTGATGAACCATCGACGCAGCAGCGCAGGCAAAATCCAAACACAAGCTGCGTGGCCAGCTCACTCCGTCACTGGCAGGTGGGCCCATATTCCAGCCTGCCCTCCACACGTGTAAGCCAGACTCTCGGCAGTAAATTTTCTTTCTAACCCATGGGCAGTGTATGCCTTTGCATTCCACTCCATGACCACACTACTAGAATTTAAAGTCTACTCAAAGTGTCAAATGATTTACATTCTTGTTTTATATTGTAAAACTAAATAATATATAATTTGAAAATAAATTAGAATTCATGAACTGAAAAACACAATCTTTTCTAGATTTTTATCAGCCACTTCTCAAAATCTAAACTTCTTTCAAACAAGCCTTTACAAATTTAGGATGTGAGGGTTTTTTTGCTGATAGAAGTTAGTGAAGTTCTCTCTTTTGTAGCTGTATCACATGCGGCCTTTGCCCCGAACCCATTCAAAAAATTTATCCATTGCTATTCATTAGTCAACACTTTGGCACCGTTGAATCAATAGTTCATGGATGGTTTGACTTTTGATGGCGCCATGTACCGTAATATGTTCGTTTTCCATTTGCTTAAGGGGAATTTCAAGCTTCATCCAGCTGAGCAGCGGATGATTCAATATGAAATAAGCTTCAATTTCTCAATTCCATTTCTCACAAAGTGAATTGTGCCAGGGAGTTTATTGTAATATACGGAGATTCCGGGGGCTTAACTGATAAATATACACCTCCTTGTCCCGGCCTATATAAATGTCCCCAATAATTCTATCAGCTATAATTACAATCCAAGATTCAAGGACACATTTACGGAAATGCCCCCAAAGCTCTGCACTAATCTCGTCCTGATCCTCCTCGCCGCCTCCGTCGCCGCAGCCCGGCGCCACCCGTCTCCGGCGAACTCAACCGCCTCCGGCAAGCCCGTGTACCTATGGCCGCTGCCGAAGAAGTTCACCTCCGGGTCCCGGACCCTACTGGTCGACCCTGACCTCGCGCTCCACCCTAATGGCCCCGGGGGCCGCGCCGCCGCGGTCGCCGAGGCGTTCGAGAGGTACAGGTCGCTCATCTTCTCGTCGTGGGCGCACGCCGCGCGCAACGCATCGGGAGGCTACGACATCGCCGAGCTCACCGTCGTCGTCGCCTCCGCAGATGAGAAGGTAACGGGGTCCGAGCTGTTCCGAGTTTGGTTGCCACTTGCTTCGTCTGGATCAGTTCGCGACTGTGAGTTTCTCCGTATTTTGGGGTATAGCTGGAGCTGGGAGTGGACGAGAGCTACACGATCTATGTGGCGGCGGCTGGCGGCGTCAATTCGATCGTCGGTGGAGCAACCATAGAGGTTTTTTTCCCCCTCTCCAGATTATTATTTTTTTCAGAAGTTTCGGAGAAATGTTTTGGGAGAATTTGACATGAGGGCTACTCTCTTCCCTCTTGATTGGTTTGTTCGTAAGTATTGGTTTGATTCCTAACCATTGGAGCTTGTTGAATGAGCTGAGTGGTAAAAGACTTTTAATCTGGAAGACTGAAATTACAGCGATATTGATGAACTGATTTCCAGTGAAATGCAGGTGTATAACGGTAATATGGTAACTATATCATAACTATATATTACTATTAGTTATATATACCATTTTTAATTTTCCAGGAATAGATTTAAGTTATAAACATGTCTCACCTTTTTTCTTTATTGCAATGATATAGTAGCTGAAGCTGTATTTTGTCTGTCCTTGTAGGCGAATACCATATATGGAGCTATTCGCGGATTAGAGGTATGAATTTAGTGTGTGAAATTTAATCACGAGGAACTCCTTTTTCCATGTTCCTATGTTTTCCACCTGCTGATTGTACATATATGTTTCTTTTGGAAGATTGAAATTCACAAACAGCCAAATGAAATATTCCACCAAAGAGGTAGTTATAGATCCCAGAATCTGGAGAATTAGAACTAAATTGGTTATACATTTTATGTATCGATTGACCAATTAGTGTTATGTTACTCCTATAATTGTTTACTGTTAAAGAGTTTCGTGGATTGTTTCCTTTTAACTTTACCCGTTTCCCTGAAAAAATATCCCCTTGTAATGATTGGCAGACATTCAGTCAGTTGTGTGTTTTCAACTACGATACCAAAAATGTTGAAGTGCTTCATGCCCCATGGTACATTCAAGATGAACCACGCTTTGCTTTTCGTGGGTTGCTCCTTGGTAAGCAACAATAACATAAGGGTTTATATCATAATATGATTGGATAGTCAAAACAGAATGTTCAGATTATTAGTTTTTCCTATGTCACATCTATTGCAGACACATCAAGGCATTTCCTCCCGGTAGATGTGATTAAGCAAGTGATTGACTCCATGTCATATTCCAAGCTGGTAATCTATCATCTTCTGTATTGTGTTAGTTTTTTTAGCAGGGGAACCTTTGCAGCTTCCCTTCATTGCAATACTGAAACCGGGAGTTGTGTCCAGTAGAACGTTCTTCATTGGCATATCATCGACGAGCAATCTTTTCCATTAGAGGTACCATCATATCCAAATCTATGGAAGGGTTCATATTCAAAATGGGAGCGCTACACTGTAGAAGATGCACATGATATTGTCAGGTATGTTAGTCTATCATTTGGCTTTTGCATTTCTGTAAGTCATCATTTGACTTTTGCATTTATGTATCTTTTTGTATTCTATTGCCAAGTTCTTTCACTTCACTTATAAAAGACGTTCTCTAACTGTTTTCTCTGCAATTTCACGTCTGAAACTTCACGATGCCAAAGCTATGCTAGGAAAAGAGGTATGCTTATTTCCAGCTACATATATTTTCTGTCATCTTGCTGAGTGTAGTATCATTCTATTTTAGTCAGAAGTTGGGACTCACAGGGGATCATATGATACTCAAGTAAATGCATGTTTATTGAACTTGATCACAGTTTCCCTACTTGTTGCTTGTTAGTTGGTAGTGCTCTATAAGGAATGCACATTCTGATCATAATTATTAAGGCGTCGCTTAAGCGGTAAGGCAGTGCGGGGGTGGCAAGGCGTCCTGCCGCCTTGGCCTCCTGCCTTGCCCCACGTGGTCCACAAAACCAAGTCACAACTACTAGGGTTTCCACGGTGTCTTAGACTTCCAGAGAGGCGGTGGATCAGGTGAGTGGCGTGCAGAGGCGAGGCGTGGCGCAGATCGGGAGCGATCGGCGCATGGCGAGGCCCGGCGTGATGCAGATCAGGAGCGAATGGCGCATGACATGGCTAGTAAGGGCGTGGCACTGCGAGGACCGGTGTAGCGAGGAAGAGGGGAGAGGGAAGAGGGAAGAGGGGAAGAGGGGAAGAGGCAGCGGCTGAGAGGAGTGAGGTGGGAGAGAGCTGCCAGGGTTAGTGTTTAGAGAGGAAAAAGAACCTAGTGGGCTTTAAATGGGCTGTTGGACTGGACTTATATAAATGGGCTGTTAGATTAAGCTTTAAATATGCTGTTAGACTGGATTTTAAATGTGCTATTGCAATTTTAACTATATGTTTTTTAGTTTTGTAAGGCGCTGCTTCGCCTTATGCCTTACCACTTAAAAGATAAGGCGGTCCTTGGGCACCTCGCCTTGTCTTACTGCCTTAATAACTACGATTCTGATTATTGTTATTTACTTCTTTTAGGTGTCCATGTCATGGCTGAAATTGATGTGCCTGGTCATGCAGAATCATGGTGAGACTGGACGTACACTTTCCTATTATTTTAGACGTCTGCTTGTGTCAGACTCAATGAGGTTTCCCCAGTTGCTTTGTCACATGCAGTAGAATTATCTCCTGTGCAAATAAACAAATTATCACCTGTTGGTTACTCTATGCTCTAGCATTTCTCCCATGATGGTACAACAATTCAAGTATCAGTGTATCACTACATGCCATTTGATACAGTGATTTAACTGAGCACAAGAATAGCTATCGGATGGGCTCAGTAATCCACGGATCAGGGATGTGTTTTCAGAAAAAACGAGTTGGAGCAGTTTTTTCTAAAACACGGTTTTTTGGGTTTATGGAAAACTGGATTTTGTAATCCACAAGTTAGTTGCAGCATCGAAACAGCATTCTATTTCTACCACAAAACTAATTTAAAAAATCCGGGTTTTCACAATATTCTGGATCCAAACAACCCCTTAAGAAAGCAAGCATTTCAAATTTAGTGTTGTACCATTGTTTGCTCTATGGTGCTTATTATATGAAGTTGATCTTGTCTGCTACCAATAAATACTTATGCAAATATTTAAATTTCTGCAGGGGAAATGGATATCCAAAGCTCTGGCCTTCTCCTAAGTGTAGAGAGCCATTAGATGTTTCGAGCAATTACACATTTGAAGTAATATCTGGAATTTTGTCTGGTTAGTTCCTCTTTTTTAGAAAAACTTGCTCAATCTAGAAGTTTGTTGATACTCAGCCAAACATGTATCCATATTTTTATTATATTCAAACTTGAATGTTTCTCATCTTCATGGAAAATGAAAAGGAAACTATTATAATAATGTATTGTGACATGTGAAATGGGTCAGGCTCAGGCACTTTACAAAATTGATGTCAACCAGTTTAGACATCGGTATTTACACTTACATATAGTGCTTTTTCAAGTAATGCTCCATTAAATTGAACTGATCAATTCGAATTTCAGCCATGTTTGATCACTTTAAACTCAAAACACAAAAGGATTGATTTAAATAATTAGGCAATCTTATAGCCAATTACTGCGAGAAATTTATGAGTCGTCCTAGCCAGCAATTGCATATTCCTATACTAGGTTTGAAATTTTTTCAGTCATTTTAGCATGTGCAGTTGATATTGACCACTGGATGTATGAGAATCACTACAGCACAGCAAGGTGTACAAAATTATTCAGCTAGTGTAGGATCATCCTTCTGTACAATATTTTCCCACCAAATTTTCATAATAACATTCCACAATAATCACACTGCTCCTGCTGGCATGGCAGATTGCCAGTTTGCAATCTAACCAAATTAACTTCTTGCCCTTTTTTCAGATATGAGAAAAATCTTCCCATTTGGGCTATTTCACTTGGGTGGCGATGAAGTATATACAGGTTAGCCTGCTTCTTTTGCTTGATAGGAGGCACATCATTAATAAGTGTGTATGATGCTGGGATGTTGCAACTTGCAAACTGTTGGAAGTGAGTCAATTGTCTTCCATTTAAACTGACATGTTAAGAGTGGAACCTTTTATTTATAGGAATACAATCTTTTCTGTAATAATGCTTTTGCCAAGCAAAGCTGGCTGTGTTTTAAGTTACAACTGCAATGTCCACTTTCCTTTATTGTTAGTTTAAATTGTGAGCTGTATATGATTTGCTAGAATACTTATTCTTAACCCAGGCCAGAATGATAGGTCCATACTTCATACCATTTCAGTAGGCTATCTGTGCTGGTACATACATTATGTTTGTTAATGTGACTGATGGCATGTGAACATGTCTCTTCTGTTTTCTAAAATAATCATTATTGTATCTTTTTTCCATTTATGAGAAGTTCAGAATGATAGAAATTGATACAATACCATGCTAAAAATTGATGCCAATTATTAATTGCTTTACTATGTTTTGAAGATTTTTTTTGGTTTCTCGTGAAGTTCTTCTAACCTCATTCAGTTGTCCATCCCAGGTTGCTGGAATGTAACACCCCATGTGAGACAGTGGTATGAAATCTTGCATGTGCTTAGTCTTTGTAAATGATTTGTTAATCTTGTGCGAGATGTTCCTTTTCTTAATAGTACCTATTTCCAGGCTTGATGAACACAACATGACTACAAAAGATGCTTACAAATACTTTGTGCTGAAGGCTCAAGAGATAGCAATTAAGCTTAATTGGATTCCAGTAAATTGGTCTGCTCTCTAATTGCTTATTTTGCTTAGGTCTTGATTGAAAAAGAAAGGACACGTGATTTATTTTTATCTGTGGCATGCCACCCTCTTCATCTTGCAGGGAAGAAACCTTCAACTCATTCAAAGAAAATCTCAATCCTCTAACTGTGGTGCATAACTGGTAATTCGTTAGTTTGTTTTCAGCTACTGAATCAGCTTCTTTCAGTTCTTGAGAACCATGCCTTTCATGCTAATGGGCATCCATTACATACCTTGAATCTTCATTATTACAGGCTGGGTCCTGGAGTCTGCCCTAAAGTTGTTGAAAAGGGTTTCAGATGTATAATGAGTAACCAAGGTGTGTGGTACCTTGATCACCTTGATGTTCCCTGGGAAGATTTCTACACTAGCGAACCACTTGCTGGGATAAATAACACGGCACAGCAAAAGCTTGTACTCGGTGGAGAGGTTTGCATGTGGGGTGAGACAGCAGACACCTCTGATGTTCAGCAAACAATATGGCCACGAGCAGCTGCAGCAGCAGGTATGAACAGTACACGTCTTGGAAGCTCGCACTGTGTTTCTTTCTTCTCTCTTTTTCTGCACATTATTTCAATACGGACTTATATGTCTCTATTAAATTACTATAGAGCGAATGTGGAGTCAATTGGAGGCCATATCTGCCCAAGACCTGGAAACAACCATCTTGGCTCGGTTACACTACTTTAGATGCCTGTTGAATCACCGTGGAATCGCTGCAGCTCCTGTCACGAATGCCTATGGTCGGCGTCCTCCAACAGGTCCTGGTTCATGCTTTATTCAGTAAGCAGAACATGCAGAGTAAAGATAGGCAAAAGAGGGGTATTTGCCTCCATACACCTTCCATACTTCTGACAAAATGGTATCTTGTCAAGTCTATTCCATCATTTATGTATGTTTGTTTCCATTATATTATCCATCTCACATACATTTGACAATAAAATTTTATATTCCGTCGCTGTGTATTTCCACCCTTCACTTTCAAATAAAACTGCAGCCTTTCTTAAAAAAGACCAAGAAAAGACGGTCACCAGTGTAAAAGTAAAATTTACATGCATTTTTTCAGTCTTGTTTTTGAATTCCTCCCATGTGTATTGGGTTCAAGATTTGCAACTGTCCAATTGGCCAAGCTCCTTTGAACTTGTAAAAGAGAAGTGATCTCAATATAGATATTTCAATTGCCATTGCTCACTCAATTGGATTTGGAGACCATCACTTTCAGTCATCATCCTTTCCAGAGTTCGGCTTTGACCTGAAACTTGTACTCCACTTGCTGGTCTACAGATTGCATTTATGGGGCGTGTAAGTTAAGACCACATGTTCCTGCTGGGTGATCTAGATGAGAGATGAGAGGTTTTGGTGATTTGTTACAGGTCACTTTCCTCCCATGTCACCATCCTTGGCCATATATATCTAGAGCCTTTTCTCCATCCTCAGTTCAGTTTTCCTAAGGTGAGCAGTGAATGTGAAGAAAGGGATACAATACAAGCAGTTGTGTTAAACTTTTGCATTAGAAGGAATAGAAAGATTGGGCCTTGGACTGAGACCAGCGACTGACTCTGAGGGAGACTGGAGAATGGCCTTTGCCTTGATGTTCTTCTTATTTTTATTCGTATTTGAATCAGTGATGTGACTTTAGCATAATTGGTGTGTTTGGTTGAGTTTGATTCTGACAAAACTGCTATGAGTTGTGAAAAAACTATTATAAGTTGTAAGCTATGAAAAAACTGTTAAGTTGTTTAGTTAGAGTAGTCATTGATATGTGGTTGAGTGATTTTATTAAGCTTAATAATAGAAAACAATGATTTATATCTTAATTAATAGCGAATATAATATGGTCACGTGGATCAATGAAGAGATCAGACAATGTGAAATTGTTGAATCCGGGATAGATAATTGTTGAATCCGGGATAGATAAGTACTGGGATAGATAATTGTTGAATCCGGGATAGATAAGTACTGGTAAAAAGTTGATACGATTGAAAAAACTGTTTTTATCTAATAGTTATTTAGTTTAAATTTCAGCTTTCTAAGTGAGAAAAAATTGAATACATGTTCACTCATGTAGCAGTAGGTGTTGTGCAGGCTGAGAACTTTTCTGGTAGTATTGCTAACTTCCTAGTCTTCGATTCTGGCGTGTATCTACTATCTGTTGCAAAGTGTGCCTGGCTGCCTCCGTCGTCTACTGAAGCAAGGGATCTTGTGTCACACTGAAATTAGCATTACTATATGATATTTGAAACCATACTAACACTCAACTTAGACTGTTGGCATTGACCAACTATATGTACTCAAAACAAGATTAACCCATGGCTATAATGCAATGGACAATAATTGTCCCTTGAGATTAGATAGTAGTTTGACCTTATAAAAGACCATCACATAATCATATCCAATCGATTTGAGATGGAGCACTATTAATTTGAGCTTGCATTCACATAGTAGCACATATGGAGAAAATAACCTATGTTCAACCAGCTACTGGATCCCAATGTCACGACCAATTTAGTAGAGGAAAATCAATATGCATATAATCTCGGTTCTTAGAAGCATGTCATAGAAAGTTGCTAGTGCAAGATTAACTTGATGGACGGCTCGATTACATACAACAAATTTCACGCGTGCTTTGGTTCTAATAAACAGAGTAATGGTTCGGATTATCTGATTAGACGGTTGGTTAATTTCATAGGTCAATTAAATATTATACAATATAAAATTAATAAATATATTATAAAAACTAATCTAAATAATATCGAATTTTTTAGAGAAATCGTGCTTGCGTGTGTAACGAATAATCATGTTGATATAAGCTGAAAAGAACCAGACAATTCCGGTTTCTAATTGTCAGTGTCCAAATAGCAGGTGTACCTAACATTTTTGGACGCTCGATGTAGTAAGACCAGTCAACACGACCATCCCCGCGAAAATTGTGGGCCCGCCACGCAGTCAGACGCCGCCCGATCCCCCACGCAGCACGAATCTCGGCGCGGATCGGACGCTTGCCTCCACGCTCAAAAAACCCTCACCCACTTCCCCCCACCTCTCCTTCCCTTCCCTTCCCTTCCCTTCCCCGCGACCGCTGCTGCTCGCCTCGCCTCGCCTCGCCTCGATCTCCCGATCTGCTCGTCCCCAAGCGCCTCGATTCGCCGCGGGTTGCTCCGCCGCCCGCGGATTTGAGTCTGGGTTTAGGTTTGCTCGGATCAGGTTCGGTTTCTTCTGCTGATTTTTATGGGTGTTTTTGAGCCCGGAATGGCGTGAGGAACCCGCGTTTTGGTGCGATTTCCTCCAGGTTCGCGTCCCCGGACTCCGATTCGTGGCCATGGACACACCTGAGGACGGTGGTTCAGCCGCCGGAGGAGGTGTCGGTCCCGGCCGGAAGTTCTGGCGCTCCGTGTCGTGGTCTGCCTCCCGAGAGCCGCCGCCTGATGCGCTGTCGCCTAC
>KE373125.1:16374-30978 GCA_000418225.1 Zizania latifolia | reverse complement strand
AGTGAAGAAGCAGTTAAAACAGTACACATATGGGTAGGAGGTGAATATGAGAGCAGCAAATGTGTTGACACTGTTGATTGGCAGCAAGTTGCTGGCGATTTTTTTCATCCAAAGGAGTTCAGCCACACTCTTCCTGTTAAGGTGCCTACTCGTATACTATACATAATCATATCTTATGCTATTACCGTGTAGAAAGATTGCAAATAGGATCATATGTTATGCTATTACTGTAGAAAGATTGCAAATAGGTGAACTATATTTTGGCATGTTGCAGAAATATATATTTAGAATAGTTTCAAATTGCATAAACTCCATATATTAAAAGTCTGATAATTAGTTACTGGATAGGGAATTTGTTTATTTTCCATTTATGGATCACACTTGAAAATCCTCACCTAGATTATTGGGCCATCTTAGGAAGGAGACCAAAAACCATGCAAGCTTGAATTTTGTGGCTGGTATACAGAGTGCCTAGTGCCAGACAACTTTTGTCAGATTCTATTATGTCATGATTCATGACTATATACCTCCAGTTTTGTACTATGGGTGTGTTTCGTTTGATACCAAAACTAACCATGCCAAATGTATGATAGAGGTATAGGATGATTAAAGGCATCAAAGCCTTAATGAAACTTTTGTGTGGAGAAGCTTCTACAGTTGCCAAACTTTGGTATGAAAGAATATTAAGTCATGTTTGGATTGCAACCTTGCCAAAATTTGGCAACACCAAAATGTGTTGTGGTTTGAAAATGATGACAAACCAAATGTGCCCTATATGCCCACAAACATCTTATAGCAGATGATTGACTAGTAAACACGCATCACCACCCATTAAGTTGACTGTCCTAATAAGATGAGTATGGTGAATCCTTTCATGCCATCTTACAAATGAATTATATAATTAATCAAGAAAAGTATCGATCGATCTTTTCCATATTGTACGGTATCATGCCAGTTCTTTGCACAACTTACAGGGAAGGACACAAATACACAATTTTTCATCACAGGAACATGGAACTTGATGTTTCATTTATTGGTCGCATCACAGTTCTGTGATCTGCTGGCATTCACTATAGGTCCTCATAATATTTGGCATGAATTGTGTGAACCAAGCCAATGTATTTTTCCTGTCCTTGCAAATGACACAAATGCCAAGCAGCATTTGTCGACTTGTGTTATAAAGAAACATTATAAATGTCCCACCTGAGTGCAATATTTCTTCATGCCATGCAACATGTTGTGCTGTTGACAATTTATAACTGTACTCTTGTTGGATTTGAATAATGCAGGTTTTCAAGGAGCATGAAACTGAGAATCTTTTGGGAGTGCTGAATGTTGGTTAATGGTAGGCTCAGGCGGTAGGTATCAGCATATTCTAGTAGCTTAACAAAGTCAGCCGTGAAGCATGAATAAATGAAGGCATTTCCTCCAGAATCGCTCCATGCAGTAGTGATTGTCAGCTAGGTATAAGCCCTTACAATTTACAACTATTCCCCTTGAACAAATAGGCGACAGATTCCATTTAGTAGAACTGATGGATTGGCAATTGTGCCTACCTCTTATGATTTGCTTGCGTCAGAAAAGGCAGGAGGCTGCCAGAACGTTGTATCTGTGAAATAACACAATATGGGCCGGGTTTTGGCACAATTGGGTGTATATTACGCGCTCTCCTGTAATGTAAGCTCAGAAACTGGGAGACCAGCGACCACCGTGTCGTTTTAATCCTCTTGCCTTATAAGTCGCTCCATTGGTCTTTTAAACTTTTAAGCTAGAACTCTGTTGTCAGCTGTTCCTTCTCTGATTGTGATTTGGCACTGTAATTCTGTTTATGGCCCATGGTCTTATCTACTTACTACTCCCTTCTGGTTCATTGTATACGTCCTCTTGGACTTTATGCACAATAATCAAGAAATAAATTCAAATAACTTTATTCGTCTTATTTATTAAGAAATAAATTCAAATGATTTTGTTCTTATTTATTTGTTTGTTTTAGAAAAATGATTTTGTTTATTTGTGTAATAGGTGTTATTTATTTTGCCAATTACAACGTAGAAGAAAAGATAAAATTAAACAGTATTAAAATACTTATATCTGGAAAAAGAGTTAAGAAGACTAAAAATATAAATGATTTATATAAAAAAATCGGATGAAATATAATTCATCGTACTGAGATATCTTAATGTTATGGGCCGAATTTCGGGCCAACTTTAAATGGGCTGAACGTTAATGACCACAATACCGTTAGAAGGGCCACAGGCTCTCTCACATCTACTGGTTAATTTCGGACCAGCCATAACTGTACGAGCACCGGGCATCACCAACAGCCAAGTAGCCAACACGGCGGCAACAACTACCTGTAACCTGCAAACTGAATTTCTCTATTGACTTAAATGACAATTTTATATTATACATCAAACACCAGCAGAGAACGGCCTGGTAAGCCTCAAAAACGGCAACCGAGTTCACTTCCAGTTCCAGCAGGCTACGCTGCGTCAACTATTTGCCACTGGATGCTAACCAAATACCTTCAGGCTTCAGCTTTCTGAGCTCCTGGTTAACATGAACCTACAACCAGTCCGTCGAGTTAACTCGTCAGGATGTCAAGACTTTGGTCCGGGCAGCAAGGCCACAGGTTGATCTCTTGTGTTATTTGGTCAGCTGTTGTTAGCGGTATTTGGGATTGAACCGTGTGGCGGGCTTCCAACCGCTGGTTTCTGCGGTTTACTCCTCAAGAAACTTTTTGTGTACAGGGCTCCGAATACAATGGCCTGGCAGCAGACAATGTTAATCACAACTGAAAATGAAAACTTGTAATGTTATGATATGACCGATTAGGGACGGATGACTTACAGCCCCAACCCACTGCATCCAGCTAAGTGGATGTACAAACCAGACGCAGGACAGTAATATGCTCACCAGCTACAACACACAGAAAGTTACTGTTAGGGAAAGGTTAAATAATAAAAATGGTAAAACATGAAACGCTGACGGGAACAGTATCCACCTGTCTAGTGGTCATTATTGTAGCAAATGTGAGAGCCCCAAATGTTCGAATGGTGTAGGATATAAAGAACTGACTAGCTGTTGCAACCTGGAACAAGGAATTTAAAACCCAGTAAAATGGTAATCTGAACATATTATTCAAACAGTCATAACAGATTATTTAATGGTCATAAGGTAGAGCGATCTTCTACCTTTTCATGTTAAAAAAACCACAACAGATTCAATTTGTGGGCTGGAGTGCCAAATATATAAAATTTGATACAGTCAAAAGAGTTGTTTCTCCTAAATTTCATCTCCCACCACACTTTATATTCATTAAATTTCATCTCCATATGCGGCTTATGAGAAGTGTGGTGATATGGAAACAAGGAACAAATTTAGACGTTAAAATATCAAAAGATTAGTCTTACACTGGATAGGATTATGACGTCATAGAAGCAATCTGGATGACGAAACATAAAGTCCACAGCTGGGATCAAATGATTCTGAAGAACAAGTCCTGTAATAGAATTGAAGTAACCGAGATATAAAATCATGGCCAAAACATTTTACAGTTGTTAATAGCATGCTGTCACACAGTGTAAATGTTATGGGAAAAATATTGATGGAATCGTGGAAGCACTTGTGCAAGACATAATAAAAAGAGAAGACACCAAACATTAGGGTAGGCAATTACCACAGAAACTAAGAAGACAGGAGCACATTGTCGTGTAGAATATTTGATTGTGTATTTCCATGTCATACCCTCTGAAGAGTTTATCTTGGAAGGTGCTTGTGAAACCATCAAATCTAGAATCAACAAGGGAATACAATCCAATTAGATGGAAATCTGAGTCTCAAAGTTGACTGAAATAAAGTAAATAACAACAGTGAATCTTATTTGTCAATAATGTACTTGTACCATGCTATAGTGAACTCAGTATTGGGGATTGAGTTGTTTGATGTTTTAGTATTTTACAAGCGACATTGAATCATACAGTAGAGAGATTTTGGAGACAAGAGATCTTTATAATCCCTAGTCCAGATTTTTAATGTTCCATCACACTAAGTGTATTTGGTGTATACTCCTATATAACGAAAGAATATAGATGTTACATGGCAAAATTACTTAATATATTTGAAAATAGGGTCTTATTATGATTTATGAGTAACAATAATAGCATAGTGGCATGCCAGATAGAGCTGAATAATCGTCAAATTTGATCGATCTGAATCATTATAGAATGGTGTGATCCGCCTCAAAAGTTTAAGGTAAGCAGCCATACCCAAGATAACCAAGCATGAGAGAAACGCCCCAAATAGTGCTTTCTCTGCCTTTGCTGAATGGACTGGCATCCATTGATGCCTGCATCAATGAAGACCACAGGAGAAAAAATCACTTCAGAAGAAAGTAGAAACAGCAAAATCTCAGCTGCTACATAAATTACAAGAGTTAAGATTAGTTGTTGGGACAATAAATCCCCATCTCCACCTGCCACTGATTGAATTCTAGCATGTGTCCTATGCCTATTATAATTTGTAATGCATGTGCCATGTGGAATTGGTAGCAATTGAATTTTATGTATGTTTTCCAACACATTTTCTACCCATGTACATTTGCCTAGCATGCCGTAATACAATGCTCAACAATAAAGAAGACTGAGTTGGATATGAAAATTACCGGGTATAGAATGAACAATGAGCAACCCATCATCACAACAACTGCAAAGAAGTAATCTTTTCCACCATACTTCTTTCTCATTATTATTGTGCCCCAAATCTATCGAATAAAAAAGGAAGAGAACAGTCAAAAAAGACCTTATTAACTGTCAAGGAAATAAAATTGAAAGATGCATTATATAAAGTACAGAACACAAAAAATTGCCCATTTATACAAACATATACATAAGATCTCTACTACTAAATAAGAACAGTTGTTGTGCTCTACGAGGATTTTCTGTAGATGGTTGGATCTATGTAGACAAGTGTGTCATTTCAAACATTTATAAGTATAATTGCATCATGTACATATGTGTATGTATATGTCCATTGATATTATATTTTCTTTATTATATTTGGAGATAGTTATTATGAAATTTCTTAATTAGAATATATAATATTTCTTATATTAAAATCGAAGGAAGCTAGTGATCCATATACAATCAGGATTTTTTTGTGTTTCAAGTTATAATGCTATATAATATATAGCTAAGTGATGGATAAAAAGTGTCAGAAAAGTAACATTAGATTTGCTGGGATTCCTCTATCCATTTTGCACAGTTGTTCTAACATAAATCTTGTCAAACAGATCCTTTTCACATCTTTAAGAGCCGATCCATCATTTCATCCCTATCAGCACCACTTGGTATTGGCACCAAGGTAGACTACTACCACAGTCTAGTTCCATGGAATGTTATGTGTGGTATAATTACTTAGATGAGCCAGTATTAGTTAATTGAGGATCACTGGCACATAAAAGATGCATGAAAAGCTGGTTAAATCACTAGTGGTTGTATAGCAAATATTACCATCACAGGTATCATCTTTGCACATTTGGCAAGCGTTTGGACAGGAAAACTCACATACTTGAGGGCCTGAAATAATCATGTTACATTCAGTAAACTAATAACATGAACCAACATCAACAACACTGAAAATGAATAAACGGAATGACTATAACCTCATACTGGCAAGTTGTGGTCAGTATGTTTGATGCAGAGACTACACAATATTTCTGGAGTGGAGCCACAGGATTCAGGGATTTTTTACTTGCCTGTATGAATGAATGTATAGAATTCAGGAGTCTAGCATATTCAGTTGGATGTAATCTCAGAGTGAAATCTGTACCGTTAGCACTAGTGCAGACACCATGGATGTGGTGATACGGTTACAGAAAACAAGGAAAAGCGAGTATCTAAAGAACTCCTTCTCTGCTCCATATGGAACACTCATGATTTTTTCCTGCACAACATTAATATAAAAAATCATTAATAGGCGACTATGTCCATGTAGTAGTTGTAAAGTGTAATTTCTAAAGATATATGTTTAGAATGTCTTTCAACAAAAAATGAAAATGACTGCTACTTTAGATACAGAACTCAAATAATCGGATAGCCAGTGTGAACTATTCATGTGCCTCCTTCAGGCTGAAAGTACAAGTACTTGGTTGAAAAAAGAAGCTAGTGTTTTTGGACAGACAAATCTACTGTCCTTGTTCGATCTGGAACAAACCAGCATCAGTTTAAGGAATGAAATGGATACTTTTGCACAATTTTTATTTTTTCTGTTAAATTTGAATTTTGAGCCTTATGTTACATCTGGACATAGATAAGATAACTTTCCAACCATAAGATGCAGAACAGGTGATATGTACCAAGTCATAAAAATATGGCACAAGCTAGCAGATTTTGATTTTTCATAGTAAGAAGACAAGAAAGGCCGATCACCAATCTCAGTAACTGTGAACAGATCAATATTTAGAAAGTTCATTCGTCAATCAGAACTGATGAAAAAACAGAAAAGAATAAATGACGACAGCAGATGAAGCATGGAAACCCGTGCAGTACTACACAGTAGAGAAGCGATTTCTGGCAACTTCAAGCACTCCACCAAATCTGTACCCGACGTATGACACGCAGACATACAAGATTCGGCGGCGCAAACTCTCGAATCGAACCCCCACCAAAATGCACCGCGCAGGCAGAGCGAATCAGCCATTTCTGACGGCAGTGTTTTCGTCGAAACGACGAACAGACATGACAGATCGGCGTCATCAACCTTCTCGCAGTCGGCACCCGACGGTGAAAACTGGGGGCGAGAGAATGGGAACGGGATCGGGCAGGCACCTGGAGGACGCCGTAGACGAGGAGGGTGCTCATAATGCCGACGACCGCGAAGCCGCAGCCCGCCGCCGACCGACGCCGACCCTCCTTGCCCCTCCCCACATCCACCGGCAGCGCCGACCCCGCCCCCGCCGCCGCGTCCGCCATGACCTAACAAACCTAACAGAGTATGGCCCCACGTGGCAGCGAGAGACGGCTCGCCTCCTATCCGGTGAGCGAAAAGGTAAGGTGACCGGTCCGGGGAGCTGGCCCACGTATCATTAACTCAAACGGTTCGTCAAAAGATCATAATAAAAGGAAATTTATAAGTAGAGTACATTAATAAAAACATAAAGTATAGCGGAAATATTTTTCTATGACTAAGTTTGGTGACAGGATGTTCTAATTAATTTAGAGAAATCTCAGACATGATTTTTGTAAATGTGGTACTATGCTTCATCTGATTCATTATACAAGTAGATATAGAATTGTGTCCAAAAATTAAAAAAATAAACTTAAGAATTATATTTTCCCTTATTCATTATATTTTAAAAATACACGTTTTTTTATTTATGAAAGGGACAGTAATTATCTGAAAGGTAAATATAAAAGAATAAGAAGGGAAAAAGCCTAAACATCAAAAATGAACAGAGATGATAATACAAACTAAAAAAATCAAAAGGAGTATATTTGAAAGTTTTCGAAGCCTGACATGATATTTACGCAACACAATAGCAACAATCCATTCGAGCAGTCTCTGTACATATAAACATTTAACATGATAGTACCACTTGATTGATAGCTGTGAATTCATTCCCGTGGCCGAGTTTATCGGGTACAAATAAGATCATAGTAGATCGGAACAGAACACTACGAGTAGATAGATAACTGCAGGCATGGAGATGGCCTTCAATTCATATAGCTGCAGATAGAACAACTGACAGTACACTGAAACGACACAAACTAAGAACCATGAGGTACATGCATGCTCAAAAACATGCAGCGTAGATCGAACGATCGCAAATGACAGTAATAATAAGATGACTACTTCTTCTTGGCGAGGAAGACGTCGGTGAGCACCGTGTCGGAGCGCAGCGCCGCCTTGAGAAGGCCCAGCCCCTGAAAGACACCACCAACAACAACAGCAGTAAGCTTGGATGCATGGCTAGCGAATTCATGAGAGAGAGAGAGAGAGAGAGAGAGAATTGATGCATACGCACTTCGTCCATGCCGACGCTGACGAACTTCTCAGCGAGCTCGACGTCCTTGCCAACGCTGAACTTGCTGATGAGCGTGATGCTGGAGATGGCCGACATGGGGGTCACCTCCAGCCCGTCCGTCACCATGTACGTCACAAGGCCCTTGACGTACCCGCTGCTCTCCTCGCCGCCGCCGCAGTATCCTCCGGACGACGCCTGGTCGGCCGGGCTAGGCGCGGAGGCGGACGGCAGCACGAGCGCCACCTCCGAGGCCATGGCCTGCTTGCAATGCGGGCACGCTGCATTGTCCTCCATGGCTGCCGTGGCGCACAGGCCCGCGCAGGTGTAGAGCTTGAACCTGGCCAGCGGAGACGCGCCGTCGCCGCTCTCCGGCTTGCCGCCCTGCAGCAGCAGAAGCTCGCGGGCGTCAGGGTGCAGCACCTTGGGCCGAAGCAGGTCGGCACGGTCCTTGTTGGGCAGAATGTAGGAGGCGCTGATGTGCTCCACGCTCTGGTACAGCCGCCCGATGCTGCCCTGCATCGTCCCCGCCGAGATGAGCTTCACCACCGCGCCGATCGGCAGCGTCAACAAGCTGAACACGAAATCCACGAACTCCTTCCCGGCCTCAGCTAAAAGAACCTTCTTCGACTTGCTGTCCACCAGCAGCTTCAGATTGATCTTGCTCGAACCCATCGTCTCAACCTCTCAGCTCGCTCAGCTAATCTCTTATTCTCTCCAACTATTCACTCACTGGCTCACTGCTTCAGTAATCAGAGTGTCTATTCCTGTGGCTTTATATACTAGTGAAGTTCAAGTGACGATTTGATTCAATTTTTTCTTAATGCGTTCTCAACTGAAATCTCCTAGGCTTCTCAAGGAGTGTTAATGATTTAAGTACAGTGGGAATTGGAACAGCCAGAGATGAAACGACCACCTTTTTATCTTCTCAACACTCTGCTTAATTGGGGAAGAGCAGTACCACCGCACCTACTCCTAAGCTTCTCAAGACACTGGTACAAACAGTTAAACAAACAGAGGTCAAAACTGCACTTTTTAGCAGATATATGTAGTAGCAGTACTACTCCTACTTGAAAGAGGAATCATATCAAAATCAATGTAAAGGAAGCCATTTACTACTCAAAAACTGCATTGCATCAGGACTAGCACCAAATGGTACTGAACTGAACCAATCCTCACTCCTCAGTAATGATCCAACTTGTACTAAAAGAATGGAGCAAATCCTAACTTCTGTACTTCTGTAGGACGTTCAAAGCACTTGTTACTGTCCATCTGTGACCTTGCTACTGTCGTGGATTCGATGGTGCATCCAAATCGGGGTACCGCATGACATTGTCCGCTGAAATTCATCGACATCGAGCAGGATAGCAAAGTCAGTAAGTCGTTGGTAACAAGAACAAGCGAACAATCAAGTCTCTAAACAGTCAACAAATGCTACTGAAATCAGCAATGTTGAGCAGACAACAATGCTACTAAAGTGAAAAACCAGCGACCAATGCTACTGTCTAAGTACTCTCACAACAGTGAACAATGCTACTGAAAAAAACCAAGAACAATGTTGCTGATATTTGCAGTTACTGAATGACCCAGCTAATCTTACAACAATGAACAGTGCTCCTAAAGGCAGACAAATGGAGCAAGACACCAAAGTCAGTAATCTACAACTAGGAGCAATGCCAAGAGCTCATGAAATTTTTAATTGTCAAACAAGGCCACCACAAGTTTTTTTAGTGACAGCAATGAACAATAATGCTACTGAAACCAGCAAAATTCTTTCAGTAAGGAGAGCTAGAACAGAGCAATCTTTTGCCAAAAAATTGAGCAATCCTGACCAAGTGTCCCGTGCGTGAGCAGGACGATCTGGATAGGGTCGTTGCCGATTGGCAGGTCGATGAGCAGAGGGGAGAGATGGGCGTAGCGGCCGGCCCGGACGCAGAGGGTGGTCTGGAGCGCGTCGCTGTCCTGGCCCAGGCGACTGGCCAGCGTGAACCGCAGGTGCATCAGGCTGTTGGTGTTCACCCTCATCGTCGCCCAGTCTTGTTCGCTGTACCTCCCGTTGCTGTCGCCTCGGACGTACCAGATCACCCGTGACATCTCCGCCTCCACCGGCGGATTCGTGGGGTGCATCAGCTGTTCATTCCACAACGCAGCGACCCATCAGTAACAGTTGGAACACATATCTGACAGAACAACGGCACATGATCGATCATGAAATGGAATTCATTTCGAACGATCACTGCACAGTGCAAGAACCAGCAAATATTAGCTAGTACTCAAGAATTACATATCTGTCACATACATACAGTATGCTAGCCAATGCATGCAAGAATGCCCTAAGAATCAAATGGGAGCATGCTCTTTTCAATAGCTGAAGAAAGATGGTAGGGATCGGAACCAATGCAAGAATGGCTCAAGAATTGAAATCTGGAGATTGGGGATGTGCAAGCTAATAAAGTGAGGTTACCTGGGCCGGTGGATCGATAAGGGTAGGGCGTGTAGTACTGGTGGTGACGACCTCGATCCACCACTGCATCATGGTGCTGGCGTTGTCTCCGGCGACGGAGACGTCCCTGTGCCATCTGCGGAACCTGCCGTTGGCGCGGAGGTAGCGGCCGGTGCCGTTGCGGAGGACGAAGGAGTTGCGCCTGCGGAATGCCTGCCACAGCCAGGAGGGAGGCGACGGCCGGGTGGTGAGGTCACGCTGCTCGGGGATGACGCCGTCGGAGGGCCCCGTGCTCGCCTCGAAGTTGGAGGCCATGAGGTAGCGGCCGTAGGCGCCGCGGAAGCGGACGAATGGCCCGACACCGGCGCGGGGGATGACGCCCGCGACGTGCTCGACGGCCCACACCGTGTTGTGCACCCCGCGCTGGCCGCACAGGAAGACGTTCACCCCGTCGTCGCCGGCGGTGAGGTACTTTTTGCTGCGGACGGCGCTCCGCAGCCGCACGAAGTGCACCCCCTGGAACACTTCCATTGCTCTGCGCGCCGCCTTCTCTGCTCTGCGGGGGAGGAGGAGATGGAGATGGAGATGACGATGGCGATGGCGAGGTGGCGCCAAACCGAGCCTCTTTGAAGCGGGAGAAGCGGTGTGCCTCCCCTGGTCCATTCATGGCAGGGACGATCCTGACCGTCCGTCCAGATCTGCGACCCCGCCCGCGGCCCGCATAAATAGTCCTCCTCTTCCTCCTCTCTCACTGCTGATCTCGCGAGCTCGCTCCGCCGCATCTGCTCCGACCTAGGGTTCCGCATTCCGCCGCCGCCTCCTCCTGCAAGGTTCGTGATCCCTCCTGAGCTCTTTTATTTCAGTTTGTTTGAGGATACCTAGATGTGAAGCAACTTGTTGCATCCTGTCATTTTCCCTTAGGCAAGAGCAAGGCACCAGCTTGATAATTCTAAATCAGTTTGTTTTCTTTGGATTTGATCAACTAAAAACTGATAACTAAGGGAAATATGTCAAATTTTGATCAACTAAAAAACTGATAACTAAGGGAAATATGTCAAATGTTAGACATTTGTCAATTTGTCAGATGTTAAACAAGATTTGAATTCTGAACTATAGCTATACATATGCAAATGTTAGACATTTGTCAATTTGTCGGATGATAACAAGATTTGAGCTCTGAACTATAGCTATACATATGCCAAATGTTGTAAAATACAATACCATCATGTCATGTTATAACTTTTAAAACTATCTCCATGTCCCTCTTCTTAATTATGTTACCACAAAATATTCTTTGCCAAGATATGGATCAATAACCATATTTATTGTAACTAATAACAACAGTAACTCTCAACTGTACTGAATATTACTTGCACATTGTTCAGAACGAATACACTTATTACTAAAAGGGAAAAAAGAACTACAAATTGTTATGTCATCACTGATGCATGATGGAAGTCATCAAATAAAACAAGAGAGAGCCTCAAAACTGAAGGATCGTTGAAGAACGGTATATCAACTCTACTTCTGTATGTTTTAGCGGGATCACATTAGTTCATTGTATAAACAAACTATTCAGCAGTTTTGTTTCACCTCCTCGCTACTAGTACTTGGAGGATTTATTCGACCATTCTTGCAATTCCATTGGATTTTCTGTTAATCTGTTTCGGATGTACCATGGATGCCTGCCTGTGGCAATAGTTACTATAAAGGACCAAATAAAATATGAAAGTATGCGGTACAAAACATTACGGAGTAGCTTACATCAATGTCAATATGCAAGCAACAGCATGTTGCATTGTAGTTTGTACTCATAGGGACAGCACGTAATGGAGCTAGCATGACTGAATTATAAGATGTTCCTGCTTATTGAAACAGATAACTGATGACATGAAAGGCTGAAAGCAGTATGTTTCTACACTAGTTTGATCCAATTTCTGTCGGCGAACAATTCATCATCTAATATCTTGTGTGCTAGCCCGGCTGGTTAACATTTCCTGATACTGCAGGTGCAGGACAGTTTGGAATTGGTAAAATTCTGTGATTGCTTTATGGGGATCAGCTCTCCAACAATTGTTACTGGCCTGCTAGGCCTCCTGAATTACCAGTACGTGTGCTGTTTTGTTTGCAATGCAGGTAAAGTTTCTGTTTGGGCTGCATCACTCAGGCATGTGACCAGTTAACGCAAATGACCTAGGAGTTGATGAAGGATTAGGCATCAACGTCAATGGATTAGCGGCAGCTTCTATCATCATTCTGCTCAATTCTGTACTCACAGGAGCAGCAGGTACCTGCCGATGTTGCTAGGCCAGTACTACATATACATTACAGTATTACACTATACGTCTCAATCATTGCATTAAACTGTACAGTTTTTTCGGCGAAAGCTGCCATGAATGGTGATACGATATATTTATAAATAAATCATATACTGGCTAATTAAGTTTGCATCTAATGAAATGCAAGATGGTTATACATTGATGCTTCACTCTGTTTGTAATGAAAGATATATAATTTGATATAGTTCAAGAAAATATGCATGTGATCAGGAGTAAGAAGTAATAAAACCCCTCTATCTGCTCATGTGAGACCTAACAGGCTAATCTACCATGATTAATAACTAAGAGAGCAGTTATGGATTATCTTACAATAGAAAAGAATTAGTCTAGTCAAGGAGAGTTCCTTGGAGTGAGCTCTTTGTTTTGGAAAAGATGTTGGGACATGCAATGCATTTGGCTGCCCATAGCTAGCATCCTCAATTCGGCGTCAGTTCGTCACCCATGTTCTGCTCCATAAATGAAATAGATGCATGGGAACAAGCCTCATGTTTCCAGGAAGAACATTGGCAAAGGATAAAGATTTGTCTCTTCTCTTTTGAACAATCATAGTTAATGAAATCCTCAACTGTAACTTTGGCACCTTCTGCTACACTACCCATTGCTGATGAACAAGGCACAAGTTTCAGTACAATCCTCTCTTTTTTTTCAAGACACTCAACACAATGCTTGTTGATAGCTCTGAAGCCTCAAGGTCAAAAAAATACAAGGGAGGTTTTACTAGAGTTTTTTTTATCAGAGCTTCAGATTCAATATTTTGTATGTGTTCATCAAATTGGCATATGCATGGCAGCTATGCCTGCTAATCCCATCAAAACATTGGACAAGCTGAGAATGCATCATAAACTCTGGATTCTGGAAGCTATAACATCCAAAACAGGTAGATAGCATACATCAATCTGCAGAGAGAAACCAATTTGTGACTCCAGACAAGCCAAGGGCTTGAATGAAATCAATAAACCTAAAAAAATTCTCATCCAGAAAGAGAGAATCACTACCATGTCAAACTATGAACAGCCTCATCACTCACAAGTTCAAGATGTGAAACAAAAAACGGAGAGCAGGAAAACAGATTTAAAATCTGATACCTTCCTATTTACACAATAAGCATGATCAACTCTATAATAATAACACTAGGCAGTTAGCTGCTAATCACGTTTCAAGCAAGAATTCATCACTCTCAAATCTCAATGGATGCCATCTTTCTCAGGTGAGTCCCTTGTCACTGACAGGTGGGCCCGGGCGCCTGACTGTCAGTGACAAGGCACACGACCACCTAGCCAACCAACCCGATCGGGTCGCACGGGAGCTGGAGGCACGGCGTCCGTCCGATCGACCCCGCGCGGACGATCGGAGGGTCAGTGCAGCCGGTGCCGCTTGGCGCTGAACCCCGGCGAGCAGCTGGCGGCCGCCATGGCCATCGCTGACATGGGCCGCTTCGCGCAGGCATTGCCACCGCCGTAGCCCAGCACCGGGGCAGAGTTGATTACAGGTGCCAGGGAGGTGCCGGCGTAGCCGCCGCCTCCTCCCCGGACGCCGACCGGGAGCGTGTCGAGAGCGACCGGCGGCGGGTTGCGCCAACGAGGGAGCAAACCGGCGACGAGGAGGTTCTGCAGGAGGGGTCCAGCCTCCATTACGGACTGCAGCAGCCTACCCCTCTGCGGCAGCGGCTTCTTCATGGCGAGCATATCAAGCACCGCGTCGGCGCTGGCGCCAGCGCCGGCGGCGTGGCACTGCTGCTTGGCGGCCGGAGGCGGGCTGCTGATCTTGCAGCGCTTGTCGGAGGAGGTGACGGGGTCGAAGAA
>KE373125.1:0-16314 GCA_000418225.1 Zizania latifolia | reverse complement strand
GCGGCTTGGCGGCGGCCGCGGCGAGGAGTTGCTGCAGCTGGTCGCGCGCGTCGTCGCGCTCCTTGGTCACCTGGCGGACGAGGTCGGCCAGCTTGACGATGCTCTGCTCCTTCTTCTTGAGCTCCTCCTTGGCCGCCTCCAGCTCCAGCGTCGTCGCCATCAGACTCTGCTTCAGCTCCTCCATGCTCTGCACATCCATTCATCCACTCACCTCTTAAAATTCATGAACAAATATTCCTTTTTTGCATCAAAAGACAATCACTTTGTTGGGCCAGAGGATCAAAATTGGATGGATGCTGCCAACTAATCATCTGAGGATTAAGCACAATGTTAACATAACACTTCAGCTAGTAGCAGTGGTTAGTGGTAGCAGCAAACAAAGCTTCCTCATCAGCAGACACAAGTTAATGGCTGGGCAGGACATGGCTGCATGATCTAAGAGGGCAAATGATTTCTATCCCTCCAAATGATTGCATCATGCAACCACCACTAGTTGGGATTTGGTGAGTCCGTCAGTCCAATACTCCAATGCGTGCTTGGAAATAAATCAAAAACAAATCTTTCTTCCCCCCTCTCTCTCCTCGCAGGGACCGGAGGCAGAAACAACAACATTATTGTACAGCATCTTACTACAGTGCCAAACTTTTGTTGAAAAAGAAAAGTGAACCAAACCAAAGATGAAGCAGTATACCAACTCTGAAGTCTGAACCAAAGAAGAGAAGAGTCTTGTAACTTGTTGAGATAATTTTCCTCAAGGAAGAAGAAGAGGCAACTTCGCAAGACTACTGAAGAGAGAGAGAGAGAGAGAGAGAGAGTTCCATTCCACCACGCCAGGACGTCTTGAGTCCCCAAGCTTGCCTAACCCCCTTGACCACGGCCAACACGCAGCACGGCAGCAGAGAGAGAGAGACAGGTCACTCATCCGCCTCATCTCCATCTCCAAGAACACCGAGCACGGCCGCCGGCAGCCTTTCGCCGGGCGGCCATGGCCAAGAAACGCAGAGCTTTTGCAGAGGAGATAGAAGAAGGAAAAAAAAGGAGTGCCAATTAAAATTGTGTTAATTACCTCCTGAGGCTGCAGATCATCTTGGAAGGCCCAGAGGGAGGACAGCAGCGTGGCGTCCATGGCGGCGTCTCCGAAACCGAGAGGCAGCGGCTCCATTGCCATCCCCTATCTGATCTCTTCTTCCCTTTGCCTTCCTTCCTTCCTTCTCTCTGGTGTCTCTTGGCAGTGGATGGATTTGGGAAAAGGGAGCAGGGGTTTGAGAGAGCTTTTGGGAGAGAAATGTTTATATAGGAGTTTGTGTGTTGCTGCACTCTTGTGTTTGTATAATCAGGGAGGCTATGGGAAGAAAAGATTAGAGTATGGAAAGCTTCTGGGGGAGGAGAAAAATCAGGGGATAAAAGTATATGGAATGTGCATGCCCCCTCCTATCATTTCCGGCCTTCTGTCTCTGCAACCATTGCCAAGAACAAGCAGAGACTCTCACACAGTCACAGAGAGAGAGACAGATACACTCATACGCTAGCGTGAGTAGTACAGAGAGCACCTGGTTTCCAAGGGGAAAGAAAAATAAAAGGAGGCGAGCAGAAAATGCTCTCCACAATGGACCCAACCACTTTGCTGTCTGTTGTGTTGTAATCTAACCAATAACAACAGTAACCTGGTAATGTTATCCGGTAATAAAAAATTGATCATCTGTCAACTCTCAGGATAACCTCCGATTATGATGTCATTTTTAACAATAACACGTAGAACCATTAAAGTTAATAAATACAGATCAGAATAGAAAAATATAAAGCCACTTCTTAGAAACGACAAATTATCAAATATCTTAGATTATATTAGCCGCCCTACAAAGAACATGAGATCGATGCCCTCTCTCTTCTCTTCTTAGTTGTTTTCTTTTTCTCTTTCTATAATTTATGCAAGGATTTGTCATGTTAATAATCAACACGCCATCTTGGTTACTTCCTTGCAAGAGACTGAGACATTAATCGTTTTTCAAATGTAGAGTATATTGATTTGACCGTGCTAGTATGGAAAAGCATTTAAAACATTGCATGCAGTTCAAATATTTACGAGAAAATAAAAAAAAATATGAAAAATGGGTCAGCATGGACTAAATATAGTGCCATCTATCTCTACCCAAACAGACCAAATTTGACATATGTACATTGACTCTAAACTTGCATATTTATATTTATATGGTTAGAGATAGATTATACAATAATCTAAGTTCGTTGTCAAACGAAAATTTAAAGAACAATTCGAATCATGTGCAAACTAGGAACCATCCATAGCGCACCATTAGGTTTTTGGGCTGTTTCTGTTGTATGGAAATGCTGTGTTGCAATTCAGGTTCCATGCATGCGCAGTAAAGGATTTCATTAACGCCCATAATTCTAGAGACTTGCATTATATTGTAGGGTTGCGGAGGATTAATGCTATTGAAATTATTTGATTACTGTTGAGTATATACCATACATATTCTGCATATTCATGTTTTTCCTTTGAATTTTGAAAGGATGGTTGCTGTATTTGCATTTTCCCCAATGGCTGTATTTCAATAAATTTCTTAAGCATAAAGCAGCGTCAGCATTCACTATCACAAACACCAGAAAGATTATTTGTCAGCTCCTAGCTTATCTAATTTATTACTTCTTCTGTGGCATATCTGAAGTTTTTTGTTTAAGACAATATGCTATATATTAGTTCATAGTACGTATGAATGTATGATCGACATTGTCCATTCCCAATTAAATAAACCAACAAAGTCGAATGGTATCTGACGGCCAAATAATTAACACCCTGGTTCATGTTCAGGTACGCTTAACGTTCGTTCATGAAAAGAAAACAAATAATCAGGACAATGAATTGCATGCCTCGCGAGAATATGCCTGCTTGTGTGTTTTTTTTTAAAAAAAATATCGTCGATTCCTTACACTGTTTGTTTTGTACTGGTGAAAAAAAAAATCAAATAATCTTACTGTGTCTCTATGTGTTGTTTACTTATGAGATATATAACATTTATTTGACAAATTAAACAACTTATGTTTAGAAAATGAAAAAATCTACTTTACCCCCTGAAGTATTACCCTATAGACGAAGGTTACCCATAACTACAAAACCAGACTCTTAATCCTCCGAACTAATCTATATTGGATAAATTACCCCATAGGACGGTTTACTGCGGTGGTTTTGCTAATGTGACAGTCCACGCTAGCGGTTTTGCTGACGTGGCAGTCCACGCTGACGATTTTGCTGACGTGGTGGTCCACGTGGCTGCGCACTGTCACCTGAACAGTGGAACCCATTTGTCAGTGACATGATTTTTTTTTATCTTTTTTCTTTTCTTTTCCTTTCCTTTTCATTCTTTTTCTTCTTTCCTTCTTTTCTTTTCTTTCTTTCCTTTTTTTCTCCTAGCCGTAGCTGCAGCCGGCCGCTACAGAGGCGCGATGGTGAGGCAGGGGTGCGGAGGTGTGGCGCTGCGGCGCGCGGGAGCGGCGAGGGCAGCGGTGCAGGCTGCGCAGGGGCATCAGACACGGCTGCGCGGGCTGCGCAGGGGAGGTGCCGGTGGTGGGGGCGTCGAACACGGCGGCGAGGCACGAGCACGGGCCGTGGGGGAGCGGGGACTGCCACGTCAGCAAAACCGCCGCAGTAAACCGCTCCGAGGGTTATTTGTCCAGTATAGATTAGTTCGGGGGATTAAGAGTCTAGTTTTGTAGTTGGGGGCAACTTTTATTTATAGGTAATACTTCAGGGGGTAAAGTAAAGTTTTTCTTAGAAAATAGTTGAAATGACTAAAATACATTTTATATAATCGGATGGAAAAATTAATTAATATCATCCGTATGTTGGTTATTAGCATATATGTAGCGCCAGCTAGCTAAACTGTAGTAGGATTAAAAAAGCATCGTATTAATCACGGTATTAACAATTCAAAGTAAAATCCATCTCCTTAATTTTTTTCTTGACATTTCTCTAGTTTTCTTTTTCCGCGCGTGCAGGTAATTGTCGTCGTCACATCCATTACAATAAAATTAAAGCCGAATATATATTTTGGTGCGAAAACAAGAACCCTAATTAGGAAGCCGTGCTACCTATGGTAGACTTGGTCCAAGGAACGGGCACGTACGCAGAGTTGACCATGCACAAATCGATCTGGTTCCATACTTCCATCGACCAGTTAACAGTATGAATCGATGGATTGCTCAGGTAAAAATTATTATTCAAATAAATTATAAGTCTATGTTCAATCTTGTTAATGGAAAAAACTCATGTTTTGATATTTTCCGAGCTTATTTATATCTTTATTTTATCTAATATAAAAAATATAAAAAATAATAGTATTATCGATTAATCATCAAACAAAAAGTTTAAGGGTAATACAATATTTTATACTATAAATAATAAGCTTAGATTTTAGAAATCATTTAAAATAAAATAACAAACTTATTATAGGTTTTTCATAGCGTTTATTTGAACCGTTAAACTTAAAATATGTTATAAATAAGCTAAAACCGTATAAAAGAAACATAATTTCTGCCGACATTATGTATGCACGTAGTTGGTGCTTTTTGATTGCGCTAGCTAGTACACACACGACTAGTACAACGACGACGTATATATATACGTAGTCGTCAATTCCGTCGGCAAGCATCTATCAGCTAGCTAGCAATTTGATTAATTTGAAGCCGGTATATAATAAAAGAGATGCCGGCCGCCGCTAGCTAGCTGCTTCGTTCAAACCTTCATCAGATATTTTAATTAAGCTAAGGACAGTATCGTATTGTATGTGTGTGCGAGAGTGAGCGGCGCCGGAGAAGACAGAAGGTTATTAACATTTGCATGTGATCAGTGTGGTGTGGCATGCATATGGAGGACCGGCCTTAATTTAACTGCTTCTTGATAGCTAGTATATAATGCTCGCTCCTCCTAAAGAAGAAGAGGGGGCTCGAGGAGGAAGACGATCGATGATCAAATTAATTAAAGAGGTGTACATTTGATCCTAGCTAATTAGCACGGCTCCAACGCGGCTAATAAGCTAACTAGCCAAGAATGTTCATTTCCGTAGCTAGTAATAGCTGTTATTGCCTTTTATACTATAAGCTGTTTGATATTTTAAAATCAATTTTATCTAATTTTTACCGTGGTTAAATAAAAATGCATTAACATCTATAATATCAAATAAAATTACTATCAAGACATATTTCATTATCAATTTAGTAAAACAAATTTGATTTTCTAATTGTTAGTATTTTTAATAACATTGATTAAAATTATAGAAGTTTAATTTATCAAAAAGTCAAATGAGTTATAATATATACCGAAACATATATCACCAGCGTAGTACACCTCCAGCAGATGATATATTCCATATCCGTATGACTGACTCGATTAACAAATTAATTAACGACACACACACACACACACACACACATACACATGGCACATAGGACGGCTGGCTAGCATGTAGCTTAGTGGCCTGGATTAATTATATATATGCATGCAATGACTTACTAAAATACTACACCTAGTAAATGGACAAATCAAGCTAACGAAAGCAAACAGGTAATATAGTTGGTAGAGGAGGCCGGCTCATGCATCTAATAATCAAATTAATTAAGAGAGAGTGAGAGAGAGAGAAGAGGACAAGTGTTAGGGGACACAAATCTGGAGGGGTCACATACATCGGATCTCCATCCATCCGTCCGTCCGTCCGTCCGTCGTCCGTCCATCTCTTTTGGTTTGAGCAAATGCAAAGTGAAGTTTCTCAATTAGTCGTCGTCTATATATATGATCTACTCTGTGTCTATGTCCCTCTTCTTTTGATTTCTTGTCTAAGAGCTAGCTAGGGTTCTTGTTGCATTGGGACTTGCTTGTACGTAGTTCAGGGGCCCATGGCAATTATGGGGCATGGCATTGTAGTGCACTCTTCGGCCTCCTACATGTTTTGCCTTTGCAGTTAGGCTTCTGTGCCATGCATGTTTAATTATAGGGTCTTCTTAGTTCCCATCTTGTTCTTGTCGTCCAATGCTCTTCTCATCTTTGAATTCTTACTTGTGATCTTGATCGAGCTTGAATCGAGAAAAGCTACCCCTACCAGTGAAGGTCAATCAGTAGACATCACACACACATATATATCCTCTTGTTTTTTATATATTATTTTGGATTTATGTATAAGAATTAAAAAAATTACTCTAAATGATTTTGTTGCTCCTCTTATCTTATTTATTATAAGAGGATAGAATTTAATTATTTGATAAGGATAAATATACAAAGTGTATTGAAGTTGTAAAATGATTTATATTTAAAAAAGAGTTAGAGGCTATAAACACTTACATAAGAATTCAGAAGAAATATTGCTATAGGACTAGCTATAGAGCTACATTATATAAGGATTAGGAAGAAATGTCACTCTAGGACTATATAATCAGTGTGCCTTCAGTGCATTGAATTTTGATATATAGAGTTGATCCTAGCTCTGGACAAAAAAGTGAAGTGTCGTATAAAGCTGCAAATTAACCTGTCAAATTACGCGCGTCCATATATAATTACGGCAAGTTAGCTACAGTAGAGAAGAAAGAAGCACCGAATCATCTAGTCCACGCGAGGCTGACAATAGCAATTTATTTGAAATTTGCTCCAGCAAAAATAATTTAATTTAATGTATATATAAACAAATAATAAACATTGAGTACACAAACAAAAGAAGATCCTAGCTAGCTAGATTATGGGCCATGCACCCTAGGCTCGTGCTAGCTAATGTTCATGCATTTCGAGTCATTATCGACCGAATATATAATGGAATGCAGATGGACTAATTAATAATTAATTAAAGCATGCATAGGTCGATCGATACCATAGATTATGAAGCAGTATAGTACTATATATGTCTGCATGAACACGATGAAATTAAGGAAGATGTAAGTAATTAAGCGGGTAGCTAGCGAAGGAAAAACGGAGCTCGTCGCCGGGGCAGAAGGCGACCGTCCCTTTCCCGCGGTTTTACTCCAACGTGTGTGTAAGATCGATCGACTGCCTTGCAACCTCTTTACCCGTCCAAACCGGTCTAATAATCATGTATCTGAGCACACAGCCCCACAGCCTGAATGACTCGTCACAATTCACTGTTGTCCTCTTCACTTACATCCAAATTTTCAATCAAACACAATCACAGTGCTTCAATTATGATAACTTCTCTAACATTAAATAATATATCAGCATATATGATAAATAATAATATAGCAATATATTAAATAAGAAAAAGAAAGAAAGAGACCTAGTTTATACATAACATACAAAGTATGATGAAAGTCCTAGTGTATACATTGACATAGTTGTACAATTTCTACGATATAAAAATATAGAAACTATGATGTCTAGCATTGAGAGTACTGTTGCTTCCCAGGACAGTTAAGTTGGTACTTTTATGTATATATATTTTTTGGTATTAGTTGAAGCCGTTAATTAGATCTTGTCAAACGATAGTAGACATATTATCGAGAAAAACAACTAATTAATTACCATACATACGTACGCGAAGAATAAGATGTAAAAGCCAAGAACTAGCCAAGCCATGTCAGACTCGTCAGCAGCAAGCATCAGTAGCTATAACACCAAAATGCCTCTAGTGCTGTCAAGCATGCATGGTTTATTTCCTTTTGTTTGAGAATAAAAAAATGTAGTTATCGAAAAAAAATAAAAAATGGAAAATTGATTATTCGCAAAGTGGTTATAGCATATTGCATGGTTAAATTTATCGTTGCCCCAGGGTAGAAAATGTTACTTTGAAAAGGTGAAGTCACAAATATTCTGAAATAAACAGAAGGGGGAGAGGGAATACAAATTTTCATGTCTAATTATATCCCATGGAAAAAACAAACAAGACTAAGGTCGCTAGGCTAGAGGCCGGCGCATAAAAGAAAAATTAATAGAGCAAGGCGGCACACACCGCCACGTACACCTCGTCACCTCGCAACATGGGGCGCACAAACACAACTCTGGATTCTCTCAAAGTCTAAAATATTCGATCTAATCGACTATGCGGCTCTGATTTGTTTTCTGAGCATGTCCACTAAGAGGACGATGAACTATTTATAAATATATTTAGGATATATTATAAAAATACGTAGATCCTGTTTGTCGCAATCCTATTTGTTACAATTACATATCCAAAATAAAGTTTGAGGCTGTTTATATAGGTCCCGTTTATTACAGATATAAATACAAGAATTTTTAGATATAGCCAAATTAGCTATAAGAAATCTTGATTAGAACTATAGGTGATTTGATATAATTTAATTGAAGCATATTAATTTAATTTTAGACAAAAATAAAAACTTAAATAATTTTATTTTACATTAAAAACTTTGTATTAAATATGATCTTGGAGTTAGAATAATATCAAACCGATGCAAGACGCACTAATGAGTAATGACAGATACTGCCACTAGTTTATTACTAGGAATACGAACTTAGACTGTTTGAAATTGTCGTTAATATACGTACATACATTTGTCTGATATAACTAATTGTTATTCGCATAGCTAGCAGCTAGCCGCGTGTCTGATTATTATTAACAGCAAGCAGCCGGACACATTAATATTCGCATCACAGTGAGCAGTACACGGAGAAGTTTATACTGCCATTGCTTGTACTTGTAGAAGCAAGGATTAACCGGAGTGGTTAATAAACTAATCATGAAATTAGAGAAGGATTTGTACTCCGTAATAAGAAAAAAAAAGAGAGAGATGGGGAGGAGTAGGGTAAGTAGTGGGTGTGGGACCCGTCCGTGCGGCGCCCGACGCGGTTGTCGTATTCTGGCACATGGCCCCCATGTGTGGAAGTCACCTCCCATTGGCCCACGTGTCACACTCGCCGCCGTTGCAGACCTGCTCAGTGGCGACGGCGGCCGGTCGGAGCAACAGATCAGCCACGACCGACGACCTGCCTGCTCATGCATTTATTTATCCTCGTGCACAAATTAACTGCTTAGTATTATTATATTCTATCCGTTCCGTAGTATATTGTAATATAGAAATAATTTTGATATTTTATAGCATAATAAATCTAGACAGTATCATTATTCAGGTTCGTGGTAATATAGAATACTAAATTCGATTATAGTTACAGTATCATTTGACATGGGGAGTATGTTGTAGAATTTGATTTATAATGTTAATTTTGTAGCTGTTGGTAATATATATAATTCTATATGTTTTTTAAGGCGAGTACTTTCAAACTAATTAGAGCTAGAGCGTGTGAAGTACACTGAACAAATGTCGACATACGTCTGGAGCACGATGAGCAGCAGCAGGGCTAAATGCGAAGAACCCAGCAACCATTCACGTTCTCTCTTGTTGCATATATAAATAAACAAGTGCTTCAGACGTTCAGATCACATACATCATGTGATAAGGGCAACAAATTTTTGACACGTACAACTTCATAATCATTACTTTATTTGCCACTGAATCAGATAAATTGCTAGCTAATTAATCACCTCATCTTTTCTCTCTTTTTCTTTATTTTTTTGGGAAAACCGACATATGCATTAATGCTTTATTTTTAGATAGCCTTTATGGCTAACTATATATGTGGAACCCTGCCTACAAATAGTTATAATTAATCTTCTTCTCCATGCAGTAATTAACCAGCTGCAGCTTGGTGTGATAATTTTCTATGTACCAGCTGGGATTGGGAGGATTACAAATATCTTGATTAATTTAATTCCTTTTGCTGTGACAACGATCGAGAGAAAACAAATTCACCTTCCATTGAACGTAGAGGAAAATTATTTATTTCCATCCAGGAGTAGTACGTACACAACCAACGATTAATTTCCTACCTTGTTATAGATTTAGATCAGCTTAATTCCACGATATGCATGCATACACGTTATGAAAACTGGAGATATATATTTTGCATGCATGCATGATCTGTCTTTCTTTTATTCATAAATATTACATACATGTATATTTGTTTTTAATACGAATTTGGTGACAACATATATTTACCATTGCCTCCCTCTCTTTTTAAGTTGTGTTAAGAAGATGTACATGTGTTGGGCGAAACCTACTTAATCACTGGACTACACCTACTTAAAAAAATTCAGCTATTATCTCTATATTTTAAACATGCATGCATCCAATATATTATCAAAGAAAATCAACCTATATTAGTCTATTTTTGCCGTCCTTCTATTTTGTTCTTGCTTCATCATCGTGTGCTGATATGTGTCTGCAATGTGAAAAGGAAAAGAAAAATGTCTGCCGCCAACTACTGCTCAAAAATTTCCAAATGGTCAATGCCGTAGCTAACATTATTGTACTATCTTCCACGCGAAAGCTACGAACTGTGCCGATCTGAGTGAAGATTTGTAACACACATGAAAAGATGGAGAGGGCCCAGTGCAGGTGTGTGCATGCATGTCACAACCGAATTGACAGTGATTCGAAAGGATGTTTGTCTTCCTTCAGATGTAGTCTAATTAATTATACAATTTCTTCACTGGTTACAATTTTAGTGCAGATTTCGTCAAAATGTGTTCAAATCCAGATAGGAAAATTGAAAGCCAACTGGTTTACATGCACATGATTGCACCATGAGGCGGACCCAACTAACGTAATAGCAAAAGCATCGTTGTCGACAACAAAATCTTACCGGTTAATATATGCACTATTTATCTAATAAACTTAATGTCCTACTAAAAACCATAATTATTTATTGATAAATTTGTGATATCAATGTTAATCGAAAATCTTGGATCTACGTGATCATACCTAGCTATACACTACGATGATATATGGACTATTTTCGACCTGCCGCTATAGTCGTGAAAACTCTAATACCTATATATCCAAACTAGATAATCACCACCAAAAAACCACACAATAACTTGCTTGTGTTCTAAGATAAATTCTCTCTCTCTATATATATATCGGCAGTTTTTTCTTGGGACTTGTAAGCTCGGGTCAATTGATTGTCAGATATAGACATAGTACTGTCAGGAAATAACAGCTCGAACACAACTGCATGTCTAATTGTTTTTCACGTGTTTATAAACTAGGTGCTCTCGATCTGAGCAACAACAGTTTGTAATAGTTTAGATCTCTCTACCTCCCTTTTTTCTTTTCTCTCTACCTCCCTTTTTTCTTTTTCACTTTATTATCACTTTTATTCTTTTGTCTCTTATAAAGTGGTTCTGCTTTTGAATCTCTTGCTTGTACCAGCACAACGTTTTAGATCTGTGTACCTAGCTTCAATTCTTGCGGCCTCACATGGTTTAATTTGTCCAGAAAACATTTATGCTAATTAATTGATTTAATTAATAAATGACCATAAACTTACAATTCTACTTATCAGCTAGCTAGCTGGTGCATATATATACGTGTGTGTCGCTAGCTAGCCAGTACGTACCCATGTGTTCCATAGTATAATTTGTCTGATTTTTATATAAGTTAACTTTTTCTAACTTACCTAGCTGACAAATTATGGCATATATATGCATGGTACGTACGTTACTCTCACCTGAATTTAATTGATTGAAAGCATGCATGGAAGCTAGCCAGGTTAATATGCGACATGGATGGATGAGCTAGCTAGCAGCAGCACATCGATCGATCGATCGCAGCTAGAGGACCGGCCACATGGGAAGTATATATGGACTCCATCGATCGACACTGATGCATGCATGGCTGGCCCGACCAATAATCTATCGATGATAGATATATAGGATGTATATATATGTCGAATATGTCGACATATACGTGTATACGGAGCACGTGCTATACATATTGAGATTTGATTTGAGGCGTCACGTACGAAGGTTGACTTTGATGCGTGTATCGTGGCAGCATGCGCGTTGATTAATTAGTGGTACTGTTTCGTTGACTTCGATGCGTGCCGTGGTCTATCAGGTTGGTGTACCTCGATCCGATCGATCATGCGTAGGAGGAGGATTTATATCTGCTCTTCCATTTGTCGTCTGCATGCACGTCGTCCCAGCAGATCAGGTCGTCGTCTATTAATGAGCAATGAGAGGATCATCGATGTATTATGGCAGCCTGTCCACTGTGTTCAGGTGACTGAAAACAATATTCCACCCGAAAATTTAATCAACCTGCGGATGGTGACGCACTCGATCTCGTGGTCTGGTCTTTTGGTGAGGAGTAACCCTACTTGTGACTTGTTCTTGTTTCTGAAATGAGATGAAAAATCTATCTTCCCAGTTCTTGTTTCTGACCATCTGAACTCTGAAGAATGCACCATGTATGACTGAAGTATTAAGATCGAGCATACTAGACTAGCTCTGGCAATGAACAGAGTGCAGTGCAGGGTGGGTATTGTGAGCTGTGCCATGCCATCCAGGTAATAAAGCAGCTTCAGGCAAAGGTCTCCATCCATCAATCGACGTCAGGTAGAAAGAACCCGCCCGGTCAAAACTTCAGACTGCTAGTACATGATCAACAGCGAGTCTCAATTCTGGTCACTCTCATCAAAAGTCATCTCGGTTTTGCACCTGTTCGTTACACGTCCAGATCAACCAAACTGTAGCGGCAGAAAAAGACCTTTTGTTCTTCTTGTTATTCGTTCAGGCCTACCAACCGGCAGATTAGACCTTTTCATTTTCCATCTGTTCATCTTCTTTCTATGCATTTTGCATGGCCGTCCAGGGATCAAAAGAGTCTCTAGATCCGTGTCTGTCAGTGGTAATTGGTAATAGAAGAAGATTCAGGCTGGGCCTGAATGGCTGAATTTGAGCTTGTCTGTTCTCTCTCGCTGAACTCTCAAGTAGCAGAAAAATTTTCAGACTGGGCCTGAATTTGAGTGTGTTTGTTCTCTCCTCTGGATGTGGATTGCATCCGTATGCCTTAACAAGAAGAACAGTTAATGGATATTATCTGGGCCTGAATTTCATACAGGCCTTGTACAATTTCGAGTGACCTGAACAAGTTAAATTATTGATGAGGCGTAACTTTCTCTAGTACAACAAGCTACCGTTTTTTGGGGTTTTCTTGAATGCTGCATATCTGAAATTGCCTTTATTTTTGTGGAGATAAGCTGGGGTGGAATTGGAAACAAAAGATGCTTCAACAGGATGTTGCATAGTTTGTCAAAAGAAAACTGTGAGATGAATGATTGTTTCTGCGAAATTAATTTCATCAGTGTTCCTTTAAACTTTGACAAGAGAAAGTATTAACTATACTACACAAAACATATCTGTTGACTGTTCATGCATCTAGCTTAAAGTGGCCAAGAGAATCCCATTTTGCAAGATACTGTGATAATATAGTGCACAGAATGTAGGATGTGAGAGTATGATAAGCTGATCCGATAGATTCCAGTCTACAAATCTAGATGTACCGGCTGTTCTAAGTGCATCAATGGTTATCTCGAATTCTCGAGTGCATGTAGTGCAGTGACACCTGCAAGATAAGATGACCTGACCTGATCGACCACCATCACCATGCATTAGCATCCGTCTGCTTTAGCAGAGATGATGGCTCATGCATCTAAATCCAATCTAATTAATCATGAAGTAATCCCCAGACTCAGGATGAGATTATCAAGTCGTTTGACTTAATCACGGTAAAATACCTTGTTCGGGCACAGCTCCAGATCAGCTTAAGATACAAATTTCTAACTCCAAAAATTATCGGAGTTAGAGTTATAAATAAAATTGAATGTCTAAAGAAAGTCAGTTTGAATTAAAAATAATAATTGAAGCTCCAACTCTAAGTCTAAAATTTCATTCATTTCTAGCTCCGACTTGAAGCTAGAGCTGGACTCATTTCTAACTTTCCTCAGACCTATTCAGCGACAATATATCATCATCATTTCTTTTTTTCTTTTTCTTAAAAAAATACTCAAGGGCAAGATCTGCTGTTTATTCACAAATTAATATCCAGTACAGATAATTAAGATCGTCGTGAATTAATTTATTTGCTCAAACCAAAGCGCTCAGCTTAGCTTTTAATTAATTAATTTGCTCAAACTTCTTTAACAATCCATCCAATGGAATCTCGACTCCCTTTCTTTTTGATTTCCATTCTATTTAGATTTAGTGGAGACTTAATTCGTACACAAACAAAATTCTCTTGCTTTACTTTGTCTCATTATAGGATCCCTACAAAAAAGGAATTGCTGTGTCATTTATTTAATGATAACTATCATTAAATAAAACAAAAATTATGAATTAGAGATAGCTAGTTAATGATCATTGTGCACGTCGTCATCGATCTTTCAGTAACAGAAAGTGGCAACAATATATGGAGGATGAAAAGTCTATCAATTCAAGCGGTAGTAGGGAATTTATTCAGCTGCAACAACTAATTAACAGAATCTTTGTACATTTCATGAATAATAAAAACCCAAGAATATTAATCACAACATGGACTACTACTAGCCTTTTCTAAGCTTTATGTGACATGTTTCTTCCCACAAAAGATTAACACTAGCTAGCTCTACTTTCTGATCGATCGATCGATCGATCTACCGGTAAGAGAGAAACAAGGGCAGGCAAGATTGTTCTTGCTCTCTCTACAAGCTTGATAGACAATGGGAATTAAGGCCACACTTGTTATAGCTTCAGATACAAGATTTTTTCCAAGCTAGTCAAATATAATTCTGAAAAATCTTATATTTAGAGTTGTGTATATATTAAGAGTGTTTAGTTGAGTCATTTAGTTATATTTAGACTAAAAATAAAAGTTTAATCTTTTTATTTTATCATAAACTTTAGATCCAACATGAAAACATGAATGTCGGAGCTGAAGGTATACGTGCTACTCCTGGGAAGAACAAATAATTGGAGAATTGATAGCAGAAAATTATTGAACAGTGGGGAACATAATTAACGGAGGTGAGCTCATCTTGTGTGGGGTTACTGATTCACTAGCTTAGCTAGAGGGTCAGATCACTAATTAAAACCAACGTTTGTGGTTAACCACCAGTGGTGTAAACAAATCACGGAGATAATGCTAGGTTAATGAGAATTAGGAGCAAAGCGATTGCAAAAGGAGAAAAGAAAGGCAAGTGTGGACAAAGCTGCCTCCTTATCACCACCTTTCTACCATAATTTTTATTCAACTCATCCCTTATCACCAAAGCCACTTGCCATTCTTCCTTTGTTGCAAGTTGCATCACCAGAGGAGATATGCTGACTACACCTAAAATTAACACAACCCATAGATCAGGTATGCAATTCCTCCCAATTATCGAGTCGCCAACAGTAATACCGTGTCAATGAATTAAGAGTGATTTTACAGTCTTTAAGAAGGTACCAAGAGATATCACAATTTTAGTGTTAATTTTGGTACCTCTTAGTAACTGAAATACCGACGGGTACCAAATCTAATTATCAAGTAATATTGCAGCTAATATGGTTAACATACTTAAAGATGGAAATCTTGAGGTATCTTTTTGAGTTATTTCACTCAATGACTTGTGTGCTCTCTTCATATATGCTAGCTGCTAGGAGAGCACTATATCTTGATTGCTTGCTGGTATCTTGGAATATAAAATTCCTTTTTGGTGAAGATTCTCTATGTGCATGACTATTTGCTCTCTGTGTTCTAGGGAGAGAGCCAAGATTCCATTATGTTTGTATGGATAGAAGCCACATTTCACATGACATAGATGTGATGGTAGCACTCTTGAATACTTGAAAATTTGATGCTCTGCCACAAGGTCTCAGAGGGACATGTGGTTACTTGATAGTGAACAATTGCACATAATGAACAATTAGGCTCTGAATTAGCTCACATCATGCAACTTATATGAAATGTTTGTCAGATTTTAGTGAATCAGCGAAAAAATTCACTCGCGTACACCTTTTTCTCATCATATATGTAGGCATCAATATATCATACCCAGACTAATTAATTCGGTGGATCAAATTTGTCTGTATTTTCAATTTTGCAAAAGTTAGAATATGATCAGATCGAGGATTTGCATGAACATGTATCTGAAACTAGTCTTATAATCACTTATTCATTGCCCTTCCAGACATGCCAAACTCTGTAAATTACTTAATTAACTGGTCCATTCTCACCTAAAGAGATTGCAAAAGTACAAGGCAAAATCATCAGTCACAGGTTTTCAGATAGGTAGTTAAACAGGTTACACAGATCAGTGCTTACACTGAATGCTCTACAAGCATAAGCAATATACATATATAACACTTGATCTCATCAGTCTTGACTACTAGCACTCTCTTACATGTACAGTACAAGGCATGCTGATATATCGATCAAGCTAGCTGAATTTGATAAGCAAATTAACTGACTAGCTAGGCATGCATGCAT
>KE373124.1:227066-238390 GCA_000418225.1 Zizania latifolia | reverse complement strand
TCTCACCATGGAGATCGGTGTTTCCCCCAATCCATTCAGTTCACCGGAGATGAGGAAGAAGAGAAGGAGTTAGAGGCGATTCAGGGCACTTTTCACCGGATTTAAGGTGTCCTGATGCCGTTGGGTGCCTTGGATCGTGTTAAATCGCTCTGGAACGGCCTAGCGACGGCGACACGGACATGGTGAGTACGGGCGCACGTCGCCGGCCATGCTCCGGCCATATCTCGAAAGAAACGTTATGGGAACACGACCAATACACCCTAGGGGAGCTCTTGGCGCAAGGTATTGGGTTATAACGCTACCTTGAGTGAGATGAGGAAGATGCCACGCGCGACGGCGACGACGTAGCGCTCCGGCCGAACTTGACGATACGGATCACAAGCTGGAAAAATAGATCCATTCGGGGTCGCAGATGACGTTATGATACTTGTAAATGAAATAAGATCACCGGAGAAGGAGATGTGCTTACCGAACAGTTGTGGTCAGGAGAAGCGAGCCCTCCCGGCGGAGCTCCGACGAGCTCGACGGACGGAGGAGAAGAGAAGGTTTGAACTGTGCAGGCGATGAGGGTTTATATAGGCGGCCAAGGATTTTTGCTTAATTACAGAAATCAGGATTTTAAATTCAATTTTTGATTCAAATATGTTTTTGCTTAATTACAGAAATCAGGATTTTACAGAATCTTTGAATGCAAACATTTTTCTTCACGTGAAGATGTAAAGTACAAAACAAACATTCTTGCTTCACATAGCTTACAACTAATGTCTACAGAAAAATACACAACACCACTTATAATCAGTGGAGCCATAAATGATACATTGAAAATGTTTAAATTAACAATTAGCCAAGTTGTATTGTAATTTGTATGTTAAGTTGTGAACTTATAAATTTTGTGTTATTGCAAGTTTTTTATTTATCTCAGAAAACAATTTTCTGCGGTTTTACCGTTTTCAAATTTTGCTAAAAAATTGACTAGCTGGTTACCGAGCTGGTACCGTGGTAACCGAATCTGGAATCATGGTTACCGCGCTGGTACCGCTCCGGTGGTTATCGAGCCTTCTACCGTGGTTATCGTTTTCGCGAACCAATTTGAATTCAAAATTCAAAATTTGAAATTTGATCAAATTGGACTGATTACCGCCTGGTTACCGCCATAACCGCCCGTCCGGACCCGGGCGGTAATCGGCCCGCACATGAGATTGTGAACCCTGGTCAATGTCCTGTTATATGACTTATTTAAGAGGGAATTTGCAGGATATATATGCTACAGCTATCCCTTTGCCTACCCGCATGAGGATTCTTGTTCTCTTAGTACTGCTTAGTTTTACAATATGCAATCCTACTGTTAGGTTCTTGTTGTGTTGGCTGAGCTCCAACCTCTAAGATCAAGAGGTAGGAGATGGAACAGCATCAGTAGTCATTGTAGCCACAGAATTGCTCGAGGTAATGAGATTGTGTTATGTTTAGTTTCTGAACTTCCTGCTCTTATTTCCTTGCCATTTCAGAGGCTTAATTTTTAAAGTTATGTTCCTTTTAAACAGAGAGGCAATGATCTCGTGAAAACCAAAATTCATCCAACCTCTATTATTAGTGGCTACAGGGTGAGTTTTACTGTTATATCCTGCATGCAGTACCGATATTTGTTTCTCCCACGTACTTATAAATGTCTAAATGTTTGAATATATTTATTCATTCTGTGCCAGCTTGCTATGCGTGAAGCTTGCAAGTATGTTGATGAAAAATTAACCGTCAAGATAAGAGAACATCATCCGCAGAGCAAATGACAATATGAAGAACACGTCATTTTATCTAACCTGTTGACATTTGTTAAATATATATATTCCTTCAGGTTGACAAGCTTGGGAAATATTCTCTTATAAATTGTGCAAAAACAAGCATGTCTTCGAAACTGATTAATAGCAACAGCGATTTCTTTGCCAATCTGGTAATTTTCCCATGATTATATTTGTACTATATGTTGTCTGGCCATATTTTGCTTCCCTGATATTTTGGTGCATACTGCTAAGTATGAGTGCCAGGTAAGTGCAGCCAAAGCCTACCACTTTCTACGTCAATGTAATCTCGAGTGTATTATTCTTGTGTCTAAAGAGTTAGTAACTTTTTAACCTGATGATATGATGTTCTGAACAAAGCGTCTTATTTCTGGTCACACTGTAAAATAATTTACCGTATGATTTGTCCATTGTACATGTATTTTAAGTTTTGCTAATTTCCTTCTTTCACACCCTAGTAATGTTTTGTTTTGATGGCACTGTGCCATTGTGGTTACAATTGTTTCATAATGTGAGGCTGAATTTTGTATTGCATTTAGTTTTGGCTATGGTTGTATCACTTCAAAATTCATTTAAATACGTTCTATAGGTTGTGAATGCAGTTCAAGCTGTGAAAACTACCAATTCTAAGGGAGAAATTAAGTATCCAATCAAGGTCAGTACTCAGTACCATGCATTTGGTTACTTTACTATTGCCTTAAAGCTGTAGTTTGTAGATGTCTCTTAACACTACTTATTTGTTATCTGCTTGATGTGCTATCTGCGAGTTTCATTATCATCAAATATCATGAAAGTAGCCTAATTTATAGGTCCCAAAGAAAGTGTTCATGTATACAGCCATGCCTTCTGTGATCTTCAGAGTATCAACATTTTGAAAGCTCATGGAAAAAGTGCAAAGGACTTCTAGCAATTTACCTAAGTATTTTCCAACACATTTTGTGCTCATGCCATACTTATGCCAAGTATGAGACATCTTGTGTGTGGGGTTGTTGATTGAGATTTCTTAAAGTGAATGTGAGCTCTATGATTGGAATTATGTTGAATTTGTGTTTTGAATTTTGTGTTGTTGTGATGAATTTTGTGTTGAAACCTGTATGAAATTCTGTTGTAATCCCCCGTATAAATTTTTGTTTTGAGCCATCTATTAAATTAATGGTGTGACAAGAAATTTTGTTTTCTTGTCGGTTCAAGCCGACAAGAAATTCCTCCTAAATCCTGACGGCAGCATCCTGGCAGGAAAAAAACGTTCACGTCCTACAGGAAAAAAGCCTATAGCCTGTTAGAAAAAATATTTCTATGATAAAAAGGAATTTTCCCATTGGCATAACATCACAGAGATAGAAATCTAGACTTGATGTTGTTGAATTTTCTTGTCGGTTGCAAATTGTGCAAGAAATCGTTTCTGGTGGTTGGTTGTTAGGCAAATTAAATTTCCTTATCGCTGTAGGCTTGACGGCTATTTTCTGTCGACACATTGATAGTGAAATTGATTTTTCTATTTCTCTATCGGTTTTTGTTATTTCCTTTGAAGGTTTTAAGCCCACACGGAAATTTCGTTCTGCAGTAGTGTATGATATCACTATCTGTTTGTATTTGATTTGAGCATACTGTTTAGCAAATATTCCATGCATGGACACCAATTGATCTTTATATTATATTATTATTAACAAAAAACTTGCCATGCCCAGCTATGGCATATATATTCGATGTACATAGTAGAAAGAGGAAATTAAACATGAGAAATAGTTAATAGCAAGCGGCCGGCAGGCCTGCTTAGAAGGTGTAAAGGCAGGTGCCGTCGTCGCTCCTCGCCGTTGGGTCGAAGTTTTTGGCCGCTGGGTCGGTGCAACCTTCCGGCACAGGCAACTTATATTACCTTGCTGTGCGGCTTGGCCTGAAGTTTAATCAATATTACATAAACAATTCCGATGCAGAGCAATTATATTGATTGAGGGGAAATTCAATATATAGAGAGGTTGCATGCAACGGATGATCACCGTACCTCCTCCTCCTATGCAGGCCACCTACGATCGATGGATGGGAATAGGTAGATGGAGATGCATGCATGGTGTTCTAACCGAAGAAGGAACCGGTCTTCAAGGCATCCTGGTTAGCGTCACCAAGAGCCGCCTCGCTCAAGTACGTGTCAGCCAGCTGCACACGCTTGACATTCTCCTGCTCCTGCACCAGCAGCTGCCCGTACTCCATCAGCTTCTCGATCGTCATCTTGGGCTGCTCGAACTGCGGCGGGCCCTCCCGGGAGTTCACCAGCCTCTTGCCGATGTTCTCCACGCCCGTCTCCGCCACCCACTTGCGCACCTCGTCGTCGTACACGCGCGCACGCAGAGCGCCGAAGAAGTCTGCACTTAATAACATTCATTATATATTTTGCGTATTACATATGTAGATATTGCAGTTGCAGTTGCCGTACGTACCGATGGATTGGCCTGGGAAGCTGTCGACGATCTTGACGATGTCCTCCTCGGGCACGTTGTCGGTGCGGAAGATGCCCTTGCAGACGCCGACACGGTCATCACGGGTGGGCGCCCAGTAGAACTTCTCCATACGCCCGTCACGGATGAGTGGCGCGTACAGCGTGGAGAAGTCGTTGCCGGTGACGATGATGGGCACGCGGGGGTTCTCCTCCTTGTTGTACATTCCGGGGAGCTGCACGTTGGTGGGGTTGTCGGCGATGTTCATCAGGGTGGCGTTCACCATCTGGTTGTTCACCGTGTACTGCGTCGTGCCGCCCATGCGACCTGCACCGGCGTCGAGATCGTTGATGAAGAGGCAGCACATCTTCCCCTTCTTGATGATGTCCGCGGCCTCACGGTACCGCTGCCTGATCAGCTTCGCTGGCTCTCCGGCGTTGCCGCTCTCAAGCTCTCCGGCGCTCATCATGATTGGGCTGCGTAAGTCAAAGTCAATCGGTTATTCAATTACTTATATACTTTCATTATTTAGCAGCAGGCACTTTAATCTATTGTAAAACTGGATGTAACAAGTGATCAAAGCTAGCACATATGTCTTACTTGATCCCCAACTTGGAGAAGACGAGCTCACACTGGAAGGATTTCCCCTGACCCTTGCCTCCCCAGATACCCAGGATGAGTGGGACCTTGATGTTGGGCAGGGTCATGAAGTTCTTGGAGACGTGGACGAGGAGCTTGTCCATGAAGGCCGGGGCGATGTAGAAGCCTCCCATGGTGTTGTCGAAGTTGAACCTGCATACGTGTCCAGTTGAGCACATCATCATATATATGATCTGCTGGCTGGCTGTAGTAGAATCTAGAGATATAGTCCGTGCTTACTGTCTGAGACCCTGGCTGATGTACTCGTAGGAGCTGAGCACGGCCTCGTGGGTGCCGTCGCCCATGGGAGCCTGGAACAGGGAGTCGACGATGCCCTTTCCCCTGGTGATGTCCTGCTGGTCGTCGGAGATGTCGTAGGCGAGCCCCTTCCACCGGTCCTTATCCGTCTGCTTGTCCTCGTTCAGATCCTTGGCCATCACTCTGAACCTGTTGATGTTGGAGGTCTTGCCATGGTAGTTGGCGGCCGAGGTCACCTGCTTCTTGAGCTTCTTCCCGAGGAAGCCGGTCGGCGTGGAGGCCTGCACACGTACATATGTCACATCGGTTCCTCATTTGCATGCAGCAAGCAAGCTAAGGAGAAATATGGATTGCTCGATGCGCACCGGAGCTCCAACGGTGGAGGAGAAGGCAGCGGCCATCTTGTTTGTGGCTCTGCAGTGAAGGGGATCAGTGCTGCTGCTGCTGCTCAAAGTATAGAGGCCGAGCTGCGGGAGGCCTTAAATACAACATGACAGATACAATGGCCGGCCGTCGCCACGAAAGTTGGAGGAGAGGTCTGCGAGAGGCACACACTCGTGCTTGTGGATCAGCTTCCAGATCCCCCACAGGCCACACGCTGAAGATTGGGTTTCGGACACGTGGCGCCGATCGATAGGATGACATGGAACTGGAAGGCCACTGCCAGTGAAGTGAGCTCGCTTCTTCGCTTGGCTTGGGTTCCTTGACCTTTCACCGCCACAGAATTCAGCCATTTCCGATGAACTCTTGTTTTCTCTTCATTCCTTGCCTCACATTCCCCTCCCGGCCGCCGGCAGCAAGCCACCAGTTGCTTCACGAGCCCTCCTTCCAGCTACCAGCTACATAACCTGTTTATTTTGCATCACCACACAAAAAACCTTTTTGCGTTGCACCGCTTCTTCTTCTAATTCTTGGATGAGGCATGGCAAATTGAACCACCACAAATATTTCGCTTTGTTGATAACCATCAGGCTAGGACTGTCATTTGGTACCACACAAACTTCATTCTCCTTAACGTCAAACAAGCGTAGTGATGGTTTGCGTTCCCACAAAAACAAAATTAATTTGCTAGTAATATTGTTTTTTTGGTGAACCATCAAATCAGAGTCAGATAATTAAAAAAGTAGTAGTGTTTTTCAGGTCAAGTTTGTTGGTCCTGCATAGTGTTAGTACTAAATGATCTCAACAACCCAGACATAGTAACTGTATACGGTTGCTAGAGGGAACAACGACACGTTCCATCGACGCATTCCCTGATTTCCCTCTGGATCGACAGGAGTACGTTATCCTTTCCGTCCCATCTCTTCAAGATGTATATATACTTTACTACATCAATAAAGAAGATAAATTTGATTCTTCAGTCTCCATTTTGAAATTCTATTTTATACGTTATTAGCATGAACTCAACACTGAGCCAACCGAGAAGAAGAACAATAACCGAAAGAAGAACATATCTTGGAAAGGTAAAAATACCGACAAACCAACCATCAATAGTTGCAATAGTTGATGCGATCATCTTTCTCATCGTCAACGCATCTATCTCTCCACAACCTCTCCTGCCTTCACATATGTGCTTGGATTGAACGCATCACCACAAACTCTAGCTAAGTGGTTCTTCCTGATACCCAGACCTAGCGCTCGCCCCTGCACCAACTCTGCCACTATCATGTCGCAATGCAACCGAGGTGGTCAATCGCATAGAATTGTCGACTTTGATTGAGGTGCCTCATGGCCCTCACACGATGCATTCCCTAATGGCCATGGTTGTGTTGACATCAAATCCTCATCTTCAGATGAGGGAAGAGGGCATTGATGGTGCAACGCGGCTCTAGCTCTAACTCAGACCTACGCTACCAACGCCTCACGTGACAGCAGGCATGGTCGGTGCAGAAAAAGAATTTGATTAGGGTTTTCCGCACAGGACCGGAACATCCGATTATTCTTCAAGTATCCAGTCTCTAGATAATCTAGAAATTCTCGGATAGTCTGAAAGTTGTTATTTCTTTTTTGAATCTATATTTTCTAGAATCGACTCTTCACCTCCCTCTAGACAACTTCAAACTAGATATCTGATAATAATGATGATGATGAGATAAAAACCACAGGTGTATATGTTTTTACGCTTGAGAGGTGGTGTTGTTTAATTTCCTAGAAGTCTTACAAGCAGACCATCATAACATGATCAATAATAGAAGCAGAACTCACAACACATTATGCATTGCCACTTTTGAGGCTGAGGGGCTTCATTTTTTTTGAAGAAGCGGCTGGAGAACTGTTGATATCAATTAATTAAAAGTTGGAATGTACACAGCAGGGGAAAGGAAGGGGAAGGGGAAGAATAAGGAACAAAGGAGGGTAGACGGGTTAGGTGAGGGATGGTAAGCAAGAAGCACCCGCTTCAACCCAAGTCTGAGCCTCCTCTTTAATTTTTTGGAAAATCACACTAGGACTTGACTCAACGTAATAAAAGATTCTTACATTTCGCTCCTTCTAGAGTTCCCATGTCACAAGAATCGTTAGAGAAGCTATTGATTTCCTCGGTTGACCTGGCTTTAGAACAATTTTTTCCCACCATGATTTGAAGGAAGCCCTAGAAAGTTCGGAGGTCGTCTGGGGATAAAGAGAGACGTGCCCTGTCCAGTCTGCGATGCCTGACCAAATCTTCCTAGAGAATTTATATTTGCCAAAGATATGGTGGGTCATTTTAGGCTCTTGTCGGTAGAGAACGCATGTCGGTTGGTGTGGCCATCCACAAGAGGCAAGTCGGTCGGAAGTCCAGAGACTATTCTGGATGGCTAGCTAAGCAAAAAGTTTGCACTTCGGTGGGGGCTAGGCTTTCCAAATGACCTTGTCAAAATTTTCTCTGATTGAACCATTGAACTAAGCGCAATAGGCTAATTTTATCATGTAGGTTCTTGATTTATCAGTAGTCCAGACGATCCTATCCTCAGTCTCAGCATTAAGATGTGTGGAGGAAACCTTAATCTAGAGCCCAACAAATTCATCCAAGGCTTGCGAAGAGGGACATATTTGCAATATCCAGATCCCGCATCCATTTGTTATTTTGGAGGGCAGCAAGAACCGTCATATTCTTATGCTGAGTAGTCTTAAAAACAATCGGTGCTAGATTCTTTGGCCGTAAACCATCAAGCCAGGGAGATTGCCAGAACTGTGCCTTATTTTCATTTCCCACCGTTACTGATGTTAGAGCAGCAAATAATTGTCTATCAATATCGTCGCAAGGGGTTTCGGCACCGACCCAAGGCTTCTCATTAGAGTGCCACTCTTGCCACAACCACCGAAGTCGAAGGGCACGTGAAAAGCGCTCAAGGTCTAGGACTCCTAGGCCACCAAGTGTGGTGGGACGGCAGACCCGCTTCTAGCTAACCTTGCATTTGCCTCCTGTGAGAGGTTCTGAGTTTGCCCATAGAAAGCGTCGCCTCTTTTTGTCGATGTTAGCTAGGATGCATTTATGTGCTCTGATGGTAGTAAGGAAATAGGTGGGTATCGACGTCAAGACAGATTTGACGAGAGATACACGACCGCTTTGGGATAGCATTTTGCCCTTCTAAGCTAAGAGATGGTTAGCTATCTTATCGAGTATCCACTTTATGCACGTGCGTAATATTGCAAGGCGGCTGCATCAAACCAAAACCCCCTCACTTCTCCTAAAGTTATACATAGCCAAAGCCTTCGACTCAGTGCGATGGAACTACTTGATCGATCTGCTGACACAGCATGGTTTCCCACGACAGTGGCGTGACTGGGTTGCCAACTTCTTCATCGAGGATCCTCCCCAATGGCATTCCGGGGGGCCAAATCTAACACCGTTGGGGTTTACGCCAGGGTGATCCGCTTTCCCCCTTCCTCTTTATCTCGGCTATCGACCCTCTACAAAAGATCCTTCTGAGGGGCTTCATAAACTCCTAATATATTTGCCAATGTTTAACAAACCTATATTGGCTATTCTAATAATTAAACTGCCATAGTCAAACGGTGATTGTCAAAGTTAAGAGTTCAAAGGACAACATGGAGTCGTTAAGGCATGTGAAGAGGCACTAAGTTGCAATCTATTTTCTATATTTTAGAGATTATTTTCTTGAGAGTCGAGTCATGCGATTTGTATTTCATTAAACAATAAAGAATTAACATAATCTCTTTTTTATATTTAAGATCCTAGTCTAAGTCCCTCCTCTTAGAAAGCAGCAGCCATCGTCTTTGCCATCTATATGTTAGCTTCTTCCTGCAGATTACTACTCGACCGATTAATTTAATTTGTTTCTTGGTACGTCGTACCAATTAAGCTTGCGAGCTAGTGAATGGATGGATGAATTTGATAGAGCGTTCGAGTTAAGGTAGCTATGTTGATGTGCATGCGATCGAACTGATGGAGGGAGATTCATACATATTGCAATGCAACGCAAGGTATCGAGTATGCTGAACTCTTGTAGAGCGCGCGTGCAGTGCAGTGGCAGCACCCACGCACGCATTTAACTTTTTATGGAGTATTAATCAAATTCAGACGTAAGCAAATTCTATAAGCTTAAGCTAGCTAGTTAATTGGCTGCTAGCACGTACAAGTTGGTGGAGGTGCCCAAAGCTAGCAGCCACACGTACGCAATGGATTATTGGCGTTTAATTGTTGGGTTCTATATATACATACAGACGTGGCTACTCGATCCTCCGCCTCCCGATGGGTGCGATCCGACGATCCAGCCAGCCCCATCAATATATATAATCCATCCATGAAAGCTTGCAGCTCCTCCACTTTTGTCGGACGCTCATGCATCGATCGCCACATTCCTGTCTACTTCTGCTTCTCCTTCTACGGGCGAACGTTAAGTTGATGCCCTTAAAAAATCATGTCACCGGATCAAACGGCCAAAAATTCAACCAATGCAAGATATTACATTCGATCACACCAAGCATACAGGAAGATACATGTTTAATTACATTGATTTTTTCCAGTTCTCAAGGCATAAAAACTACAGCTGGGCCTAATGTACAAACTAATCTATATGGACTACACATGCAGTTGGCCTTCTTGGTTAGGCCTACGAATTAACAAGAACTCCGGACTCCGATAGCCCATCTAATTGGACCCATAAGGTCTGTTTATTTATGCTTAAAATAAAAGGAGGTGGAGCACACTTCATTTGTAATGAAAAATAATTTTAGGTTAATGAAGACTTTTAAATCTGTATTCATAACAGTTAAAAATACTAAAAAAATCAATATAATATTTAAAAACAGGTTCTAAAATTTACATTTTTTATAACTTTTTAGTAGTGCGATCCACCTTGTTCTGGTCTAGACTTATTACTTAGGGTTTTAATTTGGTATTTCTTATTTTATGTGACGCCCGTTCCGTACAAACTAGGCTAATATGAGATGAAGGGTCACTTTACAAACGATTCCACATCATCTCTGATATTTTATCAATTTGTTAGTAGATCATGACGACACATAGTATCAAAATTTATTACAAACGCCGTACCTCGTGGCAATTAGTCACTACATCAATGTTCAACAGCGAAAGCTAACATTGTTTATTTAACACAATACTACTACTCCTAGTTGGGAACTGGGACTGAAACCCTACTCTTCACGGTACTTCTCTTCTTCAACTCCTTCGTCTTCCATGGTGGCGGCGTAGTTCTCCTCTTCGGGGACTTCATAGTCTAGAGGTGATGAGGGGGAATGAGTATAGGAGGTATTCAACAAGTCCCGAAAATGTATATAGATGCATTCGGGGGCAAGGATGGCTTATGGTTTAATTTAAACAAACACATGCATGGTAAAATTCTAAGTGTACCCTTTTTGATCGAGGTCCCAACCTCAATCGCGAAATAAAAGTAAGATAAAATTCGTTGATCAAGTTTTTTTCGGGCGAACCCGGTGTTCAAAATCACATCTTTCTCCTTTTCAAATCCTTCCAGCTCAATCCATCACCAGTCCTTTTTCCATAAGGAATAAGTCTACTTTACCCTCCGAAGTATTATCCTGTAGACGAAAGTTGCCCCCAACTAAAAAACCAGGCTCTTAACCTCCGAACTATTCTAAACCTGAAAAATAACCCCCCGAGGTGGGTTAGTGCGGTGGTTTTGCTGACGTGGCGATCCACGCAGGCGGTTTTGCTAACGTGGCGGTCCACGTGGCCCAGCACTAGAACCTGAACAGTGAGACCCGCTTGTCAGTGACA